>VZTN01022748.1:1038355-1199223 GCA_013400515.1 Erpornis zantholeuca | reverse complement strand
TATATATATATATATATATATACATACACACACACATATAAATATACACAAAATATATGTAAAATATAGAACATATTAAGGCCTATCAGAGGCTTAAAGAGGAACAGCACCATTAATACATATATTTATATAAAAATAACATGCATAGATTTATTTATGCTGCATGGTTTAGGCATTTAGACATAAATGTACTTATCATAGGCCTCACATAATCTGTCTACAGCCAGCAAGGGCTGCAGTACAAGGATGACCCAAAGCAACTCCAAGAAATAGCTACAAGGGGTAGTTAGAAGGGAAACATAACAAGGTTTCCCTTGTAACTACAAGAGGTAAGCACAAGGGTAAGTACCAGAAGTAGGTTCAAGGCCCTCGGCCCTGGGAGCATGAAGGGCCCGAGGAAGAGGAGCATGTGTTTGGATGCCAGGATGGGAAGGATGCAATCACAGGGAGTCCTGCAGCTCTTTGCAAGGCTCTCGCCTTTCTCTGGAATCCCGGGAGACAAAAGCAGATAGCAGCTAAGTGAGAAAATCTTCAATCGCTGCTCCTTTCAAGCGCGGAGGAGCAGCTCGGCCTGCACAAAGCGACTCCTAAGCTTAGGCTGCTGTTCAAAGGGTAAGGGTTAAACTCGGATGCAAGCCTGTAATTTTTATAAACAAGGATCATGTTTCCCTTCTGGCAACACATGTAGGGACACCCACGTATGCATGAAGCCCGAGACATGTACGAGAGGACCATTGAAGCCTCGTTATCTTTGCTTTTGTTCTATTTTCCCGGTGCTTTTTTAATCCCGGCACCGGCACTGCCTTGGGATCAACTCCCTTTTCCAGGACAAGCTTTTCACAGGGCTGAAGGGCTCTTTGTTCTCCTGGGCTGCCCCTCGGCGCTGTTTGTTGTGCCGTCCCTGGGGTGTGCTTTGCTCTTCCAGAAGGCCAGGAGTGGAGAGGAAGAGGCAGAGGATGTGAACTCCCGCATTGGAACACAAAGAGAGAGAAAGGAGAGCCTGTTTATCCTTCTGCTAAAGGCTCCCTCAGCAGACAGCGAGATTTCCTCGTGTTCAAGGGTAAAACACTAAAAGAAGGGTGAAGGCAGAGGGGGATGTGAGGTGTTGGGGTGCTGTGGTGCTGGATTCCTCCCCATGGGTGAGCCTTGCTGGCTCTGTCATCACCTCAGTGCTTGGGCGAGCTCCTCAGGCTTGTGCGGGAGTCACCTGTGGGACTTCCAGGTACACAACCTGCTGGCTCCAGCAGAGCTGCTCCCATTACCATGGCAGGGAACGTAAATACATCCGTGCCGATGGCTTGGGAGAGAGCCATGGCCATTCCCAGGCACGCAGGCCTGGAAGGGACCACCTACGTCACAGGGCTCCGTCACCAGCTCCTCACAAACACCTTCCTCAAGCTGGCCAAGGCCCGACTGCTCGGTGATTTCCTAGTTAGTTAGTCCTGCAGCTGCTACCCCTCGCTTTCTAAAAGCTTGGCATAAATATTGGGGCCCTTCGGTTCGCCTCAACAATTTTTTTTCACATTAAAATTCGCTGGGCCTTTTTTTGAGGAGCATCCTGAGTCCACCATCCACGTGCCATCACCTTTTTTTTTTTTGTTTTTAGGAAACTAGCACCGAACACAGCTAGGATGCATGCTCACTTGTTGCACTCTTTTGCTGGGTGGTTGGTTTTCTTCTTGCACTCTTGAGGACAAATACCTGGCGAGGCTTTCACGTTTGGTTGTCCACCATAGGGAGGAAAGTCGTCAATCATTTCACAGCCCTCCTCTCCACCTCTTACGGCCCTGGTGGTCCACAGCTGAAGCCCGAGGACTGTGGGGCTGGTGCTTAGACCAGCCAAGTGCTCTTGTGCTCCTCCCAGCAGGTTGTCGTGACTGATTGAATCATTAAAGTGAGTAATTTGTTGTAACACAAGAACGGCTGAAACACCTTCTGCATCTTCACAATGGTGTTGCTCCACCATCCCCCTTGCCCAAGCTGCACAGCCAAGGTGTGAGTCAGACCTCGGAGGTGAGCTGGGCTATAAACAATATTTTAGAGGGAGAAAGAATTAATTTCAGTGGGGGCAATTTATCCACAGCCCACCATGGAGCTGGGAAGAACCGGCAAGCCCTAGGCCCCAGGAAAAGGAAGGAAGGAGTTTCTTACTTTGTTTCTATTTGCAGGTGAAACCACACTCAAAGTTAGGTATCTCAGGGGAAATACATACATATATTTGCAGGATTGAGCTCGAGGTGCTGTCCAGTGTGGCAGCCCTGCACAAAATGTGGTCCTGGGGTAACAGTGATGGGGATTCTCATGACTCAGTGAAACTGGAGCTACCTTTATTGTGCATTAAGGTGAGGACACGGCCAGTTAGTCCATTACAAATTGGTGCTGCCCCTGCCTGGTGGGAACCTGCTGGAGAGGCTGTACCCGTGGCAGGAGTGGATGGTGGTTATCTCAAGGTCAGGCGTGCAGGAAACAACCAGGCCGACGCGAACATTGTGTGAGTGGGAGCTGCTGGTGGGGCTGTCGGAGCTTCCCAGGTCAGGCAGGACACGCAGGGAGTCACCCCGTCCCAGAACAAAGCAGGAAGGAGTGAAGATGGCGCCAAAAATCCTGGAGGGAAGGTTCAAAGTCTGGTCAGAGCAACCAGCTCTTGCCAACAGAGATGCAAGCTGAGCAGTACCCATCTGGAGCTCACCCATGCAGGGCATCTCTGTCTCATCCCTGCCCTGCTGAGGCTGGAATTACAGAATCATTTGGTGTCTCCTTGCTTGCTATTAATTTATTCCTTCATCTCAGAGCATCGTGGTCCATGGAGGAGCTCACCAGCAAACAACAACAGGAACAGTGATAAATCCACCAGCAGCATCTGGATCTCCTCGAGGGTGGAAACAAGCCATGATGTGGCTGCACAGCCATAAAATCCACAGCAGCTCCCAAAAAAGGCCAGAGGACGATGACTTTGCTGGAGCACCAGACATCAGGAATGCCTTTAAGGGTTAAGGTAGAAAGCTGAGAAAACCCTTAATGTTTTTACAGCACAGAGACATGTAACATACAATACAGGACAATTCGTTCTATTGATGTCTAAAAATTCTTAATGGAGAAACAGGCTGTTAAAATACAGGATACTTTATAGGTTAGCTCTTCTCCATACTTCATCCTCAGGTATTTGCCAAGTTAGCAGAGGATCAGACTTCAAGTCACATTTAGGCTTCTTTAGAGCAGTTTTTCCACTAAAAGCTTAGCTCAAAGACATACATATTAATGAAAAAAAGAGCCATTCATTCTTGTCACACATTTTGTCCTCAGAACAGTTGCAAATACTGCATATCATTTTTTTTCTAATCAAAGGGAAATAAAACATCTTTTATGCAGTTAGACAATTGTCCACAGTCTTTCCCAAGAATGGAAAAATGCCCTAAAAATGGAAAGCAGGTGGGGTTTCTCAACAGCAAGTTTCTTCTTCTGCACCAGAACAAGAAGGCTGCGTCCCTGTTTTGTTTTCAAAAAATTCCGTAATCAATGTGGCTACTAAAAGAGTCCTGTGAGCTGGAGGGCAGTTGGAAGTGCTTTTTGGTGCCTGTATTAGCTGTTTTTGTCTACAGTTCCTTTAACCAGATGGAGAAAACTTTCTGCTTTCCTACTGTACCACAGCAACCTTGGCATCCCACATCTCCTTTCCATTGCTACTGACTTGGAAAGATCTGCAGATTTCTTTGGTGTTGCTGTTGGTTTGGGAGTGTGACAGCTGAAGGAAAAACAGGGGACATCTTCAGATATTTCGATGGGATGAGGGAGAAAAGGCAGTTTGGTTTTTGCTTTAAAAACACCTGAGAAATGCAGAATATAAGAGGAAGGGGGAAAATGCTCGATTTAATCCCCACTGCAGGACTCAGGGTCCGAAGCACATTGGTGTTCCACTGAGGATTTGCTTCATTACATCTAAAGATCTTCATGAACTCAGAAGCCTCCTCGGTAGGAGCAGAGATGGCAAAGCTGGACCCCTCTGGCATATCCCTTTTTCCACAGCCGGGTGGATCCCAACGAGGCACAGAGTCACACCGTTATTTCAGACATGGGTTATCAGCAACACACACAAAAATGCAGGGCTAGGGGAGCAACTTCCAGAATAAAAGCTGCTGATAAACCTGGAAATACTCTCAGACCTCCCATAGCACGGGAACAGCCAGGAATAGTTAAGTGAGTGCCAAAGCAAAACCCTTGACCTGAACAACTGCATATTTCAGAGACATTTAAAACAAAATCTCGGGCTGAACTCAGAGGCATGAGAACAGGATAGAAAATCGAGATGATATTAATGAGGCACAAAACGGGTCAGAGTTTAGTTTGGGGTCAAGTTTTGGGACCTTCCTGCCTTTTCTGGATTTTTTTTTTTTTTGCTTAAGTGCTTTAACTCAGTGGAAAGTACTCAGTGAGCACCTCCAGCTTGTTTTCCACTCAGCAGCACAGCATCCCTCCCAGAAAAACCAGTTTGAACCACCCTTGCTTACCGTGTCAGCTAATCGAGGGATAAAGGCAGAGGAGACGGTTCCATTTCGTTGTTTTTCCTCCTACCTTTCTTCTTCACCACCTGCCACCGATTCCCTTTTCTCCCCCTCTCCTCCCACCCCCACTATTAAAACAAAACATCTGCCACAGTTTTAAGACGCTTTGGGCCTTTCCAGGCTTCTACCAGCAAGGACAGGACTTGGCGGGGAGGGAAGCTGAGTGAGAGCCGCAGCAGGTGAAGGGTTTTCATCCCCCCTGTTACTTCAATCAGCTGCCACGGCCACGGGGCGTCCGCGGGAGGCAACAGTAATGATTTCCAAACCCAAAGGAGAGCCCTGGCAGGCTGGGCTGGGGCTTGGCCCCGGAGCTCTGCAGAGCTCAGCTGGTGACTAGTCGCTGCGTCACTCCTTTCTGATTAAATTCCCGTGAAGTTTAAAACAATAACGCCTCCTTAGCGGAATGAGAAACTCCGGGAGAAGGAAGAAACGAGCCTTTGTAGGGGTTTTTTTGGCCAGCGGTGAGCTAGGGGCCAGCCCTGAAGAATCATATGGGAAAAATGGCTCTTAGGACCAGGATTTTCTTCTGTTAAGGCAAAGGGCTTATCCTTGCGTTTTCTATGACCACAGGATCCAGATCCACCGGTGAACTAAGACCCTTTATACAGTTACGACGAGGAAAAATGCTGGGCAAGGCACATAAATTATGATGTGTGAACTATGAGGTACAGAAGCGCCCAAGTCTTTCAGCAGACAATTTCTCAGAGGGGTTGATCAGAACAACCTGCGGGTTTCTGTCCAAGATATTTGGTCTGACATTCTGTTCTCCCAGCTCCCTGACCCTTTTTTTCATTATCTGTCTGCTTGCCGTCCTGTGCAGGAGCCAAGCAGATGGAGTAGAGGGCCCACCAGGTATTTTGGCATCCCCAGTCACATTCCCAGAAGGAAAATAGGTCCACACCACTGGATCCCAGGCCAAGGAGGTCCTACCACCTTTATCACCAAGATTTGTCCATGCAAAAATTATTACAGCAGCAGTGTTGATAATTAATCTAATAATTAATCACCTTGGCTTATGTTTCTTCTCCTGTAGTCCTTACAGTCCTGCTGGGGAGGGAATACTAGTTTGTATCTAGCCCAATGATAATAACTTACTTGTTTTAGAGCTGAAATGGAAGAAACAATCCTAGAAACTTTCATTAGTGGGTCAAACTGAAACTTTTGCCTAGACGTGAGATAAAACCTTCAAGTTCATTTGGGGGCCATATAATCTTTTTGGATAACCTTCTCCTTTGGTTCAAGTTAATTTTTGAAACTGAAGCATGATGAAAAGCAGATCCGAAACAGGTGAACACTCAGAAAAAACAACAAAATGAAACATTGCAGCGTTTCCATGGCCAACCTTTGCATTTAAGAAACACTGACAGAAAAGCAGAGAGGCTTTCTGAGGCTCTCTCTTTTCACAGGAGCTGCTCACCAGATTTGAATCCATTCACTGCCTTACTCTTCCCAAAGCCTCATTTGGAGGGATGGAGTTATGGTGGAACTTCCCCGGGAGCAGATGTGGTTGAGGCACTTTGGGTCAGCTCTGCTTCCCCTCCATGGACCAACACCCCTCACAGAGCCCCCTGAATTTTGCAATGTGAGTAGCCACATGCATAATATTCCCAGTGGGAAGTGGAGGAGCTGCTGAAATGAATAGTAATACCATGCTTGGCTAATTAATTCAGGTTACCTGGTTCTTGGGTCCAAGGTGTGTAAACAGGGAGTGGAAGAGTGAAAACTTTGCTAAATACCCATTTCTTCTTGTGATTGCTCATATGACTTCCCCACTGAGAGCTAATTCACATCAAAGTCAGGTTACCTGGGAAAAGGTTTAAAAAAATAATAGGAGGAAGAAACTGCGAATCATCTGGAGATCAAATTGGATTCCTCAGGACCACAAGGTTGGGGCCAAAGGCAGGAATGCAGCATTGAATGGCCTTGCTTATCCCCTCAGTGCTGTGTCCCAGAGCTCTTTGTGGTGTGCAGTGACAGTAACACCAGCTGGAGGGACAACACAAGGAAAGAGGGTCCCTGCTCCAGGCAGCACAGCCAGGTCACACCAAGGCATCACAGCCTCCTCCCTGCTGCCCTGGACACATCCCTGCTCACCTGCTGTTCCCACCACGTGTCTCCTCCATCCATATGCTCCAGGACACTGATGGCTCCTGGGATGATTTGGCTCAGATTATTAAGGAATTAGAAAGAAAAAGAGAGCTCCTCAAAATCCTGGGGAACTATATCTGGCACAGAGGGGCTGGTAACACCACCCTCTGCACATGCAGGCAGGGGGGAGAAGGAGCAGAACGATTAATCTTCTGTAATCTAGCTGGAATTAAGTGACAGTGATGGAGTGCTTTGTAATGGACTTCCTGAATCCTCACACAAACGGAGGAAGTGACCACCCTTGACCAGGTTTCTGCTCTTGTTGCCTGTTTCCCTGCCCGCTTTACACATTTTCCCTTTTGCAATCAGATGTGACCCCGCTTGGGCAGGGCCAGTGAGCTAATACTCAGCCAGCCTGTGGGAATGGCTTCTGGAGGGGCCCTGGGGAGTGGCTTGCAGGGTACCACCGAGCTGAAAGCCTCAGAAAGGTCTGCTGTGTACCAGGAAAGCAGCTCTGGGATGACCAGCTTCAAGTCCTCTTCCTTCAAGTCCTTTTTCCTTCATTGACTGAGGATATCTGGCCAGGCCCAAAACTCTGGGCTGTCCTGGGCATGCCAGGCAATGCTGTCCCGAGGCTGTCACTCTGACATGGAGAATGCCTGGCATTCCTGGTGCCTCTGGTCCCTCCTCAGCAGCAGAGATATGTCCAACAGAGCCATCAGCACAGGAGCTGCTGGAGCTTTACAAGCCTTGCTGGGGGAGAGGACGGCTTTATTTTTGGAAAGCATCATCTGGACTCTATTGTCCCAGCATATCCATGTCACAGATCCATGCTGGGGACACCTCCCTGCCTCATGCTGGGCTTGCACAACACTCCAGCAGCACTGCTGCTGACAGGGAACCATGACCTTCCCTTTGAGGAGCAGTGCTGCCCTGCCAGCTGGGAGCTCTGGCAGACAGGCCCTGGCAGGATTGTGAATTCCCTGCCTCCCACCCAATGAGCCAGCCACGAACAGACCCCAAAGGCTCCTGTGGAGGAGTCAGAGTGAAACAAAAAGGAGACCACAGCTCATGGCCCGTGGGAACTGCCAGCCACGCCAAAGGGAAGAGCCAGTGGACACTGCAGACAGAGAAGGGCATATTTGGAGTCTGTTCCCAGCATCCCGACCCTGGGCTCAGCACAGTCAGTCTGGCAGCCTGTGTGGGCTCTGCCTCTGGCACCAGGGCTGGCAGGAGGAGGGAACTGCGGGAGAAATGGAGCTTGGAGAAACAAATCCCTTCTCCGATCTGTCCCCGGGAGTCTCGCAAGCACAGGGACAAAGAGAGGGATGCAGAGGTGACCTCATGAGGACACCAAGTACACAGTGAGGTGTCTCACCAGCCAGCCCAGCCCTTATTACTGTCACTTCCAAGCTGGCTCATCACACCTCAGCTCAGGTGTGGGCTTTGATTTTTACATATTTTCCCACATAGAACTCCCAGGCACGCTGAGCAGGAGGGAGTTCAGGAGATGCCAGCTCTGGATTTGGCCACCTGGCCCTGACATGTTCCAAAACAAAAATTATGTTACCAGTGGTCTTTTGTCCAGTCTGGAGCCCATCACTCTTCAAAGAGCCACCTCTGATCTCCACAAATGTGGATTCACTCCTGCTGCAGGGGAGGGTCAGAATCACACACTCAGTTTGTGCTACCTATAGTCCTTTGCTCTCTTCCTTCCTTTCTCATCTTTTGGTCTTCCCTCAGCTGGTTAAATCCCCACTTACTTGCTGCCTGAATCAGGAAGGTCTAAAGATTTAGTAAAGAGTTCAGGCTACAGCCCAGTGGTTTTTTGTCACTTACTTGTCTAAATAAGGCAGGAAAAGCTCCTGCTTTGCAAGCCAGTCTCTCCATGAAAGGTGTAGAGCAGCAGAGGTGCAAATGGAAACCTTGGTGGCAGTAGGTGTTGTTTTTCTAAACATTCCCCATCAGTAAGCACACAGCCTCTCAGGGCTGCACAGTCCCACCGAGGTCTTTAAATTGTATTTCTAGGATTTCTCTAAAACAGGGGCCTCAAGCTTTTAAATACAAAGGGAGCTGGGGAATGGTTTCTTTAGCAAGAGATCCGAGCAAATCAGTACTTTTTGTCTCTCTCTTTTTTAATTTTTTTTTTTTATGGACATCTGCTGGGGTTTGTATTTTTTGAGTCGTGGGGGTGAAGGAGGTTGAGGGCGAAAGAGAGGTTTGCAGACAGGGTGAGCACAACATACACTGGAAAAAATCCCGGATGCTATAAATGGGAGCCCCCTAACAGTGCAGCTCATCTGAAGCAAAATGAAAATATCAGGCATCCAAGAAACATATGTGCAGATGGCTTGGAGCCCAGTCTCCTTACCAGGGCTCTGCATTAAATAAAATGCACGGGGTCACGTTGCTATAGATATAAGAGATTACTGGGCGCAATGTGCACTTCGCTGTGAAGCTGCAGGTTTTCAAACAATTGCAAATACAGACCTTGTTTATGGATCAAGAAAATGGCTTCAGTCAAGCAGAGCAGCACTTTTTTGGGGGTTTTCTTGTGGGTTTTTTTTTTTTTTATGCCAGGGTTGGGGTCAGGAGGCTCCTACTCTGTGAGATTGTGCTGCAGTCTCTGCTCAGGAGGAGCAGCCTCACCACTCACGTGAGAGGCAGCGTCCAAGAGGGCTCTTGACTATGACCTGTATTTTTGGAGGATGATATGAATCAACCCAGAGCCTTGGCAAGACCTCGCTGCTGGGGCTTTTGCTTTCAGCCAATGTCAATTATGTCATTACTGAGCCTGCAGAAGCTATTACTAATGTTACTTTTACAGTTCACTGCCGACCAGAGAAAAGAGTTTTTCACACTGTTGTCGTTTTGTTGGAGCAGGACTATACGAATCACAGATGGCTTCCCTGCCAGATGCAGCCTCGCAGGACGGCAGTTTGGGGTTTACAAGAGGTTTAATGAAAACCTGGCACTTTACCAACTTTTGGCGAATACTCTTGGGCTGTCAACTCACGCACAAGCAAATCATGATCCTAAAAAAAAAATGTCTAATGACTTGTTCTCGCCGAACGAGGAGGTGAAAAGTTTTACCTGAGAAACAAAACCCAAATGAGCAAACCAATAGTCTATCACACTGGGCCTGAGCTCACGAGCACTGAGGTTACTGAAAGCTCTCACTGCACTCTGGATCTGTTCCCAAGTCCTCGCTGTTGCACTTGAGGGCTCCAACATATTTCTGCTGACACGGAACACGGATGGTGAGCTGAGGGGGGAAGTGACATCCAGGTGTGCCGAAAATCACATCATCCTTACTTTGATGCCTGCTGCTCTTTTTTCCTCAGAGTTATGACTTCGCTGCTTTGCCCTGGCTGAGAGTTCCTTTGCTGGCCTTTCTGCTTGGCTGGTTTCTTCCTCGATGACACGAGCAGCTCGTTAAAATTGTGCTGCAAGAAATTCTCAGGTGCGTGCCTTCAGATGTAGGACTCATCCCCTACTAAACATTGTGCAGAAATAACCAACATCTCCGGATGCAAGCTGGAAACTGCGTTTTTTGAGTTTTCAGGCATATTGCTTCCTTTTCTCCATTAATGAAAGTGTGTGCTAAGTGAGACTTGCCATAGCACAGGGTGACTTCAAGCACAGCTTTTCTCAGTTTATGGGTTTCCCCATTCATCCATTCCCACCACCCTGCACCAAACCTCATCCTGGTCCCAATGGCCAAATGGAGCCAGCTGCAGTGATTTGGCTGTGAAGCTTCTTCAGTTATGGCTTGCATGAGAAATTAATTCTTAAATCCCAGTAGCCCCAAAGTGCTGCCTCATGGGTGCAGCTTGTGCACCAGTGGGATGGAGCACAGAGGTGCCTGAACTCATAAAAAACTCATTTGAGCCATTCAAAAACTCATCTTCAGCAACCAAACCCTGGAGCATTACTCACACCACAGCTCGAGGCACTCAGCCTGTCTCATCTGTGGGCCTTTAGCATTCTCCCAGAAACTTTACCTCAGCCTGTCTGCCTGTCTTTAAATATCTTCATCCTGAGCCTAACTCAAATGGTAGAATTTTTTTATCACCACTGGTGCACAAACCAGATGACTGAATTCCCTGGAGGGAGGGGGAAGTAGCGCTTTACATCCAGGTGGCAAAGGAATTAATAAAATGGCTGGAGAAACATAATCACAGAGATGTCATCCTTTTTCCACTGGCTGAGGTTTGGAAGTAAACCTGATACCTAACCCTCCTTAGAGTTCCTGTGGATTCACCTCCTTCAGAATCTCTCTTAAACAGAGTTATTCTGGCTTTTTCTGTGCCGGGTGCTCTGAAAGGTTCCAGAAATGAAGTGAATAAGATGCAGATTGAATCAGCATCCCTGAGACAAAGATCACCAAGCACCATGGGTCTCCCTCTTCTTACTTTAGTTTTGCAGATCACAGAATCCTGGAATGGTTTGGGTTGGAAGGGATCTTAAAGACCATCCAATTCCAACCCCATCCACCCTGGCCTTGAACATTTGCAGTGATGGGATGTTGGGGAAGCTATAATGGAATGTGAATCTCCTTCCTTCTCTCCTCAAAAAAAGAAAAACTGTAAGTGCCAGGCTTTGTTAAATGAGATTTTTAGTAATATTCAGGTTTATAGAAGGACTTTGGACAGAAGGAATCTAGTGGTTAGTGATAACTAGCCTTTAAAAAGCACTGTGTGTCTTTTCATAAAACATTGGCGTGCTAGCCTGGGAGGGATATTGCTAATGAAAGGCTGCAAAGCTGCATAATATTCCCGACTTCATGGAGCAGAAGAGACTCAGTACAGCAGCAGCCATAACAATAATTGACCCTGAAATATGTTCTGCTTGAAGTTATCTTCTCTCGGATAGCCCTTTATCTCCCCAGAGAAATGCTGAGTACCACTGTTCCCACAACACCCCAATCTCTGCTCTGCCTGTGCCCCAGGGAACAGCTCTTTACTGAGTTCTGGGTAGGGATGAAGGCTGGAACTCTGAGGCAGTGACCATGAGGCTCAGAGGTGTAGGAAAGGATGGCTTGATTCCTTTTTATCCCCAAAACTGCTAATGTGGGCCCTCAGCTAAGGCTGCTGGGGCAGATTGCATCTCAACAGCATCTGTACTTAGTGAAAGGAGGAAGAAGGACTAATTACATGAGCTTGTAGTGATGAGGCGTGGGGGAATGGCTTCAAACTGAAAGGGTTAGATTAGATATTAGGAAAATTTCTTTATTATGAGGGTGGTGAGGCTCTGGCACAGGTTGCCCAGAGAAGCTGTGGATGCCCCATCTCTGTAGGTGTTAAATGTCAGGTTGGATGGAGCTCTGAGCAACCCGGTCGGGTGAAAGGTGTCCCTGTTGGAATGAGATGATCTTCAATGTCCCTTCCAACCCAGTCCATCCTACGATTCTGTGATGATTCTAAATCTCCAGAGAAGTTGTGAAAATCTATAGTCTGCACCATGGAGGTGCCAGTGTCTCTCCATTGACTAAAAGGGGAGATAACTAAAATGGGAGCTATGGGTGGGTAAGGTCACTCATACCCCTACCAAAAATTCTTCCTCCCTTTCTCCCTTTCTCCCTTTCTCCTTTCTCCCTTCCTCCCTTCCTCCCTTTCTCCCTTTCTCCCTTCCTCCCTTCCTCCCTTCCTTCCTTCCTTCCTGTAGGACTCAAACCTCACAGAGAGGAAAAGAGGGAAGTGCTTCAACGAGACAGGAAGGTGCTCATGGTAAATACTGACATCCAAGAGTGCGTGATTGCTAATGTTTAACATTCCCCAGTAAAATTACAGCATTATTAATTTTCCTGCCTTATATACCTCTGGAATGGCAAAAGCAAGAGGAGAAACCTGTCCCAGTGATCCATCATCCCAGGCTTTGAAATAGAGCCAGCTTCAGTGAAATTCGAGTGAGCCCTCAGAAACACAAGGAGGGCTGGAGCAACAAGTGCATTTCAGTGAGCTATGATATCACCCTCTGCTCCTTTCTGGAGGGGAAGCTGTTTATCGGATGTGTAGGAGAGAAGAAAGAAGCAAAAAAGCTCACACATATACTTAAATATTAAAAGCTGCCCCAGGAAAGAACTTAAAATATGAGGTCATTTCCTCGATGAGCTTAAAGCATTATTTGTCATCCATGCTGAAACAGGAGAGAGAGGGAAATAAAAGAAGGACAGGAAAAGCACCCTGGGCATTTGTGGTTTGAAGGGAAGGTGCTGGGTTACACTGAGAGCCGAGACAGCCTCGAGGGATCTGCTCCTGGCTGGCTCTGAGCACCACGGTGGCAGAATTCCTGGAGGGGAATAGATGAGCCTTGGCAAAGCTCTAGTAGCACCTGGGACTGGTTTACATTTCCTTACCATCCAGGCATTTGTCAGAGCCTCCAGCCAAACGGCCTCAGAGGAATGAACTTTCCTGTGACCGGTCTGGGCTGTGGATAGCAAATCCCACCAACCCCCTGGAGACTGCCCAAGCAGCTGTGGTCGTGTATTAAGGGGTATCTTGTTGGGTTCTGGGCTGGATTTAATAGATTCCCCTGCACATCAGAGCAAATTGGGTGTAATAAGGTGCCATGACGTAAGTGGGAAGTTAAAAACTGCCGTGCAAGGGTTTTTGTGACCCAAGTGCAGGATCCAGCTCTTGGCCCTGCTGAACCTGGCCTCAGCCCATCGATCCAGCCTGCCCAGATCCCTCTGCAGAGCCTTCCTGCCCTCTGGCACACCAGCTTGGTGCTGCCTGCAAATGTACTCAGGGTGCACTCAATCCCTTCATGCACATCATTGATAAAGGCTCCAAACAGGACTGTCCCCAAACCCGAGCCCTGGGGGACACTGCTGGTGACCAGCTGGATGTAGCTCCTTCTTCACCACCACTCTCTGGGGTCAGTTTTTTACTGAGAAAAGGGAACACCCACCCAAAGCATGAGCTGCCAGTTTCTCCAAGGGAACTCTCAAAGGCATGGCTTAAGTTTTGGTGGAGGGCAGGCACAGTGTTTGTGATTTGGGTTTGCTTCTGCTCGTCCCAAGCTCCCTGCAGAGGCTCAGGGCAGCCCCTGTGGTGTCAGAACAGCAGGACTGTGAAAGTACACATAGGCACAGGCATCTGTGGGATGCTTGGTTATGGTCCTGTTCCATTTATTAGCATGGATGCAGCTGAGATGCCCTGGAGAGGATTGAAAAATCATGGAATCACAGAATGGGCTGAGTTGGAAGGGAATTTAGGGCTTATCTCCTTCCACCCCCTGCCATGGGCAGGGACAACTTCCACTATCCCAGGTTTTTCCAAGCTCCATCCAATGTCCACCTGGCTTTGGACATTTCCAGGGATCCAGGGGCAGCCACAGCTTCTCTGGGCACCCTGTGCCAGGGCCTCACCACCCTGGCAGGGAAGATGAGGCCATGGAGGTGGCATCTGGAAGGAGCCCTGGAAACTTTCTGCTTCCATTGGATCTGCCCCTGAACAGCACAACAAGAGTTGCTCCACAAGGAGCCTGTGGTCTGCCCAGCAGCACTGAGCTGCCCTTTGGAAGCAGTGGTTTCTTTGGAGCTGAGCAATCCAGCTGCTCTGGCCTCTGGATTGCGCAGCTCCAGACGTGTCACTGGTTCCCTGTTATCGAGGGCTCTGACTCAGAACTCAGGGAAACACTGCCATTCCAGATTCTGGGAGCTAAACATTTTTTTTCCCCTGGCAAGTTTGGCTTGAGCCACACCAGTCCTGGGAAAAATTAGAATGTCTAAGGAAAGAGAAAACAGTTAATTTTTGCATATTTGCCTATTGAAAAAGCTGCACTTCCAGCATCTTGTGACTCAGCTGAGGGAAGCTTTGTTGTTTCTTTTTTCCTCTATAAAAGAAAATTATAATGCTGATAATAACTGGTATGTGAGGTATTTCTCTTTGCTGAAACTTGGATCAAGAACCAAAAGATGCTGACACAAATTGATGGAAGAGGGTTAGTGCTTGGAACAGCAGCGAGTGCCACCCTTCCCCTTCTGCTGCTGCTGCAGATCCCAACACACACTTGGCAGCACAGCTGAGTGAATCTGCTGGCCCTGCACTTCCCTGGAAGCTGGAGCAGTCAGCCCTGCTCTGAACAAGTACCTCACAGCCCCACGTTAGGTGACACCGCAGTTTCAGTGGGGCTTTTTGACAGCCTGGCCATACCCAAAGCAACAGCTGCCCTGCCAGGGAAGCACTCAGGGCCTCTGAGTGCACCCTTTGTGCTGGTGCTGCACAGATCACAGGATTAAATGCGGGGTGCCCGTGCTCAGATACAGCAGAGGGGAGTTCAGTGGCCCTGCAGCCCCCCTGCACCAGGGGAAGGTCACACAGCCAGCAGCCCTTGCTGGCTATAAAGGGAGTGAACAATTCCTGTCTCTCTGTGTCCAGCAGATGGGAAAACTGCAGGGGAGCAGTGGCCAGCAAGGCAGCAAGGGGTCCATAGCAAGTCAGCACCTGGAGCTCCACAGATGCTGCTCTCAAGCAATAAATGCTGGCGGTTCCATGCTGGCGGTGAGAAGAGCTGGCTGCACAACCCCAGAGGGATGTGAATGCTCCCTGGGCACTCCCCGAGTTCATTTCAGCTCATTTCAGCTTCTTCTAATGCACATTTTAAAAGAATAATATTTTTAAAGGGTTATTATTCCATTTTTGGGGCAGAAGGGCCCTCCGGTGCAGCCACCTGCTTTACACAGATCATCCAGCTTCAATCAGCAGCATCAGCATGGCACCCATACATTCTGGTAGAGCAAGGGTCTCATTTTCATCAAATGTGGAAGGAATTGGCTACTTTCCTGCTCTACATAATCATATCTATTAATTTTAGGTGGGTTTTTTTTTTTTTTTTGTGTTTGAATTTAAAAATAACAAAGTGGAATTTCTCAGCAGGATGAACTTCAGCACTAACCACAAACACAGACCTGGTTGCAGGGAGCAGTGAGCTTCCAGGATTTTAGTGTTAAAAGCAAGACATGGGGAGGAAAATCTGTTCCTCACTCCTTCTGGGTGTGCTGATCTCTGGTCAGCCTTCCCAGCCTGGCAGTGTGAAAATCAGCAATGCCCAGCCAGACATTAAAGCAGAGAGAGAGAAGGGTGAAGGGGGGATTTTCAACAGCACATCGTTAAGAATGGTGGATTGACACAGTGAAAACCTCCGAGCCATCTCTCCATAGGCAGAGGAAAGCTGGTTGAGGCAGGTCTGGTGGGGTTGAGAAGCAGATTTGTCACGACAGATGGGTGTGTGTGCACCTGAACACTGAGCTTTCCCTGCACACCTCCCTGCTGTCTCCTCAGTATCCCCAGGATGGTGTCAGAGTCACTCAGGGTTCAAGGAATCCTGCATTACACCTCATGCCACTTCTAAAGAACACAAGGACTCAGCTCACCTGGCACTTGGGAAGATGCTTTGCTGCAGGAGCATCCATGGGGAAGCAATTCCCCAAAGAAAACCCACTCAAACCCAGGTTTCCATTTGCCTCCTTTTTGCTTCCTTTTATTACAGACACCATGTTGTTATCAGTATTTTTTCTTTCTCAGCTTCTGCCAAAGGTTGCCAGGCTGAATCAGCTGTCTCTCACTCACACTGAGTGACAATTCCCTGCAAAATGTCTCCGCCTCCAGCCCTGGAGCTCAGAGCATTTGCCAGTCCAGAGGAAGCAATTTTAGCTGCCACCTTGAATTAAGACTTGCAGGCCTGGGAGGTGGAAGGTGAGAGCTGAGTGACTTTCTCCATCACCCAGGGCTCAGAGGCTGGGGGAGCAAACAGGACCTCTGAGAGTCCCAGATTTCCCCTGGGCCTCCTCCTTCTCCCTTTTGCCCCTTATCTCCCTTTCTCACCAGATATTTCACCCTAACACCACACAGACATGTGCTTTCCTTGACCCCAGCAGACCTTTAGCAAGGCAATGCTGTCGCAGGCCATTTTTTCACCCCGTTTATTTTTTTTCTGAGCCCTGGATGAAAACTCACTTTTTAAAATCAATTTTCAGTTTTGTTCTCGATTCTTTTGTGAGAAGGGCAGATTCCCTGATTGTCCTTCACTGCAGCCAGCCTGTGGCCTCCCCAGCTATGCCTGTCCTCCCCTCACTGCTGCACCATTCTGAGATCCCCCATGCAATGCTGTCCGTGCTTCAGTTTGACTCTTCTGTCAATAACCTTGCTAGAATGGATCTGGGATTTGTCAGGACAAGGCTGTTTTCCTCACACACAACTTAATACTCAGTTTGGACCATTTGTGATCCATCTCTGCCTGACATTTTCTGCACTTTGAGAAACCCACATGGCCTCGAGTGGAATTAGATAACCCTTTAATGGTGCTGTGGGCAGCAGTGCGGTGGGGTCGGGGTGAAAAAATGTCAAAAGTCAATTTAAACAATAAAAACAGTTGCTTTGAACCAAAGCAGGACTTGTTTATGTCATAACACAAGGTTCACCCAGGTTAGGTGTGCTGGAGGATGGAGCAGTGCACTCCTCCTCAGCTTATCAGCAGAGAAGATTTTATTCATTCCTCAGACAAGCCCTTGGATCCAGGCAGAGCTCCCAAGAGCAGAAACTCCCCGGACCATGTCAGATTTCAGAAAAACACCACGACAACAGCCTTGCTTCCCAGATACTGATATTTCAGAGAGGGAAGTGCATTTTTCAAGGCAGAAGGCAGCAGCCTGGAGTTCAGTTACATTGTCTGGGTGATTAATGTGTTATTTAGGGAGCAGACAGAAGCAAGGAGCCTGAGAGAGACCTCCTCCCCTCTATGCCTGCCTTCTAGTGCTGAAAAAAAAGCCCACAGACAAAAAAAAAAAGGAGCAAATTAACTCATGTGGACACTGTTTTCTGACTATCTAAGGAACATACATCGTGGGTATGACAGGAATGACCCAAACTTGTGCCAGCTGAAGACAAACTCTCATGTTTAATTCCTTCACAGGCACAGCTTATCAGAGCACCCAGGCCAACAACAAGCAAAAACAACAATGTGAAAAAAAATCCCAAAGGAAACAATCTATGTCTGGCTTATCCTTATATATGTGTGAGAAGCAGGATCCAAACTGGTGTGGGTTTCAGAGCAGAGACACCAAATCTCCTTTCCCATCTCCTCCCCAGACAGAGGTGGCTGAAAGGAGAAGGAAATTTATCTGAAATACGAGGACCCTTCGATGGTTGAGATTCAGCAGAACTGCTCAGCTTTGGGGTCTCAGGGAAGAGAATTTGGAGTCCATCTGGGGGTGTCCTGGATGATGGGGGTGGGTGCAGGAGGGAGCGTGGCATTTAACACCCACATCCAGGGATGGATGCGAGGATTAAGGGATAAGGAGCCCATTCTCCTCCCAGGTACCAGATGTAATCAATACTCTCTGCCCCAACTCAGACCTGTCAGCCTCTGATTCCTGAGCGGGAAGCAGAGACCTCTGGGCACCCCCTGGGAGATTTTCCCCCCGGAATTCTGTGTCCAGCTCTCAGGTGTGCAGCCCTAGCATGTGTGTTTTGCAGGGTATATTTTTCATCACGTGGGTTTGCCCTCTCTCCTCCCACCCTCCTCTCCTCCCCTCCCGGGGAACACAGCACAGCGCACGCATTCGGCATATGCTGAAATGTATAAATAAACCAACATTTTGCTGGGTCAGCCCTCTGTTGGCAGCCTCCTTGTACTCTGTCACTGCAGGCCACAACTCCACTTACAGTGACCATCTTGTCTTGGCAGGGCTCGTTTGCTTATTCACTCCCTCCTCAGTTCTGCTGTGTGGTGCCAAAGCACACCGAGAGCCCCTCAATTGCCCTTGGCTTCCCCTCTGCTAAGGAATGCTGACTTGTGGGGACAGCCCATGCCATAGAAAAGGAAAAGGGATAAAAATGTTGCTTGCCAGCGTCCAAGAAGAGGGAGGAGCTCTGTGCTGTCAGGTCCCACTCAAACACAGTCCGTAGGGAGAGAAGTGCAGGAGGTGTTCACAGCTCCCACCTCTGGCTCCCGCGGGGGTTTTCTCACGTGGGTGTGATAAACACCCTGTGATGGAGAGAGACATGTCGTGGGACATGGAATCATTAATGCTGGAAAAGACCCCATAGATCATCAATTCCCATCATTCACCCAACACTGACATGTCCACCACTAAACCCTGTCCTCATGTGACACATCCACACACTTTTTGAACACTTCCAGGGGCAGTGACTCCACCACTTCCCTGGAGGGCCTGTTCCAATGCCTGACCATCCTTTCAGTGAAGAAAGTTTTCTTAAAATCCAATCTAATCCTCCCCTGGCACAACTTGAACCACAACTGCTCACAAAATTTCCCAGATGAGTATCATTCCTTTCTTTTTGCCCAGAAACTGAACCATCTCACCCCTTTTCCAGCATTTGAAATTAGGATTGCTGTTTCCCCTCCTAACTCTTGCATGGGTTGGATCTTTTTCAGTGCTTCATTGTTTCTAAAGTGCAAAGTGTCTGGAAATGGAAAAGAAAGAAGTCACAGGTACGTGGCTGCCTGTCAGACAAGGACAATGGGCTGTCCAGCACTGGTGGAAGGGTGCTGCTGTGGGCACAGCATCCCTAAAACATGAGGTCTTTAAAGAGCGAGGCTGAAATTTGAAAAACAGGCCATCAGTTTCAGATGCACAACCTCAAAGTAGGCTCATTCTTCAAGTACAGTGCTCTCAAAAAAATCACCCTGATCCCAAGCTGGACACTGCTCTGCAAAGCATCAAAAATTCTGCGTGGCATTTCAGAGTCCAAAACGTTTGTGTTTTGTAAACAGGAAGTCTCTTTGTCTGGAGAGGATATTTTTTCCCCCCTTCAATAGCTGCATGCAGCCTTTTTACATAACCCCTTTTTGCAGTATTTTGGGACTGAAAAGCTCATTTCCCTCTCATAAGCGCAGAGGAGAAGGCAGCTGCCACCCAGACATCCTTTAAATGGGACCACATGTAAGCCACTTAGTCTCCAAAAATGAAAGCAAAACACAGAGCTGTCATCACTGCACGGCACCGTCAATCAGAGCTGCTCATAATGTGCTGCACCGTGTACATCTCACACCACCTCCATTATGAGCTTAGCCTGATGTGGAATAGCACAGCAGAATGTTATAAACTCTAGAAACTCTGCGTTGGTAAGTGAGGGATAAGTGGGAACACAAAAAGTTCTGATCCGGCCTTTTTTTCCTGGCCATGAGTGTTGGTGAATGCAAAATCCTCTAATGCTTTTTCCTAGATTTACCCTGACCAGGCTGGGTGCAAAAAGAACATTTTTTGTTCATGTTGCTCCACTGAACTGTTCCAATCAAAATGATTTTGCTTGCAGGTTCAGCCAAATGATCTTGCCAGGGTCAGTCCCCCATGGTGTGGATGGGAGGCACCAGGGTGGGTCATGCTCAGCTGGTTTCATCTCCTCCCTTGTCCTCTTGGTCCCATCACAGGATGCAGAAATGCCACAATGGGTTGTGCTGCAAGGGCAGATGATGCTCCAAGGACCAGGAGAACAGAGAATGGCCACAGACAGGCCTGGGGCTTTGGGCTGCTCCTGGGATTGCCAGGAAAAATTGCCCAAAAAATACATCCTGTGCAGTGAAATGGTTGGTCCAGATCAAATCCCCATATCTCAAAACTGCTGAAAGCTGGGAAGGCAAAGTTGCCTATATAGTACATTGAAAAATAATGTGGAGTCAAGGCTCTTGCCTTCTTTAGAGGCATGAAAGGCTGAGATGGAAAAAGACATGTCCATCCACGGGTGGAAAGAATGCAAAGCAACAAATTGTAGCTGCATAAATGGGCAAAAGTAATTAATTAATTGATAATTGCACCTTTCCTGTAGCTGTACACCTCCTACCACTTCTTAAAAGCCAAACAAAAAAATAATTGTTTTTCCAGCATAGCATCATTGCTGGGATTCAGGGCTTGGCTTTGGGAAAAAAAAAAACCTAGGCATGGCAGGTGATGGGAGGGTTCTGTACTGAGGCTGAAGCAGAGCACAAGAGGAAGAAGGACAAGGAGATGATTCCAGCTGAATGCATGTGCAGTGGAAAAAGTGTTCAAGGAAGGAGCAAAACCATAGGGGGGGGGGAAATTACTCTGCTCATAGCATAGTAGGTTTATTGGAAGTATTGTTTAAAAAACAAAAGGAAATTATTAAAAGATATTTGGTCATTTGTGTAAAGCTCTTCAAGTACCTTAACATCATCTGTAGAGTGCCTGAAAGAGTTCATTAAGAACGAGGGTAGGGAAAGAGGAGCCAGGGCTCTCTGATGGAGACTGCTGGGTGGGTTGGTTTCATCGTGGGAAGGCTTTTCCCCTCCTTTCAACATGCCCTGGCTGCAGAAGCAGTTACAGCCTTAAACAAACCAGCTGGCACAGGCTTAAAGTTGTGTTGTTATTCGTATGCATCCAAGTATAAAACAAGGACTGTATAAGCTGAATAAATAAACAGACTCACTGGTCTCTGGTGAGGAGGTCTGTGTCGTTTTATTCACACTTTTTGCCATATACTCTGGGGTCATTTGCCAGACTGGGAATAAATGGCATCTGGTTCTCTAGCCCAGGCTTGATCTGCTCTCTCGTATAAAGACTTTTCTTTACTGGCTTCTGGGATGCAAAAACCAGGTGAAATGGAAGGAAAATCTATCCAGAAAGCATTTAAATACATCAGAAACTTTTGGGCCTGATTCTGGCTGTGTTTATTCCCTTCTCCTGCCACCATAGCAGGGCAGAGAGTATGACACTCTTGGCTTCATTTAAATTCAGTGGAAAAGGACTGAGATATTTGTTACAAATTAGCTAAATCTCAATAAAACTAATTTAACTAAATCAGCTGCTTTCATACACTCAATAAATCTACAATCAAACACCAAGCACGTTTCAGTGGGAGGTTAGAATGAAAGTGATTTTAGAGAAGGGAAAATGCCATTTGCAGGCAGAAGAAAGCCACCCATTTCAAGTCAATTTTTTCAAAAGTCACACAGAATTCACACCAATTCACCCCAATTTGACTTTGCTCAAGCTGCTCTGTGTCAATGCCTCTGAGAAAGGCAAGTTGGCTCTAACAAGCTGCCTTCGTGGAGATTGTTGGACTCTATTCTTTCAACAAAGCCATTTTTATTGTTTCATGATGGGGTTTGAAATGAAAGACAATTCAGATCTGGCTGCAGCTGGGAAGACACACACCCCCCTCCTCACATCCCCCTGTGGAAGACCAGAATTAGGAAAATTAATTGTTTTGCTCATTCAACCAAATTCTATAATTATTATTATATTTTGAAAATAATGAGAGAGGAGAGGAGAGGAGAGGAGAGGAGAGAAGAGAGAAGAGAAGAGAAGAGAAGAGAAGAGAAGAGAAGAGAAGAGAAGAGAAGAGAAGAGAAGAGAAGAGAAGAGAAGACTGTAAACTGACACTGCAGGGTGCCAGGGAGCAGCAAAGTGGTTTGGGTTGAGATGTGGGGGACTGAGGACCACGGTCAGGGTTTTGACCACCGTCCCTTGTGCCAAACCCTCCCTTGCTGCCACCTGAAACCAGAGAGATTCCTCAAAATGTGGAACTGGAAGAAGTGAAGGGGACATCTGTGAATGCTGCTGCCGCTGGTAGTGCTGGACAGCCACGGCAGGAGAAGTTGTGGGCACACTGATCACCCACATCAAAGCGAACCTTGGGCTGGCTTTCCGTGGAGCGCGGCGGGCGCATCGCTGGAACACGGCTCCATCCCAAACCTTCCCCATGTCATTAATGCTGGAATCCCCTCATTACACTCTCATTAAGCCTCCCTTAAAACTGCCTTCCTGCGTTTCTGTGCTGAGCGTGGCACGTGCAGCGACTCTTGCGGGCGCCTCAGGTGCAGGGGAAGGAGAGGAGCAAAACCAGAGGCAGAGCAGCTTTAACCCCCCCCAGGTGTCAAAGGCCAGGTGAGGGTGGGGACCTGTGCTCCAATCCTGCTGTTCCTGAAGTGAATGGCAGCGATGTCTGATTGGGCTGGGGCTGAGAGGCAGGCATGGAACCAGAGCAGGACCCAACTGCGTTAATTAGGGGGTGGTTTCGTGGAGAGGCAGATCCCCAGCAGCATTGCATAGAGGTAAAACCTTATAAAATGAAAGCCTTGTTGCCTTTGTAAAACTACTCTGGCTGGAGAAGGACAGTGAGAAAAGCCTGGGAGAAGGAAAACAATTAGTTTTTACCCATGTAAATGTAATATCAACCAAAGCAAGGAAGTTAAGCAATAGAAAGAGAAAAACAACGACATATCAGCACCCAGTATTTTTCTAAATGCTTGAATGCTTATGCTACAAGTAGTCAATTGTAGTATATTGTGGTTAACAATAACCAATGAACCTACTCTAGTGATTTAGTAACCAATGAGTATGTAGCAAGAATGATAGCATCCAAAAGCCTATAAAAAGGAACTGCTTTGTTTAATAAAAGCTGCTCTTTGCCTTTCATTTTTCCCCCACCTGATACAGCTGCAGGTGTTATCTTTTTTCTTATGCATGCTTCCCTGCCTGCATCAGTTCTTCCCATCACCCTAAAAGCATCTTGGCTTGGTGAACCCCAAAACTCAGCTTCAGCATTCAGGTGTTTCCCTGTGCTGCCTGCTCTGCCGTGCAGAGGAGCCCAGGCAGGGCTGAGGCACATGAGGACCCAGCAGTTGTGCACCTGAGTGAGGGTTTTCCCTCCCACATCCCTGTTTCCAGGACTCAGGATCTCTTTTCTGACATGCCTCAGCAGCATTTCTGGTGTCTAAGGCACAGGGAGCACCCAGGAGAAGCCCCAGCCCAGAAGGCTGTGCCCACAGCAGGTTTCACTGAGCAGCACATCAATCAGCTGCCGAGATGAATGTCCTTTCAGATATGCACATGGAATTAATTAATTGAATTAAGACTTTTTGTTGTTGCTGTTTCCTGGAAGCAAACATGGCTTTTAGCTCCGGGATATACTACTATTGCACAAAGGGATAAAAAAACCAAAATCAAGAGGATGATTTTTTTTTTGGTGTATGTGTGGTAAAGACTGAAGCTTTTAAAGTGGATTAGTGTTATTGTTGGGTGGTGGGAAACATGAGATTCATCCAAGAAGAGCCTGGAGTTCAGTGTGATTTGCAAATCTGGGTTATGGCTGTACATCAAAACCATGGTCAGTGCTTGCTAGGCTCTGGCTGGTGCTCGTGTAGCCAGGAAAGCAGGAGAGTTTGGCTGTGACCTGCTCCAGGTTGGGTTAATAACACACACAACAGATGCTGAGACACCTCTGCAGCCACTCAGTGCTGTGCACTCAGAGGACCCAACTCTGAGGAGCTCCTGTGGCAGACTAGTTTCTTTTGTTTTGGAAAAGTTCATTCCAAATGCAGTATTGTGTAATACTTACTCCTCTGTGTATTTACTCCCACAGTGTAGCAGTGATTCACAAGAGTAGTATTACATTATTTACTTTTTTTCCTCAGTTTTTTCTCTGACCAGATGTTGCTTCTGCTGGGTCACAAGGCTGAAATGCCCACTGCCTGCTGGCAAACGACCCCTTCCACAAACAGACCCGATTTTATTTTAAAAGAAGGTTTTCAGAAATTATTCTCCTCGCTGTGAGGTTCTCCTCGACCTCAGTGCCCCCGTGGTTGCAGAAGAAGCTAAAGGGAATTTGCTCAGAGCCCCAGATGGTTTGGCAGCACGGGAGAGGTGTTTGATCAGGGTTTGGAAGCTCTCGGGGAGTTGGGTGCTTTGTGCTGTGCTAGCCAAGGACTATTGTCTGCCTGGCTACACGTGGGACTCGTTTTGAACCAGCAGTGGGAAGTCCTCCTTCATCCCCACACACACCCAGGGAGGTTGCAACAGCCCCAAGTCCTCAGGGCAGGAGCCCAGGCTTGAAATAAAGGCACATTTTCCTATCATCAGGACTAATCGTTCAGGGAATGATCAGAGGGAGCCAAAGCCTGGAGGTGCTGGGTAAGTTTTGGGAAAATCTCCCTGTGTCACTGTCGACACTGAACACTGGAGGGTGGTTTGGAAAGCCAGGAGGGGCTTGTTTGGGTTTTCTCTTTGCTGGTTTATTAATAAAATCCAACAATAACAACAAAACAAAATCAATTTCCCTTGTACGGAGAGCAATTTCAAACAACAATGCTTAGGTGGTGACAAGGCAAGAGGTGTTGTAAACCTTTCTGTGGACAAAATTAGAGCCCCAGCCTGAACAAAGTGAGGCTCCATCTGAAATAGAAAGAATGGGATTTTTTTGTGGAAAAAGGTACACCCTGGCACTTCTCTAGCTGGGGAGAGAGGGGAAGAAACCACGAGTCTGCAGGAACAAAGAATGATGAGAGATCCAGAAAATGTGATTTCTGCAGGAAGATGACAAGACCCAAGCTCATGCTGTCGTGAGCAGGGAGGTTGGAGGGTGAAGACATGACATTGTAACTCAAATATTTACACAGAGAGGAAATTCAAAACCTGGTTTTGTGTCCACTGGGCAACAAGAAAAGAAATCACAGGCTTAATCCTCAGCAAAAGAGAACTTAAGTTAAAATCTTTAAAAGAGGCTTAGGGATGCTCTGGCATGGATTTTGGGGGCAGATTGTGCATTTGCCACTGCTGCAAATCCACACAGGGCACCTCCACCTCCCAGGCATGGCTCGGAGAGTTCTTGGCACCCACTTAAACTCACAAACTCCCTTCTGGCTCCATTTTCTGTGATTTGGAAATAACAGCAAAATTACACCCTGGCAGCAGAAGAGCTGGGGTTATTTGTTTTAGGATTAACATAATTAGGCTAAGCATGAATCAGATGTTTTAGCAATTTGCAATTAAAGCACACGGGAGAGATGCGACTCTGTCTCTGTGTCAGGGAAAGATCTACGTGCAGAAAGGAAGTGCTGGCAGACACCTTCCTCTCACCTCCACACGTGCCAGGTAGGACTACAGGAAGGATTAGGCATCACCTTTTAATCCTGCTGCTCAGTGCCAGGCTGAGCCTCGCTTGTATAACCATAACCTTGCCACAGTCAGGCATCCAGGGCCTTAATTAACATCAATAAATGTTAACACTTGCTGGGTTTGCTGGGAAGGTTTGAACTCCAGCTTAATTCGGTGCTGACATATCAACACATGAACTCAGAGAGCAGATCCCTCCTAGAGCTGCCTATTTTAAGATCACAGGGGATTGCTCTTGGCTGCCTGCACCTCCTGCAGTGTGGAGCCCACGTGCAGGAGCAGAACGATGCTCTGGGACTGACACCCCATCTTGGTTGGAAACCTTTGATGAGAGTCAACCACATCCCTTGGGACAGCCCCAGCACATAATTACACTCACAGCTCAAAACATGTCTATTTTATGGCTGGAAGAGCTTTACCTCCGTCTGCTGGATGTACCTGGGGTTCTCTTTGTCTGGTGACTGTATCAGTGAACAGATCAGGAAGAAGCTGCTTAACCCCCATGGGCGCACACAGCAAGCAGTGATCAAGCTGGGAAGTTTCAGATGGGTAGATCTGTATTATAAAAATAATCTAGAGATTATTCCAGCCTCTTTGTGACAGCCAGAGCACGAAGGCTTTTCCAGTTTTCCCCAATTTTCCTCCTGGTAGCAAGCTGTTTGCTCATACACCTTTCCACTGGCAGCGAGCTTGGTTCAGGGAAACTCCATCCTTGCTGTGCACGAGCAAGGAAATAACATTTGGTTCTGACTGCTGCTGAGGGGCTTATTTTATTTTTGTGACTGTTTGAACACAATGATAATTGGCACCAAGTGCAGGAGGAGGGGCTGGTGCTCCTCAAACTTGTGCTGTGGTGGCTTTGGTGGGACCTGAAAAATCTTTTTAAGTCTGAAAATGTCCCTGTTGTTGTTTGGCCACTGTTTTGAAATCAGCATCACCTCTCATGCCTGTGGCCATGGATAAACGAGGTTATGCAGCAATATAAACTCAGGAATACAAACCCAACATTCCTTGGATGTGTTTTAGAGGCAGCTTGACCTATCCATCATTCCATACTATGTGCACTCGAGTCTTTCTTCTCCTGCATCTCGGCACTAAAAGTCCAGAGGGCTCAATTTTATCCCATCCATCCCACTTCTGGGACAATTTCCTCTCAGGAGAGGACAGTGGGCTGCAGACTCTCCCAGTAGCAAACACCAGAGAAGGTTTTTGGAGGACAATACTTAAATGCAGCAGCCTGCAGCTCACCAACACCATTGTTTTATGGTGAATCTCATGCTTTGATCAGCATCTGCTATAACAGAGATGTAGAGACGCGGGCATTTCTCTGAAAAATGCTTCATTTCTTTAAAGAAGAAGTGTCTTCAGAAGCTTTGAAATCAGGCTGGAGGTCCTATATTAAAAAAAAAAAAAAAAAAAAAAGTGGTCAGGCTTGGCTCCTAACATCAAATTCCTCTGAAAATCCTGGCTGGAGACAAGGACATGTGATCCCAAGGTCCAGGCTGCTGTTTGCAGACCAATTTAGCAGCATGCCTGCTCGACCCCTGGCTACAGTGGTACCATCTGTGGTCCATTACAGGGGATTTTGTACCAGCTGGGCAGCAGGAGCTTGTCTGAAATCCACCCCAGGTCGGGAGCTGATGAGCTATTTAGCTACTGCTTGTATTTGTCTTATAAAAGTAATAATACCATGTTCTGCTGCCATTAAGGTCTGACATTAAATGCATTAATTTCCTAATAGATCTAAAGTAAGAGCTGAGAAGGCCTTTTATTTTTAATGAACTGAAGACTGCTGTGATCCCATCCATCCACCCATGAAATCCACTGACTGACAAGGTCCCATTTCTGGGCACTGGGGTTAAATGTGCTTCAGACAAAAGCCAGATTTTCCTTTCTTCTGCATGCCACGGGCAGGATCAAAGGAGGGGGGAAATGGACATTAAAGCACTTGTAATCAGGGACACAGACTCCATCCCAGCATGGGCCAGCCCCCTCGCAGGCTTAGGGGAATGCTGCTGTGTGTTATTGCATGGAGAGCTGGGGAGCTCTGGGGAGAAAACAGGGCAGGTAAATGAGGCTGGGGGCAAGAGCTGCGTGGACTAGGCTCAGATATCATCACCAGGAGCTTCTCCACGTGGGAGTGAACATCCCTTGCAGCTCTGGGGCTTCCTCCCTGTTCAAGGCTTTCTCAGGGAGCTTGTAATAACTCTGGGACGCAGCAGATGGTGCTGCTATGGGTAACCCTGGGACAGGATGGATGGGCCAGCAGGTCTGGGGGGAGAAGGAAAGCAAGAATACCAGCCTGATGGCATTTCTCTGTGAAAACTGTGCTGATACACCAGAAAAGCTGTTCTCATCAATCACACCTCCCTGCAACTGGAACAACAATCCACATGACGTGGGATGGAGACCTGGATGGGTGGCAGGGCCGTTCCCTTTGGCTTCCCAGGCAAACCACAGGGACCTGGCTGGGAGGTGAGGGTGAAGGTCACCTTCAGAGACCCCCTCCTTGCCTTCCCCTTTTGCCTTCTGTTTCAAGCAGCCCTCTCAAATGGTCGTGAAGGGAGAGGGGCAGAAATGCTGCTGATGTCTCCCAAAAGAGCAGACTGGGAATGGTTTGTTTTCCACGCACATGTGAGTTCATTTTCTGCTCAAAATTTGCATTCGTTTTTGACTGGATTAACATCCAGCTAATGTGGATGTCAACCAGTTGGAATGCAATTTTGGGAATTATGGAGGAATTTAGCACTGCTGATATAAACCAAATGTGATGGAGTTGGAGAGCATATGATATTTATCTGCATGGACTTGGTGTCATCAGTGAGCTTCGTGTTTCTCCTAGGTTAACTCTTAGGTGATCCTAATGGGAGGAAATATTTCTGCTACAGCTCCCAAATGGCTAAAACGAGAGTGTGTGTTACTCAGCTTGAGGTTTAAAAGCAATAATAGTGAGTTTATTACCCAGATCTTCCTCCTAATAGGAAGAGATAATGGCACTATATATAAAAAGTGATTTTTACTTGTTAGGCTGGGGTTTTTTTTCCTTTTGTCAGTGTTTGAGTTATTGCAGTGCATGAAGACTTGTAAGCACACATGTATGAGCATAAGCAGGCAGCTCTCCTCATCCTGCATCTATTTCAGGCACTTTCAGGGGAGTTATTATGGCATGCGCTGAAACCTGAAGCTGATAAGTCAGGAGAGGACTTAAAACATCTTCAAGTCTGTACCACGAAAGGGGAACCACCTTCCCTTTAAAGGGATGAGGCCAAATGGCCTTCCCAGTGCTGAAATCCTGAAATCCTGAAATTTCCCTCAGGAAACACGGACCGGGAAGCATCAAAGCAGAGAGGACGAGTTGTTCCTTAATCAAAATACTGTGAAACTGTGGTTCTGCCAGCAGTCTGCTGCTCGGGGTTTGCAGATACATAGGACAATTGGGGAGCTTCAAAGAAAGATGTCAACCAAATGTTTCCCCGAGTCACATGCACGGCAGAAGGAAATGTGCTTCCTGCAGGTCCTACCGGCAGATGAATATCTTTCTGCAGTCATTAAAGTTGTAAAGCCATTCCCCAGCCCCCTCCCTACACACACATGAAAGATGAGGGGATTTGCATCCCAGACAAAGCCAGATTTGGGATCTGGACGTTTCCCTTCGAAGGAGCAGCACATGGATCTTGCAGTGGGTGTGTTTGGGGCAAAGCGGAGCAAGGACCTGCTGGTGTCAGGCAGATTTCCATCATCTGCTGCTGTGCTGCTGTGCCCAACCCCTGCTGGCAGCCCTGTGCAGGGACCCTGCCACAGAGACAAGCCAGCCCTGGGACACAGAGCCACTCCTGGCTGCTGTTTTCCTGCCTCTTCCCACACAAGTGATGGAAAGTCAGTGGAAGAGGGGTTTGGTTGGAACCGTCTCCAGAAACATGCATTTACTGTGTAGCAGAACAGTTCCTGACCTGTCCCTGCTCCACAGAGGGCTCCTTAGAGCACAGAATTCCCTGTATCAATCACATCACCGTGGCCTTTCTCCAGGATACTCCAGAGTACCTGAGCAGAGGGTGCTCCCTGCTGATAGAGGCTGGAGGATTTCCACGTGCGGGCACTGCTCCCTGGGCACAACCTCTGCCTCAGGACATGATCCTGGACTGCTGCTTTCTTCACTGCTCCATCATCCATCTACATGCCTCATGAGGAAAAATTCATTTGGGAATGGCAAGGCTGACAGAGGCTTCTCACATCTCTGTTTCCACAGAGTTGTGCTCACCCAGCTGTACTTTCTCACCCCAAAAAGTACCCAGCAAGAGGGAACGCCTTTCGTGAGAGGACAGGAACATGAGGGATGAGTTTGAAACCTCCAGCAATGAGCTAAAGGGATGATAAAAAGGATGGTGGCTGTCTTTGGGCTCATACCTCTTTCAGGTAGGGTCTGTAGTATCAATGGCAGCTGCTTCGATGGAGGTTGATTGAAGTAGAGATCCCAGTTTCTCAATTCAGGCCAAATTTTAGTTCTACTTGATGGTCCCTGGGAATGCAGAAAGCTGATTTATGAGTGGCAGCACTGGGAAGATTACTTAAATTCATCCTCCTCTTGATCACTCCTTCCCTCCTTGAACTTGTGGGAAGCTTGAGTCATTGTGGCACCGTGACATCCTTTCAAGGTTACTCTTATTTTATTATTTATGCCTAATTCCTTGGAATTGCAGGCCTCTGGAGAGATATTACTTCTGCAACACAGAGCAGCTGAGCTGTGGTGGTGGTGACATTCTTCAAGGTCTCACATGGACTCTTTACTCTTGTCTTGCAATGTCTAGAAGCATTCCCTATTAAGTCCCATAAATGGCCAGAGGGCATGAAAAAGTCTCTTATCACCAACTAATTCCATAATTTTTGGAAACAGAACCCCCACGTGTTTTTTCAATAAGCTCTTCTCCTTCTGACGGTGCTACATCTTTCACAAACACAGCAAGAGTAACCTCTGGACTCTGCCTGCAGCAGTGAAGTATGAAATTTTGAATTCCATGGGTCACTGTTTTTGCTGCAGCCAGATGTGGATAAAAGGCAAAGGGTGTTTTATTGTTGTTTTTTCAAGAAACAGAGAAAGGTTTGTGCTAAGGTACACCCCCTGCCCTAAAAACGAGTGTCTAACACGTGGCTTGAATATCACCAATTGGCATTTCTAAAGATGAAACTTAAAAAAAATAAAATTAATTTAAATATTCTGTCTGCAGCTAATAAAGTATATAATGACCTTAAATTGGATTTGGGAAAACATACAGGAGAGCTACAACCTTGCTGCCAATCTGTGCATTAGTTGGTGGTTTCATTAGCATCACAGGTACCAGTGAGCTGTGGTGGATGTAAAAGGGTTTGATGCCTGAGACCTTCCCTCAGTTCTGAACAGATTGGGTTATCCACTGGAAATAAATTAACAGATGTATCCAATCCCTGGGTGCAGTGATGGATGAGCCTGTGAAAGGCTTCGTTATTGGTGTGCATTTTATGCAAACTCTTCTGGCGACTGAGAAGAGTTAAAAAACTGCTTAGTTTAATTTCTCTGAAGTCCCAGTGTGCCACTGATGATTTAAACCCTCTGTGTCCTGCTTGGGGAGCTGAATACTGAGCAACCAGGAGTGAATCCATCTCACTTCTGGAATTTTATGGGGAAAGTTATCCTCGTGGTAAAATTTCGGTGGACCTCTTGGAAACACTTCCAGAGAACAGTTAAAGCTCTGAAACCCATAAATAACAAACGGAGAATTTCACTGTTTATTTGTGTGGGGGGGGAAAAATAATTGTAATTCTTTTTTATTACTTGATCCAGCCCTCCCTGTCTCACAGACACTGGGCAATATTTGGGTTCCCAGCCACTGCCTGTGCAGCCCAGCAGAGTGACATGATTTTGGCTTCCAGCATTCCCCCTCTGTCTCCTGAGATGCTCTGCTATGAAACAAAAAGATAAAAATGGTGATCACAATGCAACACAAACCAGAAATATTTTATCATCCTCCAGCTTTGATTGCTGCTGCTTTTAGCCTGGTGCTTGACAGCACACTTGCCAGATGCACAAGTAGCAAGGTTGTGACAACCCTGAGATTTTACTGCTGCACTACACTTTTGGGATGATGTTCTCTAAATGTTAACAGCTGTAAGCCAGGGTTTTGGCAAGGGAAAATTCTGTAGAAAATTTGATTTTTCTTTGTCTTGCTGCCCAAGTTTCTCTTGTCAATAAAACCAGAGGGATGGAGCGTCTCTTCCATGGAGAGGGGATGAGAGAGTTGGGGTTTTCCAGCTGTAGAAGTGAAGGCTCTAGGTCAATGTTATTGCAGCCTTTCAGTACTTGAAGGGAACAAGTTTTTTAGGGGATTAATTTTTCAGCAGGGTCTGTTGTGACCAGGATAAGGAGTGATGGTTTTAAACTAAAAGAGGGTTGATTGGGACTGGATATAAAGAAGAAAGTTTTTGAAATGAGAGTGGTCAAACACTGGCACAGGTTGCCCAAAAAGGTGGTGGCTGCCCCAGCCCTGGAAACATTTCAAGCCCAATTTGGATGGAGCCAGTTTGGACTGAGAAACCTGATCTAGTTAAAGATGTCCCTTTATTGAAGGGGCTTGGGACTAGATGACCTATAAAGATCCCTCCCAACACAAACTACTCTGTGATTCTCTGAAAATGAGAAGAAAAGTATTTGACTGTCTATCTGTACCTGTTGAGAGCATCCATCTCTTCCCCAAATTGTGTGATTTCTTTGCTTGTGCCTCTACAAGACTTTCCACCTCATGTGTTGCAGGCAGAGCTTCAGTAGCCAGACCTGATTTAGCAGGAAATATCTGGCCCCACCTTGGATGAAAATAGGACCATAGAGTGGTTTGGGTTGGAAGGGGCTTTAAAGATCACCTAGTTCAACTCTGTCACCATGAGCAGGGACACCTTCAACCAGAGCAGGCTGCTCAGGGCCCCACCCAGCCTGGTGTGATCACAAAAACAGCTGATGAAGGAGCAGATGAGAGCAGAGCAGGAAAAAATGTGGGTTATTCCAGATGAAAGCACAGAATAGGAAGGAAAAGATTTGGAGACAGGAACCTTCCCCTTTGGATGGCAGGGGGAGAGAGGAGCACCACAGCCATCCAAGGGGACAGAGCTGGCCCTTGCTCTCTGTGTGAAAGAGTCATGGGGTGAAGGACTGCCATCCTTCCCTCCCTCCCTCCCCCTGAGCTAAGGGGGAGAATCACCCTTTCAGATTTACCACCTCGTGTGCTGCACAGGTGTTGGGGTGCTGGGGACCCCCACAGCTCTTGGCTCGGCTTTCTTCTGTATTTTAGTGTCTCATGTCCTGAAAAGATGAAACAAAGCCTTTTTTTTGCTTTTTCAAGGTTTGTTTATTTTTCCTTATCAAAGCCTTGGAGGCACAGCCTGTGCTGTGGCCTCCAAGAACACAAGGATAGGAAGGCAATGGCTACCTGAAGCAGGTATCTTTTATATTTACTATTAACTAGTTAGGAAATTTTACATATTTTATTTTGTTTCCAACACCAGTAAATCTCAATTTTATGGATATGTCTCTTCTACTCTAATTTTTTTATTTTTACTAACTAACACACTACAGGAACTTGTGTCAGAGAAGAAAGGAAGAGAAGGAGAAGAAAGAAGAAGGAGAAGAAGAAGAAGCCAACATTTTAAAACTTCCATGTTGCCTCTATACAATATATAGAGCAAAACCCAAACCTACAGCTAAACTCTCTGTTTAAAAATCCTTCCACCTCTCCGCTGCATTCAAGTTCTCCCAAAAGTGAAGGAAGCTTCTCCCACAAGCTTAGGTCGCAGGCTAAGCTATTTTTTGAGGAGCTTTGGGGTGAAAAGGACCCCCAGAGGGGTAGGAGAAGCTCTCAAGCTTCCCTGGACTCCAACACACAGGCTGTGCAAGCAAAGCCTTCGGAGCAGCAACGGCACCACGCAGGATCACAGAAACTCAGTCTCACCCCCGGTACAGTCTAATCATCTCAGTACCTGAAGCCCTTAGAGGAGGAGATATTTTTCATCCCTTTCTAATTTGCAGTTGGGACCTAGGGCAATTTTTGTTCCTGAAACTTTGGAGAGGCTTCGACGCCGTAAAGCCGCGGAGCAAGCGCTGGCGTTCTCACTTCGGCATTTGAAGTCTCCCCACCAAACAGCTGGTCTCTGATGTGCAAGATACCTGCTTCCCACCACTTGGCTTCCAACAGCAAGAAGATGACTTATGGCCATGAACTATCCCTTAATTTAACACATCAAAACCGAGCAAAAACAAACAAAGCAGAGTGAGGAACACATGTAAGACCATGAACTCGCATTCTGCACCTTGCACTTTTGCCCAGAGCGCATGTTTTTGCAGCTTATCTCCCCAGGTATCTGTGATGGTGCCTTCTCGTGTGTTTGTTTTCTTTGTGTGGGGATACTTGGCAAGAAAATGTTTCTCTGGGAGAAAAAGCAGTTTTTGCTTCTCTCTGGCAAACAAAGACCTTAACTGGACTCTTCACCTCCAGCTTGCTGCGGAACCTGTGCTGATATATGAAGTGGCTTGCACTGATTCCAGAGGGTCTTGAGGAAGGTTGTGTCCCAGCTACTTTGTCCTTTTGAGCTACATTATACTCCACATGAGTCAGTTTGCTGTGATTTCTCTCTCTGTGATCCTAGAAATCTCTTCTGCAACCCCAAAATTCATTGTAATGTCACAGCAGCAGCAGAAGCAGCATTTGAGTCTTGCCTTGGTCTGAAATGAGGCAAAGATCCATCCATGGGTGCAGCCTTTGGCAGCTGGGATTGATGCCACAGTGTGACAGGCAGTGATCATCACCTCTTGCTCCTAATAGACTGTAAAAGCCTAATAGGATGCTTCCAACCAAAAATCATCTATTAATTCTTATTTTTATTTCCATGGGCTGCTTTTTTTCTCAACTGCTTTTAAGTAGGCTCCTGAGATGTCTCATTTGTGGGTAATACCAATGCATCCCTCTTGGAAAAAAGAGTGTATCACTTGCAAAGACAAAGCTCAGCTCAGATATTCTTTAGACCAGGGATTCCCACTGTGGGCTCCAAGTCCTGCTGCTGATTTTTCAGCTGGAAAACAGACCTGGTGAAGCTCAAGATTTAAGTTGACTGAAAAAGCCTATAACACTTCCTGAAAACACTTTAAACTCATTTCTAAATTTGTACTCCTCTTTGTACTGGAATAAGTGTCATTTTAAAAAGGGTGTGAGGAAAACATTCCCAGTTTCTCCTGGCCAGCAGAAAGGCAGACCCCTTCCTGTTGATGCTGGGTTTGTGTTTCAGCTGGCAGATATTGCTCCTCACCAAGCACAAGAATTCAAGCCTTCAGCTGGTCTTGCAGGGCCCCAAATCCTGCCCAGAATCTGCTTCACTGTCATCAGGGATCTGCATGGACTTGTGGATACAAAACCATCCATGTAGAGCCAAAAAGGTGCCACATCCAGCACATTGCCACTGCTGATAAAGAGTGAAAATACAGCCTTTCCTGTCCTCCTCGTAATGAATACAGAATGAAAAGGTCAAATCCAAAAGCTAATGGCTGGCCAGAGATTCAGCTGGGCGAGGGTTAAGATCAAGTCTCGTGGAGTCAGGAAAGAGAAAGGCCCCAAGTGTCCTCAAAATTTCCATATGACATTTAGGTATCAATAAGGGCATTGTTCAGGAGCAAGGGCTGGTTTTCCAAGGAAGGCAGCTTGCTCCTTGCAGACCACGCTCCCTGTGGCTGGGGATGCAAGGCTGCTGCTTGGCAAGGAGCTTTAAAAAATGTTCATTTAAATAGTTCATTTAAAAAATGCCCAAGTTAAACGAGGTATAAATCAACACCGTTCCACTCACATTAAGGCACACCAACTTCATCCTGCCGAGGACACTGACCTGAAAATGTTTAACAAAGTCAACATTTCTAGGGAAAGCTTTTCCTGTGCAGAATTTCCAAAGGCTTTTGGTGTTTTTTGTAGTTTGTTTTTCATCTAAAAATCCATTTGCCGTAATTTTTTTTTTTTAAGGATTATCTCTTAATCTTAGCCTGTTACAAAATGTATTCATAATCCTCATGGCAGTTACTTAGCAAGTCTTAAACCTGTCATTAAAATACCTCCTCTTGCTACTACAATCAGCAGTCTTAATCCACTTCAAGTCTCTGTTTTTTCTTTTTCTTCCTTTTCTCACTTTGTTCCCAAATGGCTTAAACCAAGGTATGAAGGGTAGCAAACAATCCCCCCCTCTAATTACTTGGAAGAAACAAATAAAGGGAAGGAATACATTTGTGTGGCAAATTCCTGAGAGTTTGGAAACTAGAGGCCGTAGGAATGCGCCCTGGGAAATTTTAAACCCACTCCAAAGCCGTGGGTTTGAACAGTGGTGGATTTAGTCCCTGGAAGGCATGGATGGGGAGAAGTACTGCCAAAAGAGGGGGTGGCAGTGAGCAGTCCCAGTCCTGGGGCGGAAATGAGGAATCAAGGTCCTGTGCAGGAGGATGTGCAATGTCTGGATGCAGGAAAATACACCCTGAGCTTTACCTGGAAGTGCTCAGCAGCCTGGTGTGGCTCAGCAGTGCCTGAATCCCTCCCAGCAGCAAATTCCCTGGGGAAGCCCAGGCTTGGGAGCTCTGGGAATGCCTGGGTACTGGTGAGCAGGAGGGCGAGCGGTGGGAAGTGAAAGGACCATGTTGCTGGAGAAGTGGGTGTGAGTATCAGGGAAAGGAAGGCTGGAAGCAGGATGTGGGATTCATGGGGGGAAAAAAAAGCTCCTGAATTGGAGGTGTCAGAGGAAAATGCTGCAGCTCTGCGCTGTGCATCACTGGAAAGGAGAGGATTAAGGTGTCAGTGCTTCTGCAGGACGTGGCCCTAAGCGCAGGTTAAATCCACCAGGCACCGCCCAGCTGTTGGAAACTCAGAGCTTGTTTGGTACCCAGCCCCATCCCAAACCTGCAGCTCTTCAGGGGTGGTTCCAAAGCTGCTCCCAGCCTGAGATTTCCGTGAAGGTTTTTAGGAGAGAGCAAGAGCTCACGTTCAGAGTCCCCCGAGACCCCACGCTGTCCTGGGAGCTGCTGGGTAAACACAGACCTGGCTTGAAATCAGATATCGCCTGCATGGGACTCTTCTCAAGATAATTAGGCTCAACTGGGATTTTTTAAAAAGGCATTAACTCCACGAACTTTTCAATCTAAAACAATGCCACAATGACCACGCTGGGAATAAGGCGTTCTGGCCCTTCTTGGGGATCATGTGTTGAAGTTGTCTCGTTAGTAGGGAGGCGTTAATGCAATAAAGGGAAGCATTGTGGCCTGGAACAGCTGGGCTTTTCTAACTGCTTGCCTAAATGTGGATGATTAATGACCAAAATGCATCCTTGCTGAATGGCATTGAGAGGCTGGAGGTATTTCGTGGCATTTTCCCTTTTCCATTTTTGTAAGGGATTTCTTGCAAACAAAGCTCCATTGATGTGGGTCCATTATAGATATGCAAAGTGAATTCCCAGTTATTGCCTATCTGATGGGTGATGATAATGTTACTTTGTTGTTGCGTGTTTCAGGCTGCAGGATCTGAAGATGCTCAAAAAGCTGCTTGGTGCTTTTTGGAGACTGGAGCTACTCAAACATTTTAATGAGATTTGTTGTCGTTGTTGTTGGAAAACACTGCTTCATCCAAACCAGAACATCTTGCAGTGAAATAGTCCCATTAATAACATTTCCATGGGAAAGTTTTCAGCCTTTCTGGGGTCAATTTATAAGCAGAGAAGAATCCAAACGAGAACCCCGATCTTCTCAGTCTGAAACCAGATGTTTCAATGGCAACAGCAACAACGACAACAAACATTTCGGGGAAGCGTTTGAAAAGTTTGGTTCTTTTTCCACACCGGAATGAAAACACATTTTCCAGACCTCAAAAACCTTTGTGGAAGAGCACTGCTGATCTCTGGCTGGCTCACCCAGAAACTCCATGGCATGTCAGGAAAGGGGCTGGCACCTAATCCTTTGTTAGTCCAGCCACATCATGGCCACCCACCCCAACCTTGGGCTTGGGTGGGGATGTCACCCATCTGTTGCTGTCTGTGCTTCTCCCCTTTTGCCATGAAGCTTCTGGAAGTGCCTAAGAGCTGCCTGGGTTTTCTTCACCTGTGGAAATGTGTGATGTGGTTCCCAAAAAAAAGCAGGAGGGGTTCTGTGGACGTATGAGCAGCCATGGAGGGGAGAGGTAGTATTGTGGTATCACGAGATGTGAAACTCTGTCACCAAATAAAAGCACAGGGTAGGTTTGTATCATAGCTATCAGGAGTGCCTGTGAGAGGCAAAGCCAAAGGCTGGACAAGCTTGCAAGGGATGTCCTAATTTCCCAGTAGCCTCCCTCAGTGCTGCTATCCAGCACCACCCCACATCTGCCAGCATGTCACCCACCAGTGCTGCACCAGCAGTGACCTGGGGACCCCTGGCTGGCAGGAGGTACCCAGCTAGGACAGGTGGGTGCATCCATGTGGGTCCCTTTAGGGTGGGACAGGCAGTTTTGGGATTCTTGCTGACACCGTGGGCACGATTGGATGTTGGTGGGGAAGAAAGGACAACATTTTGACACCAGTCCTACTGGTTGACCCTCCTGTGCCTGCCAGCAGCACATGTGAATGACAATTTCCTTCGCCTAGAGGCACTGCTGCAGCCAGGAGAGGTGTATCTCGCATTTTTCCAAGGCACTTAAAGGCAATTTTTTTTCCCCTCAGCCAGGCTTTTATCATTCAACAAGCCATGGAATTGTTTTCCCTAACATCCCCTTAAGAAGGATGTATTTTTCAAAATACTGCCATTCCCTTCTCCGAAACAGGTTTTGATGTGGCTACTTCAAATCAAAACCATGAGCTTTCCTCTCCTCACGCCCACCGACTTAAAACCTGCCCCTGATGCCAGTGGTTCAGAACTATCCAAATAAAGCAGTTGCTTTAAGGAGTGTTTGCTTTTCCTCTCAGGCTCCTTCTCCTGACGCTATATTGTTTGTGGAAAAAGAGTTCTCTGGGTGGGTCACGGAGCTGTCGTGGTTAAGAAGCTGCATTTGAAGTCTGGTTCAGTGTAGAAGAAAAACATGTCAAAACAGCCTTGAAAGTGCAGCTTGCTTTTTTTCCCTCCTCTGTGTCAGGATGTTACCTTTTCCCCCTGCGTGCAGCAGCCCTTTCCCATGAAAAACAGCTTCTTGAGGACATTTTCTGGGTGGCTCAAAGATGCAGTGAAAATATAGCACTCTTTTCATACCAGGAAATCAAATTGCTTCTGGAATAAAGCTGTGCCTACACAGCTCTGCATTTTAACTTTGCTTGAATGCTTACTCCTGAATATCTCTGTATCGGGGAAACATGCTTAATTATTCCTGAGTAATTTTGCCTGCTGGACTGCAATTCCTCAAATAAATGCTATGTGGGATTTTCCTGATGGTGTTGTTCTTTTTGTTTGAAGGGATGCCAAGGAGCAGGTTTCCCTCTTCCATCTTCCCCTCTACCTTTTGACTTTAAAGCAGATTCTTGGTGCTCCTTAAATAAACACTCCTCCAAGATACTTTTTCATGGAGTGGCATGAATGCCATGAGCCCAAAAAAGGGCATTAATGCATTTTTCTTCTCTGGCTTTGGAATGACGTGCATCTAATGTGGATGTGTGTTGCCTCGGAGAATTCTCTGTTTTCTACTCCTGCATTTGATTCTCTGCAGCTGGGAAGCCACGTTTCACAGGTGGTTGGGAAGCTTATTAGATTATTCATAACTGGGTTTATTTCTTTTTTTTTTCTTTCATTTTTTTTCCCCCTCTAAGCAATTAAAAACATGTGTCAAAGGAGGCCTGAGATGATTAGAAGCACTCTAACATCTCTTTCCCGTTTACCTTTTGCTGTTTGCACTTGGGTTACACAGAGCCTGGTGCTGGAACCCACAGACATGGCTCTAAAGGAGAGAGAAGTGAGTGTTTTTCCTGTTAGAAATCATTAAAATAGATTAAAAAAAAATTTGCTGCGGGGATTCCTGTGTGAGAAAACTCTGTCATCTCTCTGGGAATGAGCAGCAATCACAATCATAATTATCATAATGATGATGAATATTTTCAGGCATTTTTTTCTGCTGGTGACCACAGAGAAGTGACAGACTCTGGGCAAGCTGCAGTTCATCTGAAGATGAATTTCCAATCCATGACAGTCTCAAAAGAGCTACATACACCAGGAAGGGGAGAAGTACTGAGAGAGTCACTGGTGGGGGGAATTGAGCCAGCAGAGAATTTGTTACTACACGAATCCCTGTCTGAATTTCAGTGTGGATGACGAGGCTTTCCAGTCTTCCATCAGGATGGTCCATGTGTGAGCCAGATACCAGCTTGGCATCTCCTCCAGAGGAGGACTCTGGTAGCTCTGACATGGCCTGCTCAGCTCTTGGTTCCCAGAGGAGCCCAGGCTAACTTTTCAGGGGTGTTGAGCTTTGACTGCCTCGGGCTCAGGCTGTGCTTGTGAATAGACAGACCCCAAAAAGCTGAGATGAATTTGAGGGAGGAGCTTCAAGCAAAGGAAATTAATTCAGTGTTGCACACTGTACAGAAGCTTCTTAAAAGGTTCTTCCTTAAAAAAAAAATATGCAGAATTCATATTTGGTTGAAACTGCTGAATTCTAAAAGGATTCGTACATGCAATGGAAGGAGAAGGGGTGAAAATGTCAACATCAGCAGTAGCAGTGTTGCAAACAGAGATCATTAAATCATGGAATCATACAATGGTTTGGGTGGGAAGGGACCTTAAAGCTCATCCAGTTCCACCCCCTGCCATGGGGAGGAACACCTTCCACTAGAGCAGTTTTGACAAAGCTCCATCAAGTGGCCTTGAACCCTCCCAGGAGTGGGGTGTCCTGCTTGAGGAGACGGGAGAGGCGCCCAGCACGTGTGTGGGCTGTGGTGATGGGAGAGAAACATCTCCCCACATGCCTAAACACCTCCTCACCTGTCTCAAGTTGAGCCACTCACCAGCTATTCACCCTTCTCCCATCCCTGGGGTCGTTCCCACCAAAACCTGTCAGGCAGAAAGGCTTTGTCTTCCTCACTATGTTTTAGTGACAGCTACATCTCCCACAGTGCAGACGCCTGTTTTTACCATCAGCCAGTCACTCCCTCCTCTTCTCCAACTCTTCTGCTGCTAAATATTTCAGAATACTGAAAAGTTTCCTTTTGAAATGCTCCTGGCTTATTTGTACCCTTCATGCATCACGATTTTCTGCATTATCTCCTTCTCTGCCTTCGGGTCATTTCTCATACACCGGAAACAAGAACAGGATGGCAGCGTTTGCATGAAATATCCATTCCTGTGTGGGAGAAAACGCAGACAGCTGAGTCAGGCCATGCTCACAAACAGCCCAAACACTCCTCCAGCTGCAGGTTTTCCCAATCCAACCACCCACCACCTCCCATTTCTACAAGCAGCCTCTTTGGGAATCGCCCACCCCGGGGAGCTGCTCTTTGGAAATAAAGGACTTCAAAACCAGCTTGGACAGCAGTGGGTGTCTGAGGTTGAGCACAGATTTACACCTAACCTCACCCTAACTCGGGCTGGAGTTGTGGAAGGTGCTGCCTGCATGGAAAATGTCCCTGTCAGCAGGCTGGGACTGGGACAGTCTGTGCTCAGTGGCACATCCCTGCTGCCATCAGCTGTGCTCCTCGGTGACCTTTCCCTCACAGGAGGAAATTACCTTCTTCTTCTTCTTCTTCTTCTTCTTCTTCTTCTTCTTCTTCTTCTTCTTCTTCTTCTTCTTCTTCTTCTTCTCCTCTTCAACTTGACATCTGCCAGCAATCTGAGGCTGCTCCATCCTGCACAGCTTGGTTTCCTTACGTTTTGGTGAGGAAAGGTCACGTGGGATAAGCATCGTAATATTTTCCAGTTAACCCACGGGTCTCACCTCTGGTTCTAATCACCTCTTGGTGTGGAATCCAACAGCATGGCTATGGGGTCTGATCAGAGGAGGAGCCAGATACACTCAGCTTTTTTTTTTTTTTTTTTTTTTTCCCAATGACAATTCAAACTTGTCTAAATTCCTACTTTTCAAAAGGAGGGGTTAGTGGGAAGGCTTCATTCAGTAGCCATGGAAACACCCGAAGAAAAGAAGCAACCTAACAGCTGGCTTACATGGAAGTAACAGAACAAACCTGGCCTCCAGCAGGGCAATCTGGAGTCATTCTGGAATTTTATTGTGCAAAATACCAGTTCTTCTTATCCCAGAAGTCACCCACTTTCCTTGCCAGAGGTCTGTTCCTCTCAGGCACATTTCAGCTTTTCCATTTGCAGGTTTCACCCTCCGAGACATTTCCTGGAGAGCGAGGAGAGCTGCAGTGCTGGCTCACAGGTCTGCCTGTGGTGTCCTGTGTAGCCTGTGGAGGTCACCAGCAATGTCACCCTTGAGAACATGCTTTCCCAGCTTAGCCAAGGCCAGATTCCCTGGGAGGGCTGTGATCCAGGGGACAACGCTTCCCCTCGCTTCCCCTCTCATCCGTTCAGGGAGCGCTGCCTGATGCTGCACAGCCCTGGCTGGGACTGCCCCCAGTAATGATCTTCCTCCAATTAACCTCAGTGAGATCAGGCCTTGTTCGGTTCTGAAAATCCCATTTGCCTCATCTTCTCAGTCCACAGGTTCCCTCAGGATGATATCACTTCCTCTGCCTGCACTGGAGGTGGGAATGTGCTGCTGCTCGCTCGTGTTCCTGTAGGATCGCTCAGCAGCAGCAGCAGGCACAAATAAATAAGTGTACAGCACCAGCTGGAGTTTATTGGAGCTAAGGTTGGGGGTTAATTGCCTAAAGAAAGGAGAGAGAAGTTGGGTTTTTGGGATGGGTGGATTCCGGGGTGCAGCGAGGAACCCCCGTCCTGCCAAGAGCTGTGCCAGGGCTTATCTCCTTTCCCTCACTGGTGCCTTATCAACGTGAGCCACGGATGAGCTGAGCTGCCAGCGGTGCCAGTGCTCCCCTGCTCGAACTGCTTTCACAAATGATGTGACCTCCTCTTTCTCTGGTTACTCTGCAAACATCATTTTGCACCAGGATGTTTTCCAGCCTGCCCAGCTCCACCAAAGTGATGACTTCTGGGGGAAGAGCACAGTCCCAGGTGGTGATGCAGCCTAACTGGAGCTGCAGGGAGCTCTCAGACCACACAATTTTCTTACCTCTTTCTCCTAGATCACTCTTTTTGTGCAGCTTGAACTCTCTATTTCTCTCATGGGGAATCTACCTGGGCATGTCCTGGGGCTCAGCAAAGCCCCAGTTGCTTCAGAGCTGGGAAAAGATGCTTCCCTACTAAACCTAAACAAAGCAGTTTGTGGAAGAAACTGCAGAAAACCAGCTTTTTCTTCCCCCTCCTCCTCCTCCTCCCATCCTCTCCATGAGTGCTGCTGCTCACCCAGATTTTCCCAAGCACTTTCTCACTTTTCCCAAGCTTTATTTTCATGGAGTCAAGGAAGCAGCTGGCTCTTTGAGATTCACATGCCTTTGAGGTAAAGGCAGAGCAGCTTTGAGAGCTGACTCCTCCCCTCTGCTGCCTTCTTTGTGGTTGGCACTACACACCATGGGAGAGGGATTTTACCCAAACTTTGCAGCTTTTTGACATTGCTCCATGAGCTGACACCCTTCCTTTGAAACAGGAACATGACAAGCATTTTTTGCCCAATGTCTTGGGTCTTAATCCAATTTTTGCTAGAGATTAAAGAATTTTGTGGGCAGGTGCTTTTTTCTTTTTGTTCCTCGCCTCACCCACCTTGCTGCTGTGCTTGGATAAATAATTTCTGCAGGGTAGGAAGAGCAGCCAAAGCAAGCCATTTACTGTCTTTTCTCAGTAAAACAATCATAAAAATTATCAGCCTCAGATTTATTGTGACACAAAATTAAAACTATGTTCAGGCACAATGGAAAAATATCACAAATAAAACTGTACCAAGAGCCTGGCTCCAAAGTGGGTGGTTCCTTCCTGAGGTACCCAAGCAGTAGGAATAGGCACCCAGTGTCCTCTTTTTTTTTCCAGCCCTCTGGGTTTTTTTGCTTTCTTTTTCCCATTTGGTCTGTAGGTGATGCCATTACAAGGAAAGGTTGGGATTTTCCCTGTCACCAGATATCCTGATCCCTCAGGGCCAATACCTGATCATGCCTGCACACAGTGCCAGCACTCCAAAGAAGCCAATCTGCAGATCTTAAAAAGCCTGAAGTTATGTCTTTGCTGACTTCAGATAATCATGTAAAGCTTTGTCCATGTCCCAAGGACAGATAATAAAACAGAGAAATTCAGATAAACTGGAGGCAAAACATCACCTCAAACTCACGTTTGTTAATGTAAGTAAAGATGACATTTTTTATTGTCATCACATTTCAGTTGAGTCCCTGTGCTGTCCCACCTTGCCTGCATGGCATTAAGGACCATTGCAGGAGTTTTTTAGCACCTTAAAGCAATGTGGTAAGGTAATTTAATTTCTTCCCAGCGACACTTGTGATTAAAACCCTCTCTTCCATTGTGGAAAAGACTGTGAAATGTGTACTCATCTTCCCCAATAAAAGCCCTTATGGGGTTGAAGGGGGATAGTAATGTTTTCCAGTACTCACCAGAGCTAGAATTTCATATGAAATTTTAATTTGTCATGTATTTTTAACCCTGGAAACCTGATCTGGGTAGGATGGTGTTTGTATATCATGTATCTCACACACACACACACATATCTCTTGCCAGGGATTATTTTGCACTTGGCAATGTGTTCCACCCACATATTGACATATTAATATACTTATTTATGGGATTAATGGGATGAACTCCTGCCAAGAGCAGAGTGCACTGCATGGTGGATCAGCATGTTCTGCTGCTGTCCAAGCACTCCTGCCCTGTCCCTCCACCTGGGTCTGCTGCAGGAAGAATTCCACACAGATACAGGTGTGCCAATCCCTTATGGGGATAAAGCTGGGCAGAGTGGCTGCACTGGCATCTCCTTTGGGTTTTACATCCCCTCTCCTCAGTCCAGCACATTTTTGGCTCCTTGAGGATCAGGGTTTTGTGGTGAAAATGATGCATGGCAAGCTCAGCCCAGGCAGGTGAACAGCTCAGTGGCCTCGAGCTCGAGGCCAGCTCTTCTCTTCTCTTCTCTTCTCTTCTCTTCTCTTCTCTTCTCTTCTCTTCTCTTCTCTTCTCTTCTCTTCTCTTCTCTTCTCTTCTCTTCTCTTCTCTTCTCTTCTCTTCTCTTCTCTTCTCTTCTCTTCTCTTCTCTTCTCTTCTCTTCTCTTCTCTTCTCTTCTCTTCTCTTCTCTTCTCTTCTCTTCTCTTCTCTTCTCTTCTCTTCTCTTCTCTTCTCTTCTCTTCTCTTCTCTTCTCTTCTCTTCTCTTCTCTTCTCTTCTCTTCTCTTCTCTTCTCTTCTCTTCTCTTCTCTTCTCTTCTCTTCTCTTCTCTTCTCTTCTCTTCTCTTCTCTTCTCTTCTCTTCTCTTCTCTTCTCTTCTCTTCTCTTCTCTTCTCTTCTCTTCTCTTCTCTTCTCTTCTCTTCTCTTCTCTTCTCTTCTCTTCTCTTCTCTTCTCTTCTCTTCTCTTCTCTTCTCTTCTCTTCTCTTCTCTTCTCTTCTCTTCTCTTCTCTTCTCTTCTCTTCTCTTCTCTTCTCTTCTCTTCTCTTCTCTTCTCTTCTCTTCTCTTCTCTTCTCTTCTCTTCTCTTCTCTTCTCTTCTCTTCTCTTCTCTTCTCTTCTCTTCTCTTCTCTTCTCTTCTCTTCTCTTCTCTTCTCTTCTCTTCTCTCCTCTCCTCTCCTCTCCTCTCCTCTCTGCTTGCTCACAGCTCCATCAGCACAGATTTATTTCCATGCTCCATTTGTAGGAATAAAAGAGCCAGATAAGAAATATGTTTTTAATAGTAGTGTCACCAGTGAATGCTGAGCATCTCGATATCAGCCATTAAGTAAAAGCAGGGGAGGAATGAGCATCATTTGTCTGTTGCCAGCTTCTCTCAACTGGCTTTCATTTAGAGGAGGAAAAAAAATCCCCAATCATTTCTATCCAGGTAATAGTGAAATATATTCTTTGTCAGCAACAGGTCAAAATGCAGAGATATGTTATTCACAGCAAGCTGACTTCACATTTTCTAACCTAAATGCTGGATTGCTTTCCTCAATTATTCACATATGTTTTCTGGTTTAATAATAACCCACATGCTGTCCTCTATAGAAAACTACAGACTTCATGATGTTCAGCTAGAATACATAGGTCTGCTCAGCCATTTCTGTTCCAGAATCTGAACCAGCCAGTCCCAGAGATTAAATTAAGAGAGGTGCCAGTATAAAGTGCATCTTGTTAAAATATAAAAATATCCAATTTACCCACCAAAGAGATTGCAAATAAGGCAAGTTTTAATGATACAGTGACTTAAATAAGAAGCAAAACAAGCCTCTTATGGCCACACTGGAATTGCCAAGCCATGTGTTCTCTGCTCCAGGCCTTCTGCAAAACAAATTTATTTTCTGCCCACATAGAGCTGGATGCTTTTCTATCAGCTCAGCTGATGCATTTTCTTACCCCTGGAATTCTGCAGGGCTGCAAGGCTTCATTCACCTTGGAAGTGCAAAGGCAGAGTTAAAACAGCAAGGGTGAGCTGGCCTCGTGCAACGCCTGCTTGCACACTGCTTTGGAGTTACCTTGTAAGCAACAATCAGAGCCATGGGCACCTGCTACAGCTGGGGCTTCGTGAAGAAATTATAGTCTGTGCCCCCACAGGGATGCTAAGGGTGGAGTTCATCCAGGGAAAAGTGGCAGTGAGCATGTTTGGAGCTCGATAAGGAGGGATTTGTGCAGCCAGGGATGTGCCGGGCAAGAAATGAGAGGTGGAAAGAGTCACAGCCAGAAAGTCCCACTCCTGAAATCTGCCCACGTCATCATTTGTAGAATCAGAGATTCGGAGAATGGTTTGGGTTGGAAGGAACCTTCAAGATCATCCAGTTCCAAGCAGGGATAACTTCCACTAGACCTGGCTGCTCCAAGCCCCATCCAGCCTGGCCATGGACACTCACAGGGATCCAGGGGCAGCCTAAGCTTCTCTGGGCATCCTATGCCAGGGCATCCTCACCCTCACAGGGAAGAATTTCCTCTTAATATCAATCCTAAACCTACTCTGTTCCAGTTTAAAGGCATTCCCCCTTATCCCAGCACCACTTTCCAGTCTCATTTTCAGCTCTGTGGCAGCAGGGAGGTGCCAGCTCAGGAAAACATCAACCAGGGCAAGAGATGCTGTGCTCATCAGTGTTCCAAATCCCCTTGTCAGGTACTGGGCAGGAGAAGCGGGCTGCTCAGCAGCGGGGGTTTCAGTTTCCAGCAGAAAAAAACAAATGTTCTGAGAACACAGATGGTGTTGACATAACCAAACCCCACGTTCTCCCTGGAAAAAAGTTTAGTGGGAGATTTTTGACCAGCACCGATGACACTTTCAACCCAGAGAGCTTAGTGATCCCCCCAAAGATGAAAGACTGAGGAGTTTCAGATTCCCTTCCTGCCACGCATCAGCTCTGGGTGATGCCTCAGCAGTCTGGCATTAAACAATGCCCTGCGTTCCTAAAGAGATCACTTTCAAGTGCAGTGCACTAAAACCTCATATGACTTCCATATGTCCTGCTGCCTGAATACTTTGCAACTGGTTCCCGATGAAAAAAAACAACTTATAAACACATTACCTTGACAGGAGCAATTCTTGGAGTAACAGGAGATACGACAGCAGAGACTTTGAAAGGAGATCATTGTTATCCAGTAGCGTTTTTCTCTGTAGTCTGAGAAATTTATGTCGGTGAGTCACATCCTTTCAGAGCAAAGAGTGAAAAGTGCCCTGTAGGACAGGTGAGCCCCTCCCCAAGCCTCTCCATGACTATTTAGCTCCAGAGCTGCTCGCAGCACTGCCAGCAAGGCTATTAGCTGAACAAGCCACAGATCCAGATGCTTTGGCTGGGAGAGAAAATGATCCAAGCTTCCACATATGGGGTTTACTGCAGCTGTAGCCACAAGTGCTGACTCCTTTGCTGGAGGATACAGAGAGGGGCCAGATGGAGAGAAAAGCAGTTCTGCCACTGCTGTCCCTAAAACCGGATGGTTTGAGGCAGAGAGTGGTGGAACAGCCCTCGTGCTTCTGACAGCACAAAACCATCCTTAAAAACATGGCTCGGGAGGGGACATGGCTCTTGTGAGCACCAAGTGCTGTGCACAGCATGCAAAAGCCTCAAGGTCTGCCAGTCTGGGCCTCCCCAGCATTCCCTGCAAGGCTGGAAGTTGGTTTTTGTTAAGCCTTGGACATGTCAGTCCTCTGTGCTGATTTTGGATGATTTGAGCTGTCTGCCTCCTAATGCTTTACAGGTTCGTTTCACCCCTCCCCAACTCCTTCCCCACTTTATTTTCAGAAAAAAAGGAAGCAAATGTTTCTCTCTGCACCAGACTTCAAATACCAGAGATGCTCAATCTCTCCAGAGCAAGATTTTTCAGATGCTAATTCTCCACTGCCCAGTCTGAAATTACAGGTAGGGGTCCTAGTGTTAGGAATAGTTGCAATAACAGATTGATGGAGTTAGCCTGGATATCCCATACTAACACCCTAAGAGCGTGGCATCTGGATGATCCAAATACTGATGTAGATGGAGGACTTCAAAATTCAAAGCAGAAGGGAAATAATAAATCTTTGACCCTAGCCACTGATCCAGAGAATTTCTTCTCCTAGGACACCGATGGAAAGAGCTCTCATACATGGACATCCCAGGACCTGCCTTGGGGGATTTAGTATTGCCCTGAGACAGGTCACAGGAGCTCAGCTGGCCCCTGCTGATCACTTGGATCCCCAAATTTTGGGTTAAGCTAGTGAATCCAGGAGAAGAGCCCTTCTTTCTCTCTCCTTGCTGTGAAATTCATCCCTGCTTTTAACTGGGAGTGGGAAGGACAGCTCATGTTAGCAGGGGAATAAAGTCGTGTTAACTGCTAAAAGCCCCTGGGAGAAGCTGGTCAGATGAACCTGTTTTCAGTGTGAAGGCTGGCTCAGCTCTTTGTGAATTTGAAGTAAATCAGCACTTCATAATAAGAACAAATGTTCCATTCTCACTTAAAAATTACCACGGTCAGAACCTTGTAATGTGCAGTTTTCATGCAGGGGTTACATGACGGGAACTTAAATCCGTCCCATTTTCATCTGTAATTTAAAACGTGTCATTTTGATCGATGAATTAGTAAAGGAACCCAGGATAATTTTGAAACTACCAGCTTAGTAAAGTTGCCTGACCTCGCAAATAACCTTTCCAGTTTAGAAGATTTTAATAGCTTAACTATTAGCTAATCTCCTGGGAAACGTTTTCCCTGGGCAAAACCAGTATGGAAATACAACACCAGTAATAAGGTTTCCATCTTTCTTCTATCTTGATCTTTTTAATTAATTGCCACGCAGTAAAAACATAAAACTGTGAGGCAGGGGGTAAAAAATCCTTGCAGGGGGAGGGCAGGAGTTAACTGTAGGCTGTTTCTAGCCTTTACCTGCCTTTTTTGCATAGATTCATTAGGTGCTGAAATATATTAGCAATTGTTAAGGCATAACTGCTGCTTGATTGCTTGACACTCTGGGCTGAGAGCTGTGAAATAGATCACTTTGTAATGGAAAAAAGCTGCTCCTGCTTATAATGAATAAACATTAAAACCTAGAATGGCTTGCAGGGCACCTCAACAAGCCCCTGAGAGCTTTTGTGTCGCAGTTGCCATGTAGTTGTTTCTTAGGGTTTGTGGGTTAATTCTTTCTGAGGAAGGGCAGTGGTTTTTCCGAGGGCAATAAAGGACTGCAAATAGGGGATTTGTTACAGGAAAAAAGGGAGTCGTGTGAAAGTGAAGGCGATCGGCTGGAAACTCGTGGCTCAGGTGGAATGTGGAATAAAATATTGTGTAGAACATCGGCATCCTGGATAGTTTGTTTTCCCGAAGTTTGTAGTGCTCTTTTATCTCATGACCCTCTAACACCAGCACTGTGTTGGACTGAGGAGAGGATCAAAACCGTAGGGATATGGTTTTACCTGTCCAATAAAGGGATCCTCACTTTATTTCACTTGTGTTTCGCATAGTGCTTTTCAATGCTCTCTGGGGAGAAAATAAATAGAAGCAAACTCTGTTTTTTGGGCTGGCAGCAGCACGTGACTTTTTCACATCTGTATTTCTCCAGCAGCACAGCTCCAGGTACAGCTGATGGCAGCTCTCCTCCCAGCAGGGACAGGGACAGGGACAGGGACAGGGACAGGGACATCGCTGTGCCCACCACCCTGAGGGTGTTTGCTGTCCTTCAGGTGCTGCTGTCACCACTGTTCCACCTTCCAAACCCCATTAACTATTGCTGTTCCAGTAGCAGGAAACCAGGGGCAAGCAACTGAAATGAAAGGCCCTTTCAAACCACAAATATGAATGTTTCCATTTTATAAAGAGAGGCCTTTTTTTTTTTTTCTGTTTTTATGTGTTGGCGAAGAGCTTATTGAGACCTACGCTTGTCTGAAAACATTCTGCATCTTTAGCTGGGACAAAGATCGCCCAACATGCAGATGAAGGCATGGTTTAGGGAAGGAATAATGTGGCTCCTGCATGGAGGCAGTGTTTTGGTGCAAGGGAATGGACCGTGGGGGTTCCCCTTAGGCCAGGTTTATTTCACAGGTCTTCACTTCAAGCTCTTCTGCTACACGAGTGAAGATAAACCCCCATCTCAGCATGGTGACACCACCAGCTCCTGCTCTGGCACCACCAATTCCAGGCTGTTGGTCTCCAACCTCACCTTCTCTGCCAAGGTCTGTGAGGGGCTGAGCGCAGGGTCCTGCCCCGAGGGCTCTGCCTGCAGTGAAAATGAGCTCGGTCCTTGCTCGGCTGTGAGGTGACCTCTGAACCAGCACTTCAGCCCCTGGAGCACAGAAATGAGACTTCATCCTGGAAGGCCCTGGGCTGCAAGAGATGACCTGTTATTTTATCTTGAGCAGGAGGAGCGTTGGCACACGGCTTTTAGAGCTAATCACTCACGTTCTTTGAGGAGAGCAGGAATTTCTCTCCCTCCCCCTCCAGCAACCTGGGACTTTATTGAGTGTCTGGATCGTTTCAGGCTGATCCTTCCTTAACATTTTCCATTTATTTCCCCCAGGTTCAAACTTCTGGAGCTCCCTGGCACGTGTGATGGGGGCTCTTTGACGGAACCCAAACCTTCCCTGCTGCAGGTCCCTGTTAAACCCCTCCATGGGTCACCTACTGTGTTTTTCATCCTTCTGGGATCTCCCCACTGAGCCCTGTGCGTGTCACACTTAAATTGCTGTCTTTTTGCCGTTTCACTACCCTCACTCATCCCTAATTATGCACAAGTGACAGTCCGAGGAAGAGGCGAGAAGCAGCAGCACCCTCCCCTTTCTTTTCTCTCCTGTCAAGTCTATAGGGAAAGCCTGAGGCTACAAACAAATTAGAGAAGGGAAACTATTTTTCTTTTTCATGCTCTGAGTCTCCTAAATATTTGTTGTTTGCTCAGTCCAGTTCTGGTCTGCTGAGCAAGGGCTCCCTGCAGGGGCTGGAGAGCAGGGAAGCAGCACGCAGGGCTGTGCCAGGAGAAAAGGGCAAAGTCAGAGCTAGCTGAGAGAGACACAGACTCAAACCAAAAGCCCTTGGGATTCAGTGGTGGGCAGTCACTGGCAATGTGCCCAAACTGCCTCCAAAACCTGCATGGGAGCAGTGGTGAGCAGGGCAAGCCCCATGGCTGCTCCAGCCTCCCTCCTGTCCCACTGGGTCAACAGCAGCTCTGGGGTCCCTGCTGGTCACTGCCTCCACTCATCAGAGGTCCAGGCTGGGGGGCCAGACCCTAAACTGGTTTGTCCCAGCAGATGTTGATGGCAGGCTCATCCCAGACCCAGAGAGGGCAGGATGAAACCTTGTGAGAGAAGTGCTGGTGCTGGGGTGGCCTCCTGCTCTTGCTGGCTGGGAGATCGGATGTGGTTGTTATTCCAAATATATCCAGCGATGCTCATCAGGGCAGAAAAGAGAAGAAATCAACCTGCTGTGCCTGTCCAGAGTCTCACAGTGGTGCATCTCCAGCATGGTGGCTGTCACCTCCTTCTCTAACCTACCAGCTTCAGGGTGATCCTGCACTTCTATCCGTGGGTTATCCCTGGGCCATTCACATTCCAAGGCATGTGCCAACACAGGATGCACACACAGAGCTTTCCTGGAGGTCCCTGAGATCATGGGACTGTACCTGTCCCCAGAGCAAACTGCCCTGCAACCCACAGAAAAGCCATTTAATGCAAGTGCTGGACTGTAAAGCTCCTGTCTGGTTTGGGACGTTGCAACTGCAGAACAGAATTCATGGCCTCTTGCACAGGACTGTGCTCAAAGTAAATAATATTATTTCAGAAAACAAAATTCATTTTGCAGCCTGAGACCAACTGCAACAGGATACGAAGCAGGGGGAAAAAAAAATGCCCCCGGGGCTATTTATTATTTATATACCACTATGCCTAGATAAACTCCTCCTTGAAAGAGCAGGACGAAAATAATTCTGCAATGTGGAAACAAACTACCTATTTAAAGTGATTTTATGCCTGAATGGCCTCATTATAAAAACAGCCTGCATGCAATAACTTTTTACCTTTTTCTACAATATCCAATGAACTGCTTTTTGTCACTCTCACCAGTCTCAGTGCTTTCATGCAACCACCTTGGTGGAAAGCCTTCGTGGTTTCCTTAGAAACGTCTTCCTTCCTGGATGTTGACCCATGGTGGTTGAGGCAGCTAACACCCTGGAGAGGTCCTGTTCAAACAGGAAGGAGCAGACAGTTTAATGGCCAGCTTTGCAGCTCTGCTCCTCCACAGTTTACAGTAGTTGGGAGCTGTAAAAGAAAAACTATCACGACGAAGGTTTCTTTATTTTAGGGTCAGCTCTGCTTGGGCGTTTTGGACAAAGGCTGAATCTGCTGTTGTTGGGCACTGGTGGGGTGGAGATGGTTCACTTGTAAAGTGCTGGTGTCAGGAGATGTCTCCTGGTGTGCAAACAGGCTTTGTCCTTTGGAAAAAACACGTCCTGTGTCCTTCTAGGTGCATCCATAACTCACTGGCACCAGGGGCAGTCTGAGGAGCTGTAAATACAATCACCTTTCAAGTGTTTGGCAGTGAATGCTCTGCAATGTCCGAGCAGGAGCAAGAGGCCAGAACCCAGCAGCCCTTAGAGAGGAGGGAAGAACACTTGTCAGGCTGTGACGTTATCAAACCAGGCTTATCTCCATCTCTGCTCAGGGCCAGACAGCCATTCCCAGGGACAGGGATCTACCTCACATGTTTGTCACTGCCACTGGCATTGCTGGAGGCTTCAGGGTGCTCCTCAGGTGAAAGGAGCTGGTGAGACCTTTCTAACCCACAGAATCCTTCCTGCCAGCAAGAGCAAGAGCATGGGCAGGTGGTGCAGGTGTTACAGATTTGCTGCTTCCTTCCATCTTTAATCACTTCCAGGGGAACCCATGAAACCTTTCAACTATGCTACGACCTACACAATTTTTTGTTTGTTTCAGTTTTGTTGTTTTTTGGTTTGTTTTCTTGTTTTGTTTTGTTTTGCTTTGTGCTTCCTAAATAGTAATTCTCCAAGAAAGACGGAGAGAAACTGTTTTCAAGGACATGAAGTGATAGGACAGGTTTAGATCAGGGATTAGTAAGAAATCCTTCCCTGTGAGGGTGGGGAGGCCCTGGCACAGGGTGCCCAGAGAAGCTGTGGCTGCCCCTGGATCCCTGTGAGTGTCCAAGGCCAGGTTGGACATGGCTTGGAGCAACCTGGGATAGTGGAAAGCATCCTTGCCCATGGAACAAGATGATTTTTAAGGTCCCTTCCAAGCCAACTGTTCTCTGATTCTGTGATGACATCTTCCAAGTGCTGCTTGTTCTCCAGGTTTTGCTGCCTTTACATAAATAATGGAAAAACCAGTGCCAGTTCCATTAACAGCTCTAAGCTGCCTGGCACTCCAGCGTGCACTCTCCAACCTTGTTCCAATTCTTGCTCCACACAGCAGCCACAGGCTTGGGAAATCCATGGTGTGAAGCAGAGCAAAACATCCCCAGGCTACTCACAGCCTGGTTCAAGCTGCCCAGGAGCTCTGTGGTGAGCGTGGCACTCATCCTGCCCCACCCAAAGGAGCAGAAATATCTGTTAACTCCAGTGCAGCCCTGTGCTAATGCTGGTGCACCAGGTCAGAGAGGAAAAACCTGGAGAACTGTAATTAACAACAACAAAAATAAATTACGCAAGAGCGTTTCTCTTAAAGTTTTTAATAGCAAACGTTAGAGAGAGCAGGTTTTTCAAGCCAAACAGGAAGGAAAACAAATAAACAACTGCAGTCAGTGCATTCACAGGCTTTTAGAAGTCAGGTTATCAACCAGGGACCCACAGACAGGAACTGATGAAGCAGAAATCTCCAGGGAAACAGATGAGGTTTTCAAAGAACACAAACACATAAAACCCTGAGATGTGCATTTATAAATAAGCCCAGGGAAGAGCTGGGCTCACGATTCCCAGGCTGAGGGTTATGAGCTGGAAGGAGAGTCTGAAGATTTGGCCCAGACAGTAAAATCTCTAAGTGATTGGGGAGGTAATTTGGGCAGGTAGGAATCTTGGAGAAATTAAACAATACAGCGAAAGTCAGCTGTGGGAAAGCCCTCCACAGGATTACACACAATCCACAGGGCTGAAACACCACCATGGAGTCACATCAGGAGCTACAAGGCTCCTGAGGGATCTCAGGCTCTCTTTAGGATGACCTGCTGTGGGCTGAGCTGCTCTTATTCCAACCATCTCTCAAGCTCCAGGTAGTTTGTATTTTCAGTGGCGCAGTAATGGATAGGGTTAATACCCACAGGAAAGGGTTCAGTGGCCTCTTAGTGATGTGTAAATTAGCAAGTGGACAGTTGCCCCAGAGAGAAATGGCAAACAAATATTTATTAGTTGTTTCAAAGAACCACAGCCATAAAAACTCTGTCGTTTGACTGCAGAAGTGTTTGTGTTTTTACTGAAACCAATGCTGAAGGTGATGGCTTTATTCCTAACTGAGGTAACCTCTGTAACCCTGTGATTTATTGCCTTCAGGTAACAGAAAAAACAGCCTTGAATGTGTTTTTAATGTATAGTGCTCTTGCAGTGTGATAGGAAGATGCTGAGAATGAATTTGAATACCATTTTTGCCTTATGAATGTGGATAAACACCTGATGGAGAAGCCTGAAGGAGATCAAGCCAGGCTTTCCTCAGTGACTGACAGAGACAAAGCGAGAGGCAATACAGAAATACAGAAAATTCCATTTATATGTAAAAAAACCCCAACTTTTTAATAGAGTGAGGGTGGCTGAACATTGGATGAGGTTTCCCAGAGAAGTTGGGGGTGGGGACACCATTCTCTATGTATTTTATGAGCTAGATAATTGACTAATTCAAATCGAAAAATACATATTTTGACATAGCAGGATATCTAGAAATATTTAGTTCCAGTAGAAACCACATGTAAAGTGAGGCACTGTCCTACAGGAGTGGAATTGTCAAAATCTAAGGGTACATATAAATTATTGTACAGGTACCTTAAACATATATTTGTGGAGATATAGATAGATAGGTAGATAGATAGATAGATAGATAGATAGATTTAAAACCAGAGATCTATTTCCTAAATTACAGTAATTTCTAATAGGTTTAATGCTTAACAATGAACATTTTGGCGTTCAATTCAATTCAATTCAATTCCATTCAATTCAATGTTTGCTTTTTTTTTTCCCCTTGTATTTTTAAGATGCAAAACACTCTAGCTTTGGTCAAGGTTAATTTATAGAAAAAACTCAGTTTCCAAACCCACATCTAGGTTGCTAGGTTGGAGCTCAGACAGAAAGGCACCGTGGAGGATAAGGAAAGGATGGAGGAACCTGGGTGTGTGCCATAGCTGAAACCTCTGAGTTTGCCCCAGTGCACCATCAGTAAGTGCTTGAATGGATGAATGGCCTGAGCAAATGCTCAGTGTCAGAGTGTGCATAAATCTGAGCTGAACTGCAAAAGTTACGGAGAGAATCCATTGCTGTCACCGTGTGCCATTTTCTCATTAGCCCCCAGGGACCACAGTGACCACCCCTGAGCCGAGGGCTGTGGTTTAATATGGATTTATAGAAGATCATGGCACATACACTTCAGTCCAGCCTTTGAAACAACTCGTGTTTCAGTGACCCCAGCATCCTGAGTCAGCTTGGTTAAGGAAATATGCACTGAGAGGTCATATAAGAGGCCAGGCCCTCTGTAACTCTGTAGAGACTCCTCAGTGCCTGTGAAAAGTCATCCCAGGGCTCTGCCTTCCTACCCTTTCTATCCTATCTCCATGGATAGAACCGTCACCCTTCAAATGGGCACTGCTCTTTAAAACAGATGGTCTCTGGGTGTTTGAGGATTGCAACAAAACTCAGGGAGAATAATCTGATGCTCTCCAAACACAAAAGGAGGTTGGATGATAATTATTCTCTGCAAGTATTTCCCTGGTCTGCAGGGAAGCTGTTTTTTAGCTGTCTACAGAGGGAAAATATGTAGCAACTAACATGTTTACAGTGGGGAAAACTCATTATTTTCAGCGTGTACAAGTGAATAGTAGCTGAAGTATTTCCCTGCTTATTCTAGCTAATTCACCTTTCAGGGGACCCTACAACAAACAAAAGCCATCCTCAGAGGAAGACCTCATTTCCCTGGGAAGAGAGGAATTAGCACGAATTAAAATTCTATTTGCCTAATTCACTTGGAATTCTAATTGAAATGCTTTTGCAATCTTAATTACACCACTTGCTCCCCAGTTATTGCGTAAGGCTGCTGAATCTAGTTAAAAAGGAAAAGCTGCTGTGTGCCTTCCTTACAGGACACCGAAGCCTGGGTGAGCTGTTCCTGGGAAGCTTTGGGTGTGTGTCATCAGGCAGCTGGTCCCAGCCTCCTGTATCCACTGATCCTCCTTAGGACGTGTCAGCATCACCTTGGAGAAGCCCTCTATGCCCCACCAAAAGCCAAATCACCCAAGTGCCTCCAAGGAAGATTTTACAAAACGAGAGGCAAGAAGAGGGCAGGAAGAAAAATAACTCTGGGATTAATTTGGATGAGCTGTTTTTAATGATGAAAATTCCTTTATTAACCCCTCCAGCTTTGCTGCTGCTGTGGCAGGAAGGGGAAAGTTTTAAAGATAGTGAAAGGTGCTCCTGCCCATGGCAGTGGGATTTGGAAGTGGATGATCTTTGAGATCCCTTCCAACCCAAGCCATTCTATCATTCTACAGGGGAAATACGTTAAGGGGGTGAACTCCACAGCTTGTGCTAGAATCTGTGACATGTCAGAAAAATCCCCGTGGACTCTGCACATTTATGCTGCTTTTATATCACACAACTGTACTGTCACCCACAGAACCCTCTGCTTCCCAGGAGTGCCAAATCCAGAGCTGAGTGATTTGGCCTGAAAGTCAGATCAGTTTTACAGGGTCTCTAATCCCCACAGATTACTCTCCTCCATGAAGACTACTGCTCCATCGGTGCAGGAGGTGGATTTTATAGCAGCACCAAAATCCCTTCTCATCTGTTATCTTTGCCTGGAGAATCGGACTTTTGACATAAACCTGGAAGGTAGTTCAAAGCCTTGCTGCATAAACACACATCCATTTTTTGAACTTTAGGAATAGGTAATGTAAGAGTTGAAAGGTGAAGGTTATGGCAGTTCGTGTTTATTTCACCAAGAGCCAAGAGATGGGAAACATCTGGCACTTACAAACCAAGCAAGTCTTAAAAACAAAGAGACCTAGACTTTAGTGCGGCTGAGCAAGCACTGGGATAAAAGCTAATGACAGGCTGCTTATTTAAAGGGATCATAATACAGGACAGCCATGTAGGGAACCAGGGAGGATTTGGGAGGGGGAAAATGAGGGGAAAATTCAGCTTTGTGTTTCCAAGTTAAGGGTCAAAGCCTGATTTCAGTTACACTGCAGTGTCAGTCCTGGCCTGCAGGCCTCATACAGCACCTAGGGCCTTCCAGATTTCACTTTGTCCTGATTTCCAGTGTGAAAACACCCAAAGCAGTGCTCAGAAGTGCTGCTGGTGTGTTCCAAATGTGACAGTGTAGATGTCCTCAGGACCAATCATTTTTGTGAAGGAGAGCACAGAAGTGACTTGCAGCGAGGTGAGTTGCGTTGGTGTGAAATGCTCATCAGCAGCTCCCGGGAATGATGGAGGTGCTCGAGCACATTGCTGCAGCTTTCCTGGAGCTGATCTTCACCTGTTTTGCATCTCCTTGCAGAGGTTTGTCCTGCAAAAGGTGTTTTGTAGGGGGGGGTACTATCCTTTTGAAAATCCCAGGCTGAACTTGTTCGTTTACTCTGGTAGCTCCTCTTCAAAACACATCACCCCCAATCTCCTATTTTCATTGCTCAGCCCCCAGAAAAAATTGGTTCCTTCAGCAGGATCCATTTTGCAAGCAGAGATTTACCCAGAAAACGAAGAGTGAAGACTCTTTTGCCCCTTTGCCCCTTTATGGAAAAATAGGATTATTTGTAGTCCCTTAAACTGCTGTTCATTGTTGTTCAATGACCTTGGAACCGAGGAAAGCTCCACTTTTTGCTTCTGGCAAGGTCAGTTTCCAATCCCAACCCCTCAACCACACCAAGAATTAATGTTTAATGTATCTGCAGGGTAATGAGAAGAGTTTAAAGCTCACTATTGAAACCAGCATTGTCTGCATTGCAGCTGACATCCGTGAGAGTCCTCTGAAAGCTGGTTTTTCAAGAGAAAAGACCTGTCACAGGCAAACAAGTGGGTATCATAAAAACCTCTTGCTCCCATAAGATTTGATAAGGAAACAATGGTTACTGCCCTGGAAAGAGATTTCCAAGGGCAGCTACGTGACAGGGGCTCAAGTGCTAATTCTTAAGGCTGTGGTTTGCAGCCAGCTGTAAGATTTGTGGTATCACACCACCACTGCCATGTGCCAGATGAGCAACACGCTGCTAGAGCATTAAAAAAACCTCCAATCAGTGGCTCACATTTGTCAAAACAACAACAACAACCAAAAAAACCCTTTATAACAGCAGGTTTTTTTGGTGTATCAGTATTTTTTAACTTCACATTGGACCAGCAATCTCCTGCCTTCCCACAGCAGGAGTGCAGCTAGCACAGGAGGATAAAGCTGGTATAAATTCCATATCATGTCCCTTGGCTAATTTGACAAAACACAATCATGTGTCCATGCCTGATCCACATTAGATTTATAGTCCTGGGTGAGCTGGCAGTGCACAGATCTGGTATTAATAATCCTGGAACCACAGCCTAAATCTATTAGCTGGAAGCAGTTATATGATTCTTAATCCTATTTTGTGTCAGAGCAGATGACTGCAACCAAGATGGAGCAGAAATTACATAGTTTTGCCTGGCTAAACTTGCCCTGAGCTGAGCTTTCAGAGAGCTCAAACCCCACCAGGTACTGATCTTAAAACTGATGTTTTGGGGGTACTCTGTGGGGACTGAACCTGGAAATCCAAGAGCCCAAAGCATGAAGGTTTGTCCTGTAAGAAACAAACTTCTTTTATTTGAAAGATGTTTAAATCCCAAGCAAGAAATATCATGTATGCTTGAGAACCCACTGCTGGAGCAGGATGAAAGCTTAACAGTTCAACATCATTTGGAGACACGGTAAAGACTTGGAACAGTATTCCTTGAAAAGTTAATGAGACTCATACAGCAAGGCTCCACCATAAAAACACAGCTCCCTTGCTTAGAATGATTTTCCCATTCTAAATATCTGAAAATCATAGTCATGCTGTTTCCTCAGCAATTAGACATTTTTTATACACTACGTTTCTTTAATAATACTCAACTTTTTATTATTATTATTTAAAAAAGCTGTCCCCTGACAAGCACGTTATTAAATTACAGTTTATAGCTCTTGCAGTGGGGTAAATTATAGTTGTTTTATTAAAGTATTTTAAAGACTGGAGTTTTACCAACATCTTGCTCCTTTAGTTAGCCAAACCCACGAATGCTGTGAGGTGCAAGATGCATCTCACAGAGTCCTTCCACACACCAGGAGGGAGTTTAGGTTTGATTTTCCAAATAATGGGACACCACAGGAAACAAGTCCCATCCAACTCCAAACCTCTGGTGTTTAACCCCCATTATCTGTATTGGGGTGTTGGATTTTCTCTCTTGCATGCACCCAGAGGTGGTTAGATCCAAGGAGGAGCAGGCTGGGGCCTGTTAGCAGCTCCTTCGTTATTTTATAAGTTCATTCTTATTGCATTGGTTTGTTTGCTTTCTGCAGAGGACCCTGAAATGTCCACAGCTGCTCCTGAAATGGAAGAGCTCCATGAGCCTACCCCCTGAAAAGCAGAAATAAAAGATTGGCAACATCCAGGCTGCATAAATAAGCCATGAAAATGCAAACTCGTACCACTAGTCCGAAGGGCAGGACCCAGGATCCACTTTTCCTGCGGGTTATCCTCCCTGGAATTACAGTGATGTCACATCAAAAACATCAATGGAAATTTGTATTCCAGGTACTGAGCACAACTCTTGAGCCTTGTTTGGAGTAAAATGTTCTCCCTTCCACAGGTCTGTGTCAATAATTGATCACTGTGTGCTTGTGTCACTCTGCTTTCTGATGGCACTGAGAGAGCAGAGCTGCACACGCTGGAGCTCCAGGGGCTGATCCCAGGGGAATTCTCCCTTGTCTCCCGCTCCCAGCAGCTCCTGGCACTGGAACAGGAAATTAAGGGCTGTAGGAAAGCAACCTTTGGCCTTTAATTCACTTTTTAATAAAATCATTAAAAGAAACCCACTCCCTGCCAGACATTATGGGAAATTGCTTTAATGATACTTTGGAGCAGAACGCGTTCTCTCAGCTGCATGCACGGCTTGCTCCACAGCTTTGTGTGTTTGCAGCATGAAAATGGTTTCAATTACAAAGCCAGGCTAGAAAATTTTATATGAACCAGGCCGTGATAACAACCAGAGGCCAGGCTCTGTCCATTGCACATCTTACACACAGACAACATTTATAAAGTTCTGCTAGAAAAGATCGATGCCAAATCGAGCCAAAGATGAGCACCAAGAAAAGGACAAAGAAAGCAGAGGGATTTCGTGTCCTCCCAGTCTCTCCTGGGAACAAAATGGGTGCTGTTACCTCCAAGAGTGATGGGTGCACAGCAAAGCAGAGCTGCAGCTTGTGAGAGCACAAAGCCATCTAAAAGCATCAGGGTGTAGCTCTTAATGAGGCTTAATCACCTCTTAATCTCACTGATTTTAGGGTTTGCCATTGTGTTTTTGCATAGGATCCTGTGAAGAAATTTTATGGCCTTATTGTCCTAGAGAAGGGACAAACCTTGCTTTATAATTTTAAATTCATATGTTACCATATAATTTTAAATTCATAAGTTACCACTTGGGCATGTACAAATCTAGTCAGGAAATTTTATTAATTGAACTAAGCCTATGGATAGGTAGATGGTACTGAGGTTCACCTTAAAAATTACCAAAGAGATCTGTGCTAAAACAAATCCATTGTTTAGTTACAGCAGAAAAATTCTAAGAGGCTGAATAACTTCTATCTGTTGCAAAATTTGCCCTCATGTACTTCAATTCTTTCTGTCTTTCCCCTTGTATAAAAAAAAATCTTAATCAACAAACCTGGTAGTCAGTTTTCTACAATCAATAAATTCTACGTCCAAGCCACAGTAGCTTTTATGTCTGTACGTTGTAAAAGTAAATTTACATCATATGTCAAACATTACACACGAAGAGAAAAACAAGGCTGATTTCTAGTCCTAAAAGATATATGTGTATCCATAAAATCAGCAAGCTGTGTCCTGAATACAGCTGGATGATCATACTCTGACCAAATGGCTTTTTGTCTCAGCCTGGAGATCTGTCAGCCCCAACTGTTTTCCAGAGCTGCATCTGTTTCAGGGAGCTCTGGGGAAATGCAGGACAAGCCCCTGCTTTACCACCACTCCTATGGGAACTCAGATTTTCCTTTTGCCTGGGCTGTGGAGCAGCCTGGGCTGTGCCAGGCTCCCAGAGGTTCCAGGATGGCAAGAACTCAACCCAAACCGGAGCAGTGCTTCCACGGCAGAGAGCCGGGCAGCCTGGTGGAGTTTGGTCAGCAGGGGGAAATGAAAAAGGAGGAAAAGACCCAGCTGGGCTAATTAATCACAGAGTGACTCCAGAGCACCAGCTTTTCTTGGGAAGAGCAGATCTGATCCTGGCAAGGGGGGCTGAGCAGGCAGGAGGGAGCAGGGAAGCCTCTGCAAGAGGCATCGATAAGAGCCCAGCATCGCTGGGCACCTTCCAGGGAAAGCAAATCCCATCCAGAAGAAATGCAGGGAAAGGACAACCAGAAACACCAGGGGATATGTAACCTTCTTAGGAAGTGAAAGTCAAAAGCTGTGCTACCTCTAGCCTACAAAGTGACCTCTAAATGAACACGATACCTGTCTGTAAATATATTGGGGAAGGGCGGCAGAAAGGAGGAAAACGTTGCTTTAATTTAAAGACCAAATGTGGCACAAGAAGGGTGGAATATAATCTCTGCCCATAATTAAATAAACATTCAGGGAGTCCCACTCATTAAAGAACAATTGGCCAGTTTTAAGGGTCATGGTTTTACACCAATATGTTGGAGGAAGCAAAATCTTCTTGTAATGACCATAATTATTTCCTTCTTTTTTCCCCCCAAAAAAAATTAAGATCTATTTCTACTCATCTTTCTAACTCCAGAAGCCCACCCCTTGGTAGCTGGGGAGCACAGCAGAAAGGGAAAAGGTGGAAGCAGCAGGGAAGATTTGCTCACAGGCTGTTTGTTAGTGGGAACATCCCCTGTGAAAAAACTCTGCTGCTGGAGAACACATGACATGAGTATTTCCAGAACATTTTCCACTGTTTTCCAATGGCATGACATTACTTTATTTGGGTGGGCTCCTTACTTTGGCTAGTTGTGTCCCTGTTTTTTGGCTGGGAATCTCCATGGATGAGTAGGAAAGGAATGCTACCTACTCCCACAAGTAGTGTTCTGAGATGCAGTCTCTAAGTATACCTTTCTCATGGAAGGAATTTTTTAGAAAATCCCTAATGAAAATTAATACATCTCTGAAATGAGGTCTTTATCTAATACCTCACCAGCTTCCTGGGAAGTGATGAGGTGGGAGGACATTGAATTTCAGGGTGGATCTGGTTAATGTAAAATGCCACCTGGTGAAGGCTAAAGAGTATTTTTGCCTTCACTAGGCGTGGTCTGGTTTACACTTAGGAGGAGAACAGATCCTCAGATACTCATGTTGTACCATTAGGAGTTACAACACAAATATGAAATGAAATCACTGTGTGACTTTCTTCCAGCCACGCTGCACAGAGGTTATTTTAACACAGTGGCTCCTTCCAGGCTCCCCAGGCCAGAGCAAGCTGAAATCAGGCATTCACAGATCCTACTAATCATCCCAGATTACTTTTTCATCCCAGATTACTCTTTCAGCCCAGACAAGAAGAAGCCACCCTGCTTAACCTGTGTTACTAACTCAGAAATGACAGCACTTCCTCACAGGGATGGTGAAGGATGCTGAGAGCAAAGCACAAAATGTCCAGACCCTGTGGGGATGCATTCACAGCCCTGTCCAGAGGAGACTGGGGGTGCCAGGCTGCAGCAGCTCCTTTCAGACAGCTCGTGGCATCACAGACCTGCTCCCAAGCCTGTGGACACTGTGGGACTCCCACTGGCTTTTATCAGCTCTGGCTCACATCCTTGGCATCTGGCTCAAGCCTCTTTATTTATAAAGTCGTGCATATCAGGAGCAGCCTCCCAGGGAAAACAGTCCAACTCATCTCCTTGCTCAAAGAAGCCATTTAGCTGTGATTGTGATCTGTGATTTCATTGCTAGCCCCTCTTTGCCTTCGCAGTTGGGCTCTCCAGGGAGGGAATTTTATTTCTTTGGCACAGCCTAAGCTTTGTGCTGAGCAAATCTCTCTGTCTATTTATCTCATGCATACCTATGTAATAAGCATGGATGTAATGAATAATAAGTACATAGGTGCTATAGGTCTCCTTTGTATTTCTTTGGCACTATTAATAGCCTTTAAAAGTGGGAATAACTCTCATTTGTGCCAGCTCTTTAGCTGTCTTGATAAAGTCCAAGAACTGTAAGGGAGTTTTATTTTAAACAGAACATTTCTGAATAATTAATCACTCTGATATAAGACACACATAACAATTCCAAATAACCTCTGCATGTGTTCTTAGTTGAAAGGGGCAAATGAAAGATGGGGGAAAAATATAGTCAAAACAAGGAGCTGAGATGCAGAATCCAGCCAGGAAAGCACAGATGAGGTTTTTTCCCCCCTCCTCACTCGAACAACTCAGAACATATTTTCCCTATAAAGTAAATGGGTAGGATGTCCAAGTGTACCTCTGATGGTATCTCAGCTGCATGTGCAACTCTGGGGTGGAAGGACAGGGTGCTGGACAGCATCATCTGCTCTAAACCACTGAGCAGGGTCCCAAAAAGGCAAGTGCCAAGCTCTTGGCCCTGCAAACGTAGATGCACAACCTGTGAGGCTGCCCAGAGCCATCTGTGGGCATGAGCTGGTGCAGCCACTCACTTGCTGCACTCCCAAAAACCCAAACAATCATAAACACAGGCACTTTTTAGCTGTAGCAGCTGCAGCAGAGCTCACCAGGGTGGGATGGTCAAGGAACTTGTGGGAGGCAGGAAGTTTGGTGCCTGCTCTTTCTCTCACTGGGTGTTTCTCTGCACTCTGGGATTTTTTTCGGGAGCAGAGTGAGTTGGTGTGTGGCACATCCTGCCAGAGGAGGGTACAGCCCCTGGGGAGGCATCCTACAACGTTGCTTGCTGCTTTCTGCTCAAAGCTAGTCCTGCCCTGCCTCAACCATGTGGTCCTTTATCACATGGGAACAGTTTTGTGGGACAGGCTCTGTGTGGCAGTGAAGGCATGAACAGACCCTGAGTCTTTAAACATATCAGGAACTCATAGGATATTTTATTTTTGCTGGATTCATCTTAAGAGTGAGAGCTAATTTCTGCCCTGTCCAGATTTCTGCCCTCTCAAATGCAGCCAATCACAGCTGTAGTAACTAAAAGTTGAAAGAGCTTTGGTTTGCAGCCATGTAACACAAAATTATATGTAATGCATGAAGTAAAACAAACAAACAAACAAACAAACAAAAATTGGAGTGGTTTGGGTGAATAATGCATTTCTCCTCTGACTCATACAAAAGGCTTTGTCAGAGCACTCCCAGCATCATCATCTACGAGTGGCCTCAACCTTTGAAATCCTGCTGCCCTGTATTTCCAAAATGCAGATGAGCTGGTGAGCCTTGGGCAGCAACTTCCACGTCATGAGATGTGAGCTGAAGATTTGAAGGAAATTTCTCTGAGCAGGTGATGATCTCACATGGAGGGAAAGATGACAGAGATCTATCATAGCTCACCTGCCCTGCCAGATCCACCCTTTCCTCAGAACCCAGATCCAGTCTGGGCTCCCAACCAGCCACTGGATAGCATCATTTGGATTATTCCTGTTCAGTTCTGCTCTCACTAAGCTGCACAGAGACATGGAGAGTCCAGCAATACCTGAACCTGTCAAAGGAAGCACACAAAGATCCCTAAATTGCAGTTTAGGCAGCACTCCCTCAGATTTTAGTAGCAATTGTGGGGTTTTATATTATAAATTTTTCCTTAATGGTTTGGGTTGGAAGGGACCTTAAGTGACATTTAGTTCCAACCCTCCTGCCATGGGCAGGGATGCCACCAGCTAACAAAATATGTTGATTTTCTCAGTTTTTTTTTTTTTTTTAAATCAATCAAAAATTTATGGTGACTTTATTGGGAGAGGTAAATTGAGTGTCTGGCTTCACAGCTTTCTTTTGGTACTTGGAAGGATTTTTTTCCCATGTTAGGAATCAGGAGTTTTACTACAAATCGATGCCAAACCCCATCCAGCTCCATCTGTCTCAGGGATACCATGCCTGAAACACTCTTTGTGCATCCTCAGGGCCCTCTGGACCTCAGCACCCTGGTCCCTGAGTGCTGAGCCACTGGCAAGCAGAAACTTGTTCAATGCCACGAGGGCAGGGCAGCTTCTCACCACGCAGAAAATCAGGCAAGGTCTGTGTGGCAAGGTGATAAATCAGCCCCAGCTGCACAGGGGGACGAGTTCAAGTTGAAGTTATCGAGAGTGGAGGCTCGAGTGGCATCCTGTACGTCAGAGCCAGGGCTGGATGACCCCTCTCTTCCTTCTGCCAAAGAGACAAATGGTGAGAACGAGTCACCATTTATCTCTGATCCACGTTTTTAGCTGGGGACATAGGAAATTTTAAGGTCTTTCTAGGGTGTGTTGCAACCTTTTCCCGAGGAGGTTGTTATTTTTAAAAGCACGGGCAGTAAACAGAGCAACACCCAAATGATGAGGAGATTGAGCTACGAGGATGACCTTAAGTGTTTGTCATCAAAGAAACACTGAGCTGCTCGTCTCCAGAGGCCATGAATGGCTTTCCCTGCAGCAGGACAGCATGGCATGCCTTGACCTGTGCCACCACCCTGGCTGAGATAAGGCCCTGCCAGGTCTTTCATCCTTGTGCCGCTGACAGAAGGTCCCTGGGGATCCCCTGTTGGAATATCAAAGCACTGATGCCATGCCACACTCATTCTCCCACCATGAGCCTCTCCAGGACCGTGGTTGTGACATCTTATAGGAACCAGCATTTTTTCTGGCATCAGAATGGATCTGTGGCTGGGTTAGAGCAGCAACATGTGCCAGAGCGCTGCAAATAGGATGCAGCCTGGTGGAAGAGGGGAATCTTCAATCTTTGTGCTCCCCTTGGACAAGCAAAGCTTCCTCACATTAAAAAAAAACTCTAAAAAGAACGAAAAGCTCCCAGTTCTTTACTTCAGAGCAGCCAGATTATGTAATGTTAGTACACACATGTCTCGAGCAGACACACTGCCCTTGCCCTTTGCATTAGATAAACAGCAGCTTTCCTTTTTTCCTTTCTTTCTGATGGAAATCACAACTGGGAAGCTGGCTGTGTTACTCAGAGGCTGAGTTGCTCGCAGCCTTCACTGCCCTGTTCATTAGGAATCAGCCAAACAAACTTGACAGGCCCGTCATGTACTCAGCCACTTTTACTAAATTCTGTTTATGTTACTTTTAAAGTGGATTTAGCATTCACTAGGCTGCACCCCTTGTTGAGATGAAGGCAACAAAAGCTCTTGCTGTTCACAGGAAAGAAGAGGTCCTTCTTGCTTCCTTCAAAGCTCTCTGCACTCCAGAGCCAGAAGTGCAGTCAGGTCTCACATGCAGCCATGTGAGCTCTGCAGAAATCACCAAAACCATGCCCAGAATACAGGCTGGTCCCAAGAAAGTGACTGGGAAGGTCAATCCCATTGACTCACTCCACCAAAAACAGGTTGGCAGCCTCGTGGTGGTGACTGCCATCACCCCCAACCTGGACCCATCTGAGCACTTCTTCTTCCTGCAGTGGGGATTTCACCAGTGGCTTTAGTGGTCCAGCCTTTGTCTGTAAGCCAGAAGCCTTACAGACACCCAGCTTAAATCCTGTATCAACAGCAAACACAGGGAGCTGTGTTTGGTTTCCTATCTGCACCTGGACCTACCACAGCGGCTCATGACAGCCATGTGCCACATCTCATCTCTGGGTTATCCTCCACAAAGCCACTGGGATTTCATCCAGAGAAATTCTGTGCAGCGTGGTGAGTGGTAGCAGTAGCATTCTGTAAAATGTTTCATTTCACACAATTAACTTCTTAGTGAGTATGTGAGAGAATTCCCATTTGTCTACTGTGCAGTAAAGCTAATTCATTTCCCCTGACAATACTGCATTTTTAAGCTGGAAATCTCCCTTTTAAAAGAAAATCTGTCTGACCAGCCAGGCCTGTGGTGAAGCAGAATTTGTTGTTTCTTGCTTGGAAGAGACTTTGTACCACATGCAGATAAAAACGTGATCATTAACCCTCGTTCCTCCACTGAGCATCTCACCAGTCCTGAAAACAGCACTCCAATTCCAATGAGGAAGGAAAAAATCAATGCAAAATTTATTGGTCATCAGGCAGCATCCTGTGGCTGGAATTTTCCAACGAGCTCAGTGCCTTTAGCAGTGGCCAAACCCTTGAAAGAAGCTCTTCATAAGTCCAAAATAAATGTCTGCATTTTCAGAAGACAGGCAGTGATCAGGCACTGTCTGGGAAGAGATTCCATTTTTTTAATCACTTCCAAATTTTATTTTTGCACATGGATTTTGTCCTCGGGCCTGGCTGATCTTGAAGAGGCACGTGGTGTATCTCAGAAGGGTCAGCCAAGCATGGGCGCTGCTCTGAGATGGAAGCACTGCGTCAGTGGCCCGGGAAATTTGGGAATTGCTGCCCCTGGAAGCAGCTTCGGAATGGTCTGGCCATACCCTCCATGTCTGGGCCAGCCCAAGAGTGATGCAGAGCTGGTGTCACCTTAAATCAGGAAGATTAATCAGCTTTGTGCTCCAGAGTGTAAGAGAAAAGCCTGGCAAATGCTCCACCCCCTGAAAAGCACACACAGATCAGATCATGTTGCCTACTGCAATGCAAGAGAAATGAGGAATCAAACACCCTGGAGACTTTTATTGTTCTTTTTAAGCCCTCTCCCAGCAGATACAGTGCCCATATTTTACAAGGCTACAACACAATAATCTACCACCACCACTTTAACGACCGAGCAGTCGCAGAGTTGATCTATAAACCAATGTTGCCATTTAATGTGGTTTCCAGTGAACTGTAAAATTTATAGCTGTAACTAACGCCCCCCCTGCCCCTCTCTCTTTTATGTTCTCAAAAAAAAAAACAAGCTGCTCTGCAGCTCCAGAAGGCAACATGCAGAAAATCAGTGTGCAACCTGAAGTGAGCTAATTAGGATCATATCCACATACCATGGATCTGCAGCCTTCTGGTCAATTAAGCGGAGATTAATGTCTAACACTGGATGGATGAATACCACCAAAAGGCAGGCACAGAAATATTCAGATACTCTCTTTTTGCACAACCTGAATAGTGGCAAAGCTGCTGTGCAGCGCACAGAGACCCTCTGTGAGGTTTCTTCCATGGTTTTCCCACTCTTTTCCATGCAGACTTCTCAGCCTCACCGCTATTTCCATTCCAGCACGGTGCCACTGGCACCCCTTCTTTGGCAGCTCCCTGGCGTGGGTGTCCCTCCCCTCAGCCATGCTAAGAGCAGCTGTGAGGTGAATTCCACCTCTGCTCAGCTGGCCTGGCCCTTCTCCCACCCTCTTTGTAATGGGATTTAAATGGGCTTCACACCAAATCCACCACATGGAGAGGACCTGGTCCCAAACGAATGTAATGTTGGAAAATCTCCTTGGGCGCTCACAAGCGCAAGGACTGATCTAAGCTCACTGTTGTGAAGGCTTGGAATCAAAACTGAAGGGCTGATCCCAAAGCCCATTAGCCTTTGGAAAGGCTCCCTATGATGTCAGTGGATTTTGGAATAGGCTTTTGATGCTTTCTGGTAAGGGGTGATGGAAAAAAATCTCCAAGCTTAATTGGAGTGGGGGGGGGAGTTGGTTAGGAAAATGTTTTTAGATGAACACCTCTGTTGTGGGGGATGCATGTCCTTGCATGAGCTCCACTGATGCTTTCTGCAGAAAACTCACACTTACTGCAGCTGGCTGTTTGTTTATAAGGTGCAATTTTTGCAGATTAACTTTCTGGCCTGATTTAAGAGCACATTTAATATTTTAATCTCCTCAGCCACTTCCCGATGGGAAGGAGGATCAATTTCAAGGCTTTTATCTGGATAGTGAATCAAAACTTTGGCTTTCACTTCACAGGTTGATGAGAGAAGTCAGGGGGTCCTGAACCTCATGGTTGCAAGAGTTTTTTAATCACAGATTTGCCTTAATGTGGCTTTATCTGGAGCCAGAGAGTGAGGGCCGGTTTGGGGTAAGGCTGTTTTGCATGGTTTTGTTAAGGTCAACTTGGTGGCACCATGTTTTTTATTTAAGGGCAGAGCACCACAAAATCAGAGGGCCAAATTCTGATGCCATTTTTGCTAGGAAAACCAGGCATAAGCCAGTGGGTAATAAACCTGCTGCTGGGGAACCACAGCGCAGTGCCGTGTAATTGTGGTCAGGCCCATAAAAACTGGTGGAGGTGGGAATGGAAGAGAGCTCCTATCTGAGGGAAAAAGAAATTAGGAACTCTAATAATAGGGAAAAAAAGGAGGGAAAACCAACAAGGATCCAAATCCCTGGCTAGGGACGTTCAGAAGTGTTAGATCATTATTTTTTCCCCCTTTAATTGATGCCTCTGTTCAAATTGCAATTCACTGGAATTTTGCCTACTCAACACGGTGCAGTTACCCCGAGATATCCACAGAACCACAAAACATCCTGAGTCGGAAGGGACCCACAAGGATCATGGAGTCAAAGGATCACCAACACCTTGCTGTGCAAATGTGCAGAGATTTGCACAAGGACCTGGTGTTTCCTCACAGGGATAAATGTGGGAACACTGGGAAACCTGCAAACACCTCTGCAGAGCTGTGGGGCACTGAGGGAGAAAAACAGCCCAAAAAGCAGGAGCATCAAAAGAGGGACTACAAAGATCAGTGGGAATTATCTCTGGGAATCTGCTCTGCACTCTTTGCAGCAGGGAGAGCTCAACTCTACTTTTACAAAACAGCCTGGCATCTGTGCTATTTATATGTTCACCACCAAGCTTTCATTAGTTCTAACACATGTTAATGGACACCCTGTATTATTTTGGGAGGCTAAACGTGAGATTTGTTTAATTTCCTTAAATATCAAATATGGGTCAAGTAAAATAAACCGTGGATTGTATTTTTTTTTTTTTTTTTTGGAGGAAAAAATTGTGTCAGTGTAACAGAATTCAGACAGAGCAATGTCTGATCATACTTACAGCATTTGTAGGTTTGGAAATCTCTAAAGAAATCTGAGGAAACCTAAAGGCTGTCTGAGTAGATTGAGCAAAATTCTTCTTGGTAATGAATAAACACTCCACAGGTCTTTACAAGGACACCCTTTTAAGTACATGTAAATATTCCACAATTTTTCAGAAAATCTCCAATTTAAAGGTGATGCTTAAAACAGGTCCTTTTTTTTTTTTTTAAATAGTAATTTTTTAAAATGTCATTTGCAGATCCTATAATTTCTCTCGGATTTCTCCCCTTTGCTAAAAACACCAGTGTTTCCAAACAGTCATACAAAGACTTTGGAAACAGAGTCCTTGTGTTTTCAAAAGAAGTTCTCAAATAAGAGCTACATGGACCTAAATCAAATTGCAGCTACAAGCAAACTTATTTCTCACCTCATCTTGCTTCTTAGGATTTAATGGAAAACTGGTATAAAGCGTGGCAACAGAAAAAAAATACCTGCCACAAAAAATAAATCTGTCAGACTTGGGAAAATCCATTCATCAAAGGAGGGAAAAATACAATGAAATCACAAGAAGTTTATGGAATAAATCTGTAACTGATTTGGTTATAATATTTAATCTCCTTCTGCTACCTTGTAGTGTGAGGTTGTGTTCGCCCTGCATAGCTTGAACATGACAATGGGGTTTTAGTACCAAATTTATAACTTAATCTGGATGTTGCCAGCGTGGCAGGACAAAGCCACTATTTTTTGAGTGTTTCTGATTCTAGCCAGAGGGACAGATGCTCAGGGAGGTGAACCAGACAGGTTTTGATGGGTAACACATGACTTTGTAGAAGCACCACTGATTTACACCACCGAGGAGCCTGGCTCTAATCCGTCCTGGAAAGGGCACCTTCAAAGCCAAAACTGCCCCTGGTTGCAGTTAAACAAAACTCTGTTCTGTCCTGAGAGCCAGGCTCTGGTATCACAGCTTTGCAGTAAACAAGGAAAAGTGCCAGGAGAAACACCCCTGAGCACAATAAACCCCTTTCCCTCACACCCCACGGCAGCGATGCTGAGCTCGCTGACCCCCCAGGCTTCAAAGGGAGTGGAGGGGTGGCTGGGAAGGAGCTGACCCTGCACAGGGGTTGTTTATTGGCATGAAACCATGCCCTCCTGCAGCCCAGCAGCTCCTGTTGGGGCCCAGAAACTGCGGGGAGCTGGAAAGCCCATGAGAGGGCTGCAGCGCCCGTCCGGAGATTTGACTTTCTTGAGTGACAGCTTGATGAACTCAGGCATGGGGAGCTGGCCCTTTGAAGAATTAATTATGCTGCTAGCCGAGAGAAAAACAGCCCTGGATTGCTCTGTGCATGTTTGCACAATGCCAAAGGGACAGGCAGGCGCTCCCTGGGACGGGTGCCACAAGAGGGAAGATGCATTTCAAGGGTTATTTATTCACCGGAGATCCTGAGAGGATGTTTGTTGGATCGTGCAGGAGTGGAAGCTCCTGAAATCCAGGATGCCGTAAGTTCAAGTAGGAGCAGGCAGCAGATTTATCTCTCTGGGCTGCTGGGAGCTTGTCAAGTGCCATAATTACCATTTGTTCTCATCCCACCCATGACTCCTCCGTGGCAGTGACCTTTGGAACAGCGCTGGTGGTGATTATTTATGTCACGGAAACAACATATGCTGGCATAGTTCATCCTTCCCCACTTTTTAATTCACCAATTTCTCAATGAGTTTTGCAAAATGGGAAGGAAAATGATCAGGGCTGAGCAAGCCAAGGGGTTTGTCTGGGATCTGCTCCTTGATGAGGAAGAAGAAGAGTCTTTGCATAGAGTCTGCACAGTAGTACCCACTGTGTTGCTTGGGTACCTAGCCTGGCCTTGTCCCCTGGGATGCTGATGGCTCCTCAGGACATCACTCAGCACAAAACCAGTAAAAAAGTGCAGATGTGGCTATTTTCAGAACTAAGCATCCACCTTCTGCCTTCCTGTGCTTGCCCCGAGCTGCGTGGCTCCCCTTGCCCAGCCCCTTGCCTGCAGCTTGCTCCTCAATCCCCCTTGTTTTGTCTGCTCCCTGATAAAGCCCTGCATTAGTGCACTGCATTGTTTTAATTCCAGCCACCAGCCAGATAAGGCTATCAGCATATCACAACTTTTGCTGGGGATAATCTGCTGGGGCTCTCATGAAAGGAATTCTCTGCCACGCCAGAGAGGAGGTGCTGGGTGTACCCCAGGGATGCTCATCAGCTGCAGGCCTTGCTGCACAACCTGAAGCAAATCTCTGTTTTTCCATTTGACACCATCTCTCTGCGTATTTTTGAGAGTAAAACTGACTTTTAATCCAGATTGACAGACACTAAGCATGGGGCTGGACCATGACTGAATCTCTGCTGGCTACTGTAATCTAAATCACATTGTAATGGACAATATGCTGTCTTATATCCCAACTTGTAGGCAAATATTTGTGTGTAGATAAGCTGACATTTTGTTTAGTACATGCACTCTAATTTCCAATAAAAGCTCCAATAAAGAATTACAAAGTGAATTTATTGCTTTGCTTCAAAGCAAGGACATGGTGCCACTTTGAAAGGGTATTTGAAGTGTTAAATCCATTTCTATGATGCTTTAATACATTTTCTGTAAATTTCTTTTTTTTTAAGTTATTTTAATATTAACGTGCCACTCTGTTAAAAGGCCATAAAATATTTTAAAGAGCAATAAAAGTAAACACAAATGCTAGAAAGCCCATTCTTCTCTCTCCAGCCCACTGAGAGAGGAAGAGACAGAGGGTTTAGGCATAACAAAATCCATGGCAGCTGTGTAAATAAAATAAAAGAGCACGCTGTTTTTCTGTTGATGATGATTCTCAACATCTTGCTATCGAGCAGGAGCCCAAGGCAAGCCATGGGAAGGAAGCAGAAACACCGAAGGAGAGCATGAGAAGGAGGGAGAGCTTTGCAGCCTTCCTGAAAACGGGAATTGAAATGAAGGAACAACAGAGGAAGCTTTCCAAGGCAAAGCCTTCATCCCACAGGCTTTACCTGCTGCAGGCATGAACCAGCTGAAGGATGTTATTACAACCAGTGTTAATAAGGATGTGCTCCTTGCCAAGCCTTTGGTAGGACTGACCCCCCTGGGATGACCTCCCTCCTCCTGCCTGGCTTTCGTTTGCTGCCTGCAAAGTTTAGCTCTGTGTGAGGTACCTGCTCATGGTTCACTGAAGCTTTAGAAAAGAGGGTTTAAGGAAGGTGTAACTCGATAAACTACGTGGTTCTTCTCAGGCCACCCATGGATTTCGCTTGGTGTTGGAAGAGGGAAGTCTGGTCTAGCTGCGAAACTGAAGCTAAAGAAGGGTGAAAATGGTCAAAGTTTTTCAAAAATGTGAATAATGGCTGCTGATGCTAAGAATAGAGCGACAAAACCCCCTGCCAAAATGGGCTTATCTCAGGGAAATTGGATTCTCAGTGTCGATGGTCTCTGCAGAAATTTACAACAGATCTCATAAAAGAAAGTAATAGATTTTGGGCCAACATCTCTCCTTCCTGTGAAATATTCCTGACAAAAGTGGTTCTTTTATTTCCCAGCCTGGGCCAGTGCCGAGAGCCCAGCACTTTCCCAGGCTGCATCTGATTGCAAGAGATGGCAGCTGCTGCCAGCTCCCTCACTCGCAGAATCATGGAAACACAGAATCCTTTCGGCTGGAAAAGATCTCCCAGACCATGGAGTCCAACCTTTGACTGATCTCCAGCTTGCCAACCACACCAGAGTGCTGAGTGCCACGTCCAGGAGTTCCTTGAACACTTCCAGGGATGGGGACTCCACCACCAACCTGGGCAGCCCTTCCAGTGCCTGAGCACCATTTCAATGAAGAAACTCTTCCTGATGTTCAACTTGAGCCTCCCCTGGGGCAGCTTGAAGCCATTTCCTCTTGTCCTCTCCCTTATTTCCTAGGAGAACAGCCTGACCCCCACCTGGCTTCACCCTCCTTCCAGGGAGTTTTGGAGAGTGAAAAGGTCTCCCCTGAGCCTCCTTTTCTCCAAGCTAAACAACCTCACAGGCAACAAGGAGCTGAGGGAGCCATGGCCAGATCCCAGCCATCCTGCTTTCTAAAAAAATAATACATCTGCCTGGGCTATTCTATTTAGATCATTATCATTGAGATAATTTAAAATTTAAATTGGTAGCCAGGTCTCCAGGTACTACCTCAGGCCCTGGTTTACTTCTCAGGATGAGCACAAGCCCCAAAATACAGCTTATGTTTAGCTTAATTATTAGCTCAGCAATAATTACACAATAAAACCTCCCAATCTGCCATGTTGGAGGTTTTGGAGACATCAAGCACATCATGGAGAGGCTGCTTATTTTGCAAGATGCTGCTGCAAACCTTCCTTGCCTTGAAGAGTGTTTCACCAACGAGCTCTTACAAATGTGGTCCTTCACAGGCAACAGCCACTGGGGTGATGGCAGGGGTGAAAAGAAATTTGCCTGAAAAAGCCATGGAGTGAAAGGAGGGTAAAAGAAATGTGAGAGAACTGAGGTTTGGGAAAGCTTAATGAAGAAAAAATTGTGACTAATGATCAAGTTGGTCCAACAAGTAATGAGCACCATGGAGGCTCCTTAAAGAGATCTCTTGGCTTATGTTGGAAAGATTTCCCAGGTAGGGAAGCTCAGCAGCATCCTGCTCTCGGCGAGCACCCCAAGCACTGCTCAGCCTGGGGACACCTGAAAAGATGCAATGCAGGGACTCTGCCACCCCATTGCACCCCAAACTGTCCCACCCTGGGCAGGGCACCAGGCTCTCCTCTCCCTGAGGAGTCCCCAGGCAGCAATCACAGCACATTCCACCAGCACGGCGCTCCACAGTGTTTTTCTGGAAGTGACTTCATTTGGTCTGAGACCTTCCAGCAGGCTTTGGTGGTATTTATTTATTTTTCCCTGTGTTTTCTTGTCCCAGACAACACACATGCAGCTGCAAAGTGCTGATGACTCCCTTTGCTGAGTTTCTCCTGAGAGCCTCCTCTCCGCGGTCTCCATTAAAGATCTGGATTTTGTGTTTCCGCCGTGGCGCTGACGGATGGAGTCACAGCTCCTGGAGCCACTACAGCGAGCCTGGGGCGGGAATCATGGCCAAATCCACCGGCACAGCTCGCTGGCCACTGATTTATTTCCCTCGCTGACCTCCACGTGGCTGCGAGCCAGGCGCGAGCCCATGTCCTGCTGGAATCCTGCTGGAATCCTGCACATCTTTTCAGTGCCTGTACTCATGGTTTACACAACCAATGGTGCTCTCCCAGTCCTCAGTTGGGTTTCCAAGAGGGAGAGGCTTTCCTTGTGCTCAGCGGGGATTTGGCCTCGGCGCTCTGGAAGGACGGGAATACCGAAAATCCCGACGTCCTCCGAGTTACTCACTCCGGCGCGTCTGCAAGGGCTGCGCGTGGAAAATTATTCGTCATTTCCTCGCAGACACAACTTTCAAAGGAGAGATAGATCACTCTGGCAACAGCGCAGGTTGATCTGGCAGCCGTGATTTAAGGGTTTATTTATCTCTCAGCCCAGCTCTGCTGCTTAAGTACACGAATTTAGTCCTGTCCCTTCTTTCTTTCCTTTTTTGTTAAGAAGCAACACAGTCCCGGTCTAACATGGCTTGTTCGTGGAACAAGATCCACTGACATGAGTGAACCCTGGCGACCAAAGGAAATGAGGATTTGTAGTGCCCAGAGCTTCATCCATGGGGGTGCAGGAATTTGGAAACCTAGAGTGACTCCAGCAGCTAGGGAGATTTCGGGATGGGAATTCATCAAAATGTTTCACTGGTGAGACACAGTCACAGCGTTGGGGTGTAGAGGTGTTGGAGGGGAGCACTGATGTGGGGCAAAGAAACCATTAAAGTTGTTCTCCTTACTCCTATTAGGGGAATAAGTAGAGAAAAGGGATATGAATAGGGTTTATTTTTAAGGCTTCAAACCAACCCTGAACCTTATCCATTCTGATAATGGGCATCTCTTGACATCCTTTATGCCCAGCCAGCCCAGTGGTTTCAACCTCCAAACCCGAGGGCACAAGCACACTTAAATTTCCATATAATTTCATAATGTTCTGAGCAGTAAGAGCTTTCTCTCCTTTTGCTCTTATTTTATAAGAGAGAGGCAAAACACTTCATTTTCTGTGTTTTATAAGCATCAAAATTACAAGGGGCCTGACCTCGTGAAGGCTTGAGGGCACTCAGCTTTGCTGGAGTTTGGCCCCAACATGTACACAGAGCCCAATGTTTGCTTTGAATAGAAGTTGAACTGCCTGTAAGTTCTGGCTGCAGAAAAAACATGGATGTAGTCAGACCTCTTGCAGGAGAAGTCAAATTACATCTTTGGAATGGGAACCAGACATTTTAGAGCTGAGACGGAAATTCATTAGAAATAAAGACAGAAGACCATGAAGTCGAGGACTGTGACTGGAAGAAGTTAAATAACCTCCCAAAGCTTTGACAGGCCAGCAGCCTCCTCCACCAAAACATTATAGATGTATCTTCACAGAATAAAAAAAATGTGCATTTGAGGGCTTGAGAGAGGTCTGCCTTCAGGAATCCCTTTGTCCATTTGCCCAGAAGTCTCAGTATCAGTCACAGCCTGTGAAACACTCAAAGTTTTCTGGGGTCTCTTGGCCAGCAGATTCCCTCTCTCTGCTTGTAAGGATTACATTTTCCCCATTAGAATACAAATTTTGGACAATTTCCCTCTCATCATGCACAAGCGTAACAGATGATCTCTCACTGAATTATTTTAGAAATGCATTTATGGAGTCTGTTGTCTGGGGTATAGAAGCTCCATCTTTCCTACACTATATATTATCCAATAATATTAACACGGTCCAAAGCATGGAAGACTGACTCTGCAAAAGAGAAAAACCTTCCACTGGTCAGCCCAGACTCTGTTAAGCATCTGCACTGGGCTCACAATCTGCTTTGTCTCTTCCTTGAGTACCTCTTGCACGTAGAGGACAGAAAGCTGCTACTGACCCCAGCTGAGGGAGCTGCTACCAGAGCTCAGGTGACAACAGCTCACACATTTTGGTGACAAAGATCCTGTGTCTGCTTGGGATCTGTGGATCCCATGCACTGTTGTGATGCTGCCTGCTGGCAGCTGGTGATGTCTTTGGAAAAGGATGCAAAGTGATGTGATGGAAGAGACCTGGCTATGTGTGTGCTCACCTTCTTCTCTCTGGATGCTCAGCTTGGTGCTGTCCTGCCTCCTTGCCGGGACCTGACCTGAGCATGGGCTCTCTGTCCCATTCCCTTGGGAAAGAAGGGGTCCATGGGACATTTCATGAGGTCCCTTGGCACAGACAAGCTTCAGACATGGGCTAGGGACCTCACCATGCTGTGTCATTGCTGTCGCCTGTGTCATCGGTTGTGCTGGAATCAGATACGGGAAAGTCGTTACGAGGATTTATTTACAAAGAAAACAAAAAGAAATCACAACCCCGGTGCTGCACAATGGGTAGCATGGAAAATACGCTGCCCTGAGCCAACTGAATATTTGAGCTGATATTTAGTGTTCTCTTTGTGCTTAAAATTGTGCATGTTCAGGCGTCTGGCCACTGAACGTCTTGGGCAATTCAGCCCCCAGCACTGCTCAGGACATTCTTTTGGGTTTACAAGGAATCTTTATTGAAACAGTACACAACGATAAGCATTAATAGAAAGGGCATTCCTCTCCCATAGCTTTAAAGAGAAGCCATTAATTGCCTTTGCAGAAATGTGTGCAATGTGAATTCCTGGAAGGGTGTGGCAGGAGGGAGAAAGGACTGAGAGATGAAAACCGGGGGGAATGGGGTCAAAAATAAAATGTAAGCTGTACATTGCACTATGCAGATATGGAGAAATACAGTGCCTTGGGGGAATAAAAGAGCTGGTCAGCCACTAAGAGTGTCCAACCTGATCATCCTGTCCTCAGCTAATGCCCCATGTGCTGCTGCCACAGCCAGCCTCTTCTCTTCCCCCCTTTCTTGTCCCCTGTGGTGTCCCAGCTCTGTGCCCATAGGTCTCACCCCTGTCTGTCAGCTCCTGCCCTCCCCTGTTGGATGGGTTGAGCTTGACCATAACCACGGTGGGCAGAGAGCCCATGGAGAGCAAGGAAATGCTGGAAAACTTGGTGTGGTGGGAATGAGAGCACGGTCACTGCATGAATTGGTTGCTTTTTGCAAGGAAAAAAACCACTTCTGCAGGTCGTGCTGTGAGTGCTGGTCCCAAAGTGCTGCCAAGCACAGGGTTAATCTCAGGCTGTGGATGTAAGGATGAGTGCTCCAAGACTCCTTGCCACCACCCTGTGACAAGGAAGGGAAGGGAAGGGAAGAGAGGAGTTGGAGATGTGAGCGCTCAGAAAGGCAATCAACCAGTGCCTCAGATAAGAGTGAAATATTCCATCTGCCATTGTTTTAATGGCATTGATCTAAAGCAGAGGAGCAGCGATTCCCAGCGCACAAGTTTATGGTCTGTGTTTGCCGGTGGGAATGGCTCCCTGTCCTTGAGAGTGGGAGAGCTCCGTGCCGGTGCTGTTTATCTCCTGGCGAGTTAAGGACTTCAAGGAGATTGCTTTAACGAGGGGTTAGCAAACTTCACAGTTGTCTGCGATATTTTATTGGAGGCTGGGGAGGCTCTGCTCGAACATCTGTTCAGGAGAACAAACAAACAGCCCTGCCACGTCAGTTGTAGCTGAGCCACGGGTTTTGGGAAGGAGGTGATCGATGGGTTTCAATTACAGGCCCAGCCTGGCTCCTGGGGTGTGTCTCATAAGGCAACTGAGAGGATGGGGAGCGTGCAGAACCTCCCTGGGATCGAGTCCTGGCCCTCTCCGTTGCATTCATACTTTAATATCTCGTCCCGGAGGGGAGATGTGGTCGGTGGTGGTTGTTTTTCAGAATAAACATTCTGGGTCGAGAGCAATGATTAATACAGCAGAGATCTCGGAAAGTATACCTCTGTAAACAGCAGTGTTTTATAGCTCTGAAAGGAGCTGTGTGTACCTCTGCCTGCACCCCAGTGTAGCCTCCTCGCAGAAACAAATCAACAGGGAATTTCCTCACTTGGAGGGAAAATATTCAGTAGACTTCATTTGGACAATAAATTTCACATAATCCATATTTCGCTGGAATGAAGAGACAGAATATGGACTGTGGTAGGAAATTAAATGCAAGAGGAATCAAAGCAGGAGGCAGTGAGATTTCTTATGTGGATGACTTAATGAAATACATTAGGAAACCTTAACTTGGCTATCAGTCACAGAAGAGAGAGTTTAAAACATAAGTCCTGCCTGCCACAAATTTCCAATGCGATGTTGCTGTAAGAACGTTGGACAAATATATCCATATCTGTCTATCTCTCTCTCCATATATATCCCTCTCCACAGAAATACAGACATTTGAACCTGAAAAAACGTGTGCCACACAAAAGAAGCAGTGAAACACGCAGGGTGCAGAGGCACTGGTGATGTTATCTCTTATCCAAGTGCCAGCCCTGCCAGCAGCTGGGAACACAAGCTCCGTGGGGGTTTGAGGTCAATAGAAGAAGCCCATATGGGTAACCTAATAACACAGTATGGGCAGGAACGATTTCCACTGCACAAAGGGCAATTTCATGGTCATCTCCCTTGGAGAGCTGGTGGGAGTTGGAAGCTGAACTGTTATTTGTGTGTTTGAAAACCTCTCCTGTAATATTTAGACAGAACGGTGGCAGGCTTTTATGAAAACACTCCAAAAGAGGCACCTGTATTTCTGTTTGCAAGGGTGACTTTGCTCACTGCCCTAGAGAAACCAGGCATGCAAAGTGCTTTTTTATTGTAGCTATTCTCTCTTTCAATAGGTTTCATAACATGCAGGAATCTTACTTATTTACAGAAGCAGAAAATACCCTGTGTTGGAGGACACCCACAAGGATCATCAAGTCCAAGTCTGGAAGGAATGGCCCATACAGGGATCAAACCCACACCTTGGTGCTACTATCACCATGCTCTCAACCAACTTGTTCTAGATATGCTGTTTGGCAAATAAAACAAGGTTTTTCCTTTAAAAAGACTGTCTCTTTCAGGGAAAACGTGGGGTTTTTTTCTAAGGAAAAACAAGGCTTGCGATGTGGCATCATTTCCTCCAGGGAATATTGGGGCTAATTCCTTCTTCTGGTTGCCTCTGGTGCCAGGGGACTCCTGCAGTTCCCCACTGCATGACTTTCCACAGTGCTCAAAGACATGAAGGTCTGCAAATACAGGAAAGGAGGAGGAAGAGAAAGAGGAGGAAAAGGTGATAATCATCCTTGCGGGGTGAGCGTCTACCCCATGGTTTCAAATGACTCTCTCAAATATTTCTGAAAGCTTAACAATTGGCTTAATAACAGGAAGTTGGGAGCTGGCAAATTACCATTCTTATAATCAGAACAGGAGGTTGAGAGAAGGAGCTGTGTTTTGGCAGTGACAGCTAATTTCCACGTCTCATTAAAGCAACGTGGCTTATTCGTTTATGTTTGAGGCTGTTTTTCTTTGAAGGGCTAATAGAGTAGATGCCTCCTTTTATGGGACATTAACCTGTTTTGTCTGAGCCATTTGTATTGATGGAGGAAGGTGGGTAAACACAGCTCCAGACTTGTGTCCCTCTGATACCAGCCTGTTACTGGAAAAGACACGGAACACGTCACTTCCATGGCTCAGCTCCGAGTCGGCACAGGGACTGCCCCAGGAGCAGTTTCATGCCTCTGTATTGTGTTTTTTCCCAGAAGAGGCTCAATGTTTTGCCGTGGGTGGGACTGAAAAGGCACCAAAAGCATAAATGGGTGCTCATGTTGTCAGGACCCAGGCAGGTACCTGGGCACTGCGCCTGCTCCAGCCTCCAGACCCTGTCCCTTCTGTGCAGAGCAATGCTTTGTGACCAATAACACAAGTAATAATGTCAGTCATAGAATCCCAGAGTCCTAGAATGGTTTGGGTTCGAAGGGGCCTTAGAGATCATCCCATTCCACCTCTTGCCATGGGCAGGGACACCTTCCACTATCCTGGGTTGCTCCAAGCCCCATCCAGCCTGGCCTTGGACACTTCCAGAAATGGGACAGACACAGTTTCTGTGTGCAACGTGTGCCAGGACCTCCCCACCAGTCCAATCTTTTCCTATATCTCAGGAAGTTTAAGGGTAATTCAGGTCCAGATTCCTTTTCTTGATAAAGTCCCTACCTGTGAAGGCAAAAGAACTGGTCCTGTAAAAAGAAAACCAGTAACAAATCAGATTTCTTAGTGGCATTTCCCAGCAGCAATCCTCCCCAGTGGAACTCTGTTCTTCCTGCATGGTGCAGCCCTCCCAGGCAGGGGACTGAGAGATGTGGTGGGCAGCAAAAGCTCTGTACTGCTCCCGGGGTGCTTTGCAAAGCCAGCTCAAAGGTCTGCGCGGAGACACAACAGAGATAAAACAGAAACAAGGGTCACAGCCTGGGTTGCCAGAGGTGTGGGTCATAATGAGCCCACAGCAACATTTGCACCCACTTCTGGAGCACAGCCTTTGAAGGGACAAGGCTGTATTTTGACTGATTCCTGCATGAAATTTGACTGAATTTTGACTGAAGATTTATTCTGGTCCCAGAATCAATGGTTTGGCCAGAAGCCTCTTGCTGCAAAATAGCAGGGCTTAAGGCAGTGCAAACTGCACAGCAGAAAGCTCAAAGAAAGCCCCGGAAAAATTGGTATAATGTTCATCCCAATAGAGGCTTTAAATATAAATATATCGAGCTATATTTAAGGATAAGTAAAGACCAAACACGTGTCTTCATCACTTCCATAATATGATCCCAAGCAAAAAAGCTTGGCCTGAGCAATTTTGAAGCAAGGAGAAAATCCTGAAGAAATCAGATTTCTCCAGGTTCATATATGAGCTAAAGGGCCTAGGACAGGAGGGAGCCTGGTCTCTGAGGTCCAGCACCTCTTGCTAGACGATAGATTGACTGTCTGTACAATGCCGTAAAATATCCTGTCTGCTTTATCTTGGGTGGAGCAATAAAGGAAGGAAAGTCACAATAGCTCTCCTCCCTTTATCAAAATAGTCTGTGCCTATCTAAGAATCAAGGATAAATTAATCACATGGCTCCTCTGGGATTTGGGCTGCTGCTGGAAGCCAGCGGGTGACACGGCGAATGTGCATGTTTGAATATCTTCCAAGCATTTAACACCCTCCAGTTTGGACAACGTGTCTGCACAGCAGAGCTCCAATCAGCTCAAGTGCAGCCTCATCAAATATGTAAACACCACATTCCTTTTTGTTTGAAAGCCTCTCCTTCCTCTCATATCGGTTTTTTTGCAGACTTTGCTGCTCTTCTCCCGTGCAGGATCTGGCACTCCCAGCCCTCCCCGAGCCCCCAGCGCAGGCAGGGATTATTTGGGGTTATTTGCAGCTGATACCATCTGACCTTAATTCACTATGAAGTTGTAACTTGTGTTCGGTCAAAGGTCAGGCTCGATGATCTTGGAGGTCTTGTCCAACCTTAATGATTCCATGATTTTATGAACTTGCCCGTTGCCTTCTCCAGGACTCCAGGGAAAGGAGTGGAGGTGGCAGGTCCTGCATTCAAGCAGGGACATGCACACGAGGGTGTTCATGCTTAAGGGGTACAGCATCTCCAGAAAGAGGGAGGGGAAAAAAAAAAAGAAACCACAAGGCACACATTTTCTCATGATTTATGCGAGCGATACGAAATATTTGTTATACATTTCCTTCGGGATGTGTTTTGGTTCCAAACCTGTGATACCAGCTGATAATGAGTTACACATTTGTTTTGAAACAGCGCAGGCCCACGCTAATTGGAAGCACGTTCTGTTTGACTAGGCAGGTACAGGAACTCTGAAATACTCACTGCCATTTCACAGGCTGCTGCAGTGGTATTAATCAAAGCACTTTTTCTGAGCTGAGAAAAAGTCAATGCGAAAGTGATCAGGTATGACACGGGGTAAAGCAACAATCAACCAGGACCTGCCAGGGAGATCTTTCTTTTCTAGGACTGTTGTGTTTTCACCAAAAAAAAAAAAATCACCTGGGAGTTTTCAACTGGGAGTAGTAAATTTTTCATTGCCAGATGAAAACTTCTAGTGGTTTCAGGAAATGTCAGGTTCCTTCCCCCACAGAAAGCAGGGCCTACTTTTGGGAAAAAAAAAATTAAAAAGAAAGAAAAAAGGATAATTTACATTATAAGCTTGGCTGGAAATTTGTGACTATTTCTTATACATGTTCTGGGTTCTCTAGTGATCATGCTGCATCCACATTAACTCGTGCTGTGGCCCCATGACAACTGAGATGAAGAAATGGAGGCACAACCAAGTTCTGGAAGCTACTGCTACTAATCCAGACCAGCTGAAACCCTGAAAATGCTGATTTTCATCATCATTATCCTCATCTTCATCATCATCATTATAATTTGTATCACATTATCCTGCACAATCACACACACGAGGCTGAGACCACAAACTACAATGTGTGAGGAGCATATCCTATCTCCCAGGACAGGATTTAGCATTATCTAAAGCAGGTCTGTGGTCATGGTCATCATCCAGAAAAAATAATTAACATTCACAGCCAGGAGAGTGACACACAAGGACAACCCTTGGGGTGGCACAATAAGTGTAGAAAACTGTGACAGCACTGTGCTAAAAGGATATTCAGCCCTGAAGTTTTACAGCCTTGAGAATCCAGATTTTTAAAGAAAGCAGAGGGATCTGCCTTTTATCACTCTGCTATTTATACAGATAAATGGACAAAAATTATATACATGAGTGTGGGGGATGTAGGAAGCCTTTCCATGGTGGAAATGGATTCAGAGAACTGCTTGATAAACATTACTGCGGGCAGCAACAGCTGCACTGAAAATCAGGTGGCTGTGATGAAGGGGAGGAAATGGGCAGAGCAAGACTTTTGCTGGCAGATCTTAAAATCACATCCCTGACTGCTATTTGTGTCCAAGCTGTTCCTGTCCATGGAAGTCACCCATCCCTGTCACAGAGGTGTGGCTGTTGTGGTGGCCTTCCATGTGGGGAATCATCTGCTCATTTCAGAGATACAGCTGGGGTTTTTTTCCTGTTGCCACATCTTGCTAAATACTCGCAGGGAAAAAGTAAAAGGGTGTTCTCAAACAAATTTATCTTAATTTTTCAGGTGTTAGACATTGTTTCCTTCCCCAAATATGATTTTAAAAATGTGGTTTCTTTTCTTTGCTCTTGCAAGAAAAGCGTTCAGCAAAGTTTCACTCCAGCAGAAAACTTTCCTACCTGTCAAAGTCTCAAAAAAGGCCTTTGGTCTCTACTGTGAGGAGAATTTAATAAACCAGTGAAACCTTTAACCACACAGGTTGGAGGAAGAAGCCAACAAAGAGGGACTTAAAGGGGAACCAGGACAGAATTTGCTGGCACAAACACACGTGCAGGGATATTAAGTAAACAGGGAAAAAACTATGCAGAGGCATAATTAGGTCCTGCAAGGATCTATGGCCAGGGATCCACTGTAAAAAATCCAAGTTCCTTGGTATGGCTGGGCTGGCTCCAAGACTTGGAGAAACACAGAGTGATCTCCAGCGAGGGAAATTTCCACGAAACATTGCGAGGACATCCTGAGCTGGCTCCTACCACAGTTTTTTCCAAGAAAAGCAGCCAGCAGCCCAAACCAAACGCCAAACAACGCAGACCTCAGAAACGTAAATAAAAACAAGCAGGAGAAAGAAGCCTTGGGAAATCTGGGGAAAAGCAGGGAAAGGAGCAGCCCAGTGGAAGGCACCACAGGACTGGAAGAGATCTGCTACTTGTTGGAGTCAAGGAAGGCTGGAGAACCTCTCCTGCTCCCCTGGGGGTTCCTTTTATCCCCAGAGCACCCCAAAATAGTTTAGCTGTTGACCTAAGCCCATGGGAAAAACTCCCCTCCCTCCTGGATGAGCTGAAGACACCAANGATGATAAATGCATTAAAGCCACCTGCTCTGAGCAGCCATTGCCTTTTTGCCATTGTACTCCTGGAAGCAACAGCGGAGTCTGTGCTTCTGAAACCTAGATAAGAAAAAATAAACAACCTGAAAAGCAGCAGAAAGAAGTCTCCTTTCATCTTTTCGGGACATGGGACATTGAAGTAAGGAAGATAGCTGGGCCAGAAGCCAGCGAGATCCACAGAACCCTGACAGCTACTTGTTTATTGTCCTGGAATAAATGCCATGGAAGTGTCCCTAGGAGTGAGGTATTTGGCTGGCACAATGTTCCTGGAAAAACGAATGGGAGGCTCTGTGGGGACTCCATCACCAGACAGGAGGAACTTCCCATTCAAAAGCAAATGAGGAGGTTGACCACGATGGTGGAAGTCCTTCCTGAAGAAACAAGGCCTTGTGCACCCCCAGTTCCTCGGGTGATGGGTGCAAGCCCAGGGGATGGAGTGTCTGTTTCCAGACACCACAAAAACACACTCCAAGCACGGGGACCCCTCGGTGTCACACGAGTGGCACTGAGGGCACAACTGGAAGTGCAGCTGACATCAGAACAGAACAACCTCCAAGAAAAGCAGCACAGGCTCAAGCACTGTGCCTTTAAATAATAACTTCTTCTCTACCAGATGATTTTAATAAGCCCAGGCACATGTGTTGTAACCCCTTGATGCAGTACAATATGAATAACCAAATAAAAGATCTCTCCAGATTTTAAGATTTACTGTTTGGGATGGGAAGAGGCCAACCAGATGACATCATTATATTTCAAATGTGAAATACTGCCAAGTTTGGTAATTCTAAACTAGAGAAATTGATCCTCTATGTTTTTGCAGAAAAATGATTTTTGGATTTGGGGGTGATTTTTTCTCTTGTTATTTATGTAACTATAGCATTCATGTTGAGCAAACTTGAATTTGACTTAAAACTAAAGCCAGAGTACCTTATCTTACAGATTATTTATTTTCAGCTATCTGCTTAGCTGGAAATAATTGACTTTGACAATTTATGGGTTAAAAAGTCAATGGATTGTGTTGGATAATTCACAAAGAGCCAATTTCTAGCTCAGACAAAACCATACTTGGCTTAGGTGGGAGTCTGCCTGATGAGGATGTCAGGATCTTGGTCCCTGTCTGGAAGATGCTGCTTTGTTTGCCTCTAAGGAGCTAAAATCCATCCATACATAGCAAAAACACTCTTTTCATCTGAGACATCTGGATTTCTGGGGGGATAAAACCACGATAATACTATATGACATTTACATGCCATCTTTCTTCAGGGACTCTGCATCTTCTCATGTCTCGTGGCTATTTCAAACCCCCCCTTGAATGAGGTCCCCTGAATGCTGTTCAGCCACTGCAGAGCTGCACACATCGAGCCCCCTCAAGGTTAAGCCACTTGCCCAAGACTGCAAAGTGATTCACAGGCAGAGCTGAAACAGAAAACCACAAAGCTCTTTTCCCACACCCCTGCACACCACTTCTTTTAGGCTGTTTGTTGATGATGTGAATAATAACAGTTGCAGTGTTTTGTACTGCAGACAGCTCCAGTGACTGTTTCTCTTTTTTTTCTTTTAAATCAAATACTTTAAATCTTTCCTTTTCCATGGCAGCAAAAGATTCTGAAATTTCGTGTCACGGCCATGCTTGCAGACAAATCCACACCCTGAGGGCCAGGAAAATATTCTATTTTTACGGCACACATAAGTATATTTATTAAAGCAGCCATATATACATGGAATTATGTTGGATCTGTTTTCTTCAGAGAGGAAGCTCCAAGTGAAACTCACACTGGTGGGTGTCGCTCGCCCATCACAACAACACAGGTCCTGCTTAAATCTCGGCGCTGTGACTGCTTTGGTGCACACCATGCCATGTCTGACCCTTAAATACCAATCCTCCAACCTGGCTGCCAATCCAGGAGCTGGCACCAGGAGGAAGGACACACACACCAGGCCCCGCTCATCCCGAAATCCAGCGGTGCTGCACAGATGATTTTCCTGGTTGACGTCCTTTGCCAAGGGGTAAATCTCCCCTTGGTGGTGGAAAATGGTTGCCTCAGCAGCGAGGAAGGGTTGGTCTGAGGTGACCTTCTCTGGCAGGAACCTGATCTCCATCCCACCACGGACAGGGGGATAAGTTCCTGGTGGACGTGGCGCTGGGAGCAGTGCCTGGAGCATGCCCGCAGCTTGGAAGCAGCAGCAGAAGCAGAGGACGAGGCCAGAATAAGCACAGGAACTGAGAAGCTCCAAAGGGAAGTTTTTGGGGGCCAAGAGCTGGTTGGGAACGGCACTTGGCTCCTCCAAGCAGAGGAGCCTTTCCGGCTCTTTGATTCCTAGTGTGGGGAGGGAAGCAGGACCTCATAGCTTGGGAGAAATGGCCTGCACCACCCCCAGCTCCCATTCCAGGGAGGCATTCCTCTTTCCACCAGCCAAACGAGGAAAGAAAGGAGTGGGGAGGGAAAACAAGGAGTGCTAAGCCCAGAATTTTGGCGAGTTGCTTCAGCCAAAAGAAAAAAAAAAAGGTTTGAAAGCCTCTCTGGTTACAGCGAAAACCACTGCTGGAACCGTGGGCGAGTTCAAACCCTGGAAGGTTTTTGCAAGACCAGTTTTGAGGGGGTTTGGGGTGGTGCAGTTCACACACCTCAGGGATCAGTGCCTGGGAAGGAGCTGGGCCAGTTTTAGTCACGCTGGCTGCTATGGAGACATCTGGGGAATCTTGTGTGGTGCTGCTTTGCTCTCTTAGATCCTCTCAACCTTAGGAGCTGATTTAACAGAAGCTCATAACTCAGGGAGTTTTGGTGGCCCAAAGAGCTTGATGTTGTCAAAACCATTCCTAAGGATAAGGTTCAGGAATGCCCAGCTAGCTCTTGGGCATGAAAAGAAACAAAAACGCTGCCTTTTTTTTTTTTTTGAATATGGATGTTTTTCTGCCCAGATACGTGGGCATGTTCCACAGATCTCATAGAGGATGAGATTTGGGATGGGACAAGAGGAAAAATCTCTGTTCCTGCACTCCTGGTGCACTCCCAGGTCTTCTGCTAGTTAAATTGTTGGTAGATATGGGAACCTGGCAAGTTCACCCACTGCCATATGCTTTAACCAGAGAGTGTGAAGGAAATTAGGTACTTCAAGCACTCAGAATCCACCACTGGCTTGGCGGGAATGTCCCCAAGAAGCAAAGGAGTGAGGAACACGTAAAATTCTGAATTCACACGTCCAAATGAACTGGAACACAACCCCAGAAAGTAGAAACTAAAGAATTAAAACACAACATTTAGTAAGAGGTCTAAAAGAAAAAAGCATTAAGAGGCATTAGGGACACGTTCTCCCCCACAGCTTTATTTTTAAGCGGATATGTGGAGGAAGGAGGCCAGATTTGCTGACATGGAATGCCACACTGGGAGAGACCATCAGAAGTGAGAAGGACCAATGAGAGGAAGATGAAGGAGCTACAGGAAAGCCCTCAGAGAAATCATTGCTCCTTTCCAATAGCAGGGCCTTTATTCGTCCTCCTTCTACCCAGACGTGGATCCCAGTGCACCCCATGAAAACCAAGATGTTGCCTCCAAGTGCTGCCCAAACCAAAACACAGAGGGAAGATGAAGGAAAGACATCCCTCCATCCCAAGCCAAGCTCCTCATGCACCTAAATTCTGTCTGTGCCACAAAGGGAGAGTAAGTCAGGACAGACGAGTCAGGAGCCACTGTGGGAGGCTGCTTACAGCCAGGAGGATGCTCCCATTCACCACTGCATTTTTGTTTGTGACAGCTTTCAGATTAACTCTGTTTTGCAAATAATCATGGCTGGATGCCCAACTTTTAGCTTGGGTCGGGTGGCGTTTTGCCTTCCAGCAGGAGCCTTGTATTTCGCGGCGTCCAACTCAAACATGTAATGTGGTCAGAAATGTGTTTTCCCTCTTTTAAGAGGAGCAGCAGAAGGAAACTTGGAGGAGCTTCTGTTCACTTTTTTCCCCCTACTCTACTGGATGACTCGAAAAATGAAAGAGAATCAGTTTCTGTGTGAATGTATCCCTTTGGACTATTTTTGAAATCCAATATTTAGAGCGGTGCAAAGAATGGACTTTGGTTGATTTTTTTTTTTTTTAATTTGGCTGCCAAACCAGACAAATAAGGAGAAAAACTTGGTTTCAGATTGACTATTCCACTTTGTATGACTGCAAATTAATGATTCTTTTTCATTTTCACATTTGATTGTAATTTTCTTAGCCTTTGGAAAAGAGTTGGGGTTGTTTTTGCAAGGGGAAAATAAAATATCCAAAAAAGAGCAGGGAAAAAAGTCTACTTAAACAAGTCAAATGTAATATATTAAAGTTATTCCACTTCCTCCCTGGTTTGCAGGTGAAACTATCTGGAAGTTGCCTGACATATTTATCATCTCAAAATAATATTTTAGCAAATTTTCTCCTCAGACAAAACTCCAGTAAATTTCCAGTAATGAGAAAATGGATGTGGTGTTGTTTTCCAGATAAATGTCCCGTTTTAGGATTAATAGGATAACACAAAACAATTTTTCAGTGTTTCCTTAACTAGTGATGTCAAAATATTGAAACCACACATTCAGGGCTGAGTAGTGAACCTCCAGCAAAATCTCACCAGCTTGAAACAAAAACACAGCCGGAGTGCAAAACCTTTCTGCAGTTCAATTTCCTTTTTGGGGCACTCACAAATCAGTCACAGATGCAGCCACGTCTCCTCATCTTTCAGGTGTGGAGCTGTGTGTGACAGCAGTGGACTTTCATAGCCCACCTGGACTGCAAAGGAGTCCAGCACTTGAGGCTCAGCAGGATCATCTGCTTCTCTTGTTGTTCTTCCTGCTGTTGTCCAAGCAGCGTGTATTGGAAAAATAAGGGGGAAATCGGTTTAGAACAGCATTGAAATAAAATAATGATGTGCATTGAACACCAGCCTGCCAAAGAAGGATTTCTTGGAGGTCCCTGACCCAAGCCTTGTCTCAGATGTCTCTCACTCTTCTGTCGAGACATCACAGCCCAGGGTGGAATATTCTGTACCCTTCGAATCAAGGTGCTCAGGAGGAAGAATGAGCCCTCTGGACATTTTCGAGTTCTTAGAATAGGTTTTGGGGAAGCAGGGCAGGCTTTTTGATGAAGCAACCTCCATCATCAGGGGACTACACTTGAATAAAAACACGAGAAACATTTCTCCAGGTTGCCTCCATTCCAGCACCCAGACCCCTGTCAGAGCACCAATATTCTGGAACATCATCTGCTCTAGTGAGGTTCGAGTTAAATCTTTCCAACACTTTCTTCCTGTCAGCAGCTACACATGGCCAGAAATGAATATCTAGAGAGAGCACGAGAAGAAGCTAACCACAATTGGTGTTAATTTGGAGGTGTTAGATTTTAGGGTCCATGAGATTAAACTCCCCTAAATGGACCTCAGTTGTGGCACCAAGTCAAAGGCAGCACTTTGTGTGAGGTGTTGTGAACTTGAGGAATTTGAACCAAGAGTCACGAAGACACTAAGACACACAAAACCCCACATAAACAGCTAAAATAATTCAAAAAAATCCCTCCTCTTTTTCCACATTATTTCTGTGAGTATTTTAATGGAATTTTGGATTACATTCAGCTAATGCTTGGAAAGGTTTTTGGATGTTTTACTGTCTTAACCATATGTCAGTACTTCAGTCCTTCTCTGTTAGATTCAGGTTGTCTACCAACCAGTAACAAGTCCAGTCAAATGTGTCCAGAAAGGGACAAACCCAGCAGTGTGTGACCAACACAGTCCCTTTTTAGCTCCTTTTTTTTTAATTTTAACTTCCTGGTGTGCTAATACAATTATTGTCCATGGACACGGAGCCTTTACTTTAGGGAAGTCTTGGAATGGATTGAAAACACAGTCCTCATCTCCTCCCTGAGAAAACATTTATGCTTATTTTATGGTTGGGTAGTTGCTCAAATGCCCATGCAACGCATCCAAGGGGGATGGTGTGTGGGAAGAGCAAGCCCAGCTGCTCGAGGAAATTCTCCCTGTGCAAATTGTCATGGAGAGGGCAGGGTGGGGTGGCAGAAATGCACAGCCCTCACCTCCCCCAGAGGGACTTTTCAGTTTGGAAAAGAAGAAGAGGCTCCCCTTAATTTTTTTTTTTTTTTTTTTTTGGTGTGTGTGTGTCTTCCTGGAGGACCTTGGCACAGCTTTCTTTCTCTTTACCTCTCCTTTTCAATTTACGATAAATTAATACAGCTACTACTATTATTAAAATGACGTTTGAGCAGCCCAGGGAGGCTATTTAGAGGAGCTGGCGACGTCCTGAGTCTCACACAACCTTTTAGCCTCACATCTGTGCGTTTTCATCAGCCGAACTGGGAGTGAGTGGAAAGACTCACACAATTACAAGCTTTTATGTATGAAACGACCCACGTTAGCGAGCCCTGTGCCAATTAGCTGAGGCACGGCGCAGTGGTTCCAGCTCATCCCCACAGCTCACGGCACTTCATCCTCTCAGCTCTTCCCCTCTCACCAGGGCTTGGGGTTTGGCCGCAGACTTTGGTCACAATCTGTAAACAGAACACGTTGTGACATGAAAAAATCTGGTTGTGATCCTCCCACGAGATTTTGGGGGCACAGCGTTGCTCCCTTAAGCAAGGGGATGTGGTGGAATTTTTTCTGGAAGGTGGTGAATATCTAAACGCCTTTGTGTGTGCAGCAGAGTGGTGGCCCAGTGGACCCAGCAGCACCAGGCTGAGCCCATCTACCTTGGGATTGATGGCAAAGAGCTCCAGAGCCCATGCACTGCATCCAACTTTTAACTAAAACACCTCCAGGCTGCTTTGCTCCTCCCCGCGGAGCAGTTGGCATCTGCTCTGGAAAAGGTCCCACCCAGTTCCCTCTCTCTCAGAAACGTTGAATAAAAAAAGAGTAATTCCTTCAAAAAAGAAAAAAAAAAAGTGTTGACACATCTCCTACACTTCCATAGGATCTCTGTCCTTGAATTGTCCCCTCATGGCTACTGCTCATCCAACAGCTCCTGGTGCCCTTGTGAAACCTCTTCGCTTGCCACTGCCTGTCCTCAGGCACTCCATCCCTAAGGATGACGCCCTCAGGATGCTCCCCCTTGGCTGCTGGAAAGAGCTGGAAAGGCTTCAGCTGCTTCCTGCACAGTGACCACTCCGTCAGCAGAAAGTGTGATGTGAGACATGTTCCAGAGCAACAGAACATCCTCCAGCCTGCAGAGCTCAGCGCAATCCATCTGCTGCCTCTGACATCCCCGCGCTGCCTGCTGCAAGACGCATTCCCCGGCATCCCCGCACTTGCCAAATTCTCTGTGACTCATGTTCTTCCCAGGTACGGCAAAGCTGTGAATTCCCCTCAGACATTACAGAGGTTCTCGTGTTTTGATGCTATCCTGCTTCAGTAGCCTTAGCAGGGTTTGACAAATGGAGTTACTGATGCGAGGAGGAAAACAGATGTTTTGCTTTGTTTTCCGGTGAACAATGATGTTATTTCTACAGAATGGCCCAACAAGAAAGCAAAACCCTTCCAAACCTCAGAGCCCTAACCTGCAGCTCTAGCAGTGAGCCGCTTTCCCTTTAACCCACTATCAGCCAGAAAAATAAATGTGTAAAGGAAACACAGGTAAAACTGGCAGATGTGATGAATGAGATCTTTGTCCCTGGATCCACTTCCCTGCTCCTTAACCATACACGAGGAAGACTCGCACATGGTGAGAGGTTCATGGTGTCCCCCTTGAATCAATGGGGAGAAACAGATGAATTTAAGGTGTGGTGGCTCCTGCAGAGGAAGTGGTTGAGGTCCTTGAGGTTCCTGTATCCCTTTATTCACTCCAAGGATTGTCAGCTCAGACTTTGTCATCAGCACACACTGGCTCAGGTGAGACACACTGAGGTCAAGGGAAAGGCTGTGTGCTGGGAAAAGCCTTCTGCCTCATGCCTCCAAATTCTGCTGGAAGAAATTGTTCCCCCTTTTTTAAACCACAGTAAATGATACAAGGGCAGAGTGGCATCTCTTCCTGATGGCTGAGGTGATAGCATAAATGATGGCAAAAAGAACAAAGCCTTGAGATTTAGTAGGAATGAAATATGCTGGAGCTGTAAGTCCTGCTCTTTTCTGCGTGAAGCTATAACTTGTGTGTGTGATTACACAGGTGACAGAAGATGTATTGGTCCCTGACTGCTAAACTGAAGTAATGCATGCCTCTGTAACAAAACCTTGAATTTATGACACCAAAGTAGGATGAAGCTTCTCCATTGTCTCAGATGTCATTTTACCTGCTGTAAGTAAATTCCTTTGTTCTACTCCTGCAGTTCTTCAACGCCTTTCACTCCAAACAGGCCTAAACCAGAGAAATTTAAGGTGGAATCATGGCTTTCTAATCCAACTGTAAGGTTCTACTTAATTGCTTCTTGGAGGCCCAACTGGTGATGATTTCTTGATTCCATCATCTTTGTTTCAGCATGGCACAAAGTTAAATTGCATTTCCTATCAGAACTGTTGCTGAAGGTGGCTGGTGGACACCAGGTGGTGATGAGAGGACAGAAGGAACTCTTCTGTCCCGGGAAGGTGAAGGGATACCACGATCCAGCAGCTAAGATGTGGTCCCTCCAATAAAATGCCTGAGCTCTCTTTGCCCTGTTGACTTTCCTCTGAAAACACAGAGGGACAGGGCACTTCTTTGCAGTTTGCCTCATGTTTCTTTTTCATCTGAGGAATGGATGTGAAAATACAAGCCTTGCCACCAAGAATGGATGTACATTTAGGCTCTCTCAGATAATCACTCGTCTCAGGTTACCCAAAGAACACAGATAGCTGAGCTTTGCTGTTTGAAAAGGGCCACATTTTCAAACAAAATTGCTTCAAATCCTCCTCTCAACCAGCTCCTGATTTCCGTGCTTACAAACTCAGACAAGGTTTCTCAGATAAACCAAGCAACTGAGTTATATTCCCAGGCAGGGAAGATGTTGTTATTGAATCATGTCTTGCCAAACAGTGTCCAGTCTTGCAGTCTCTGGGCTAAGTGAACAAAGATTTCCATGGAAAATGACCTAGGTTCCTTCTCTCCCCGAGCTTACTCTAGAGCTGTCCATTGGAAGACGTACTGGTGGGAAAATACTACAAAAAATGTTCCCAGGAATACTCATTTTAATGCCTTATTGAATGCACTGTAACTGGTCTTATGTTCTATTTAAGCTTCTCTTTCCAGTAATGAACGCATTTACTGACAAGAACAATTACAGGGGCAACAAATTAATGGAAAGATATTTTATAACACAAGTATTTATATTGGAAACTTGGCACTAAGTGGTGTGCTCCTTTGATCATGGCATGAAGTTACACTCTCCTGTAAATCTAGTGGCTAATAAAAACAAAACTGAAAGCTCAGATGGTATTTGAATATAGATAAGAAAAATTATCAGGTGAACACCTATTTGTGAAGAAAGTTTTGTTCCAATTAAGGAGTCATGTGATGTCCTTTGATTATTCCAGATAAGGAAAGAAAGGAAAAAGGAATTACTCCATGGATGAATTATTTGATTGGTGCTGTTTGTACCTGATGAAGAGGCACTTTTGGGGGCAGGAGCAGAGTGTGTTTTGCATGGAAGAGTACAACAGTGGTTATGGTGAACTCAAAGATGAACATTCAACGTCAGAAAACATAAAGAAATTTCAGCTTCTGCTGTATAAGGACTCCTGCATTAGTCAGAGTGTCTCCTCTGATTCAGATGGAAATAGGGCTGTTTATGGCCATTATGACTAATCATGTGAATAGGGAAGAAAAAAATCCCACTAAACCAACCCAAAACCAGCCAGCAGTGCAATCCAATTACCACCATCAGCACAAAAAGTAAAAACTAAGACTTCACACCTTGGAAAGGGCAATCCAAACAACTTTACTAATATGGACACAGTGATGACTTCTCAAACAAAAAAAACCAACCCAAAACAAACCCCAAACTGTACAATTAAATTTGAACAGGGCAGAAGTGTTTTAAAATCTCCTCCATCTATGCAGTGCAATTAAAAATCTGGCCAAAAAGACACTTAAAACTATCTTGGTTGTTGTATCAGTAATTATTGAGCACAACTGGTTAACTCCTCATCCTGCAAGAGTAATAAGACACTTGAATTGATAGGAAAAAAAATCTCAATTATAGTTTTTCTGATTTAAGTTTTCTCTTGCAGGGCCAGTCAGATCTCAGCATGAAATCAATGACAGGAAATGGGGAGAAGAAAAAAAACAAAAGCCAATACTTTCTGCTGTTAAAAATGTCATAGCAACTTATCTGGGCAGGTGGGAATTATCCATAGGAAAAACTGTGTGGCCACCACTGTTAAGAGATCTGGCAATGAGTAACCTGGGGGTGGATGTTCCTGACTTGCTCTCAGATGATGCTGAGCTCCGTGGGCAGCACACCAGGCTGATCAGCCACAGAGATGGCCCAGATCTAAATTCCAAACCCCACCTAAAACCCAGCTCAGGCCTTGACTGCGCTGAAGAGCTGGAGAGGGAGGGCAGTGGTGGAGAGGAAGGGCAAGGAACTGTTCACGAGGGCTAATGAAGCTTTCTCCCTTTTCCCAACCAAAAACTGCTTCTCCTCAGACACAACAAAAGTGAAGAGAGGTCAAGTATACTCATTTCAGAGGGCATGTGGCCAGAAATTCCAGTGGGTGCCTGACACCACCTTGTCAGCTCCAGCTCATACTTACAGTCAACAATTTTTCATGAAACATGCTGAGGTTTTTTTTCAAGTGCTTCATTTTTTTTTTGCTGTAGAGTGGAGAACAACCTTTCAGTGTAATAGGCTGGCTTTTCAAACACTTAGGCCTGATCTGAAAACATGCCAGTATTTTCTCTCTCAGCAGATAAGGAGATACTTTTGTTCAGCCCTTATCTTCCATCTTTCCCCTGACCTGGTGGCACATGAAGTGGGGTGTAGAAAAATGTGAGGCTAGAGGGAAATTAAAACCTATTTGGTGTCAACCCAAAGGTATTATGTGCCCACCTTTTATTTTCTGAGACTGACAAGTGAAGGTGCAGCTGTTTGTCTGCTGTTTTCTGTCCAGAATCTCCCCCTCCCTGCATTCCTGGCCAACACAAATCTCACAAAACTGGTTTTCCAGTCTTTTTTTTTTTTTGTGGTTCAAAGCTGGGACTTCCAGGTAACTCCTAGGGACTGTACACAAACCCTTTAACCTTTTTACCTTCACCTGATGCTTTTAAATTGCTTTATAGTGATCTTAAAATATAAGAGGAAAAGGGCACAACCTTGAATAAGACCTCATGCACAATTCCCCTGTTTTCTCTGAAGGGAATCAACAGAGAAAGAATGTGCATCATTTATTCACTTCTTAATTTCCTCAGATTTCCCTGAGATTACCTGAGGCTGGATCCATAAGTCTCTCACTTCCCCCTTTTTACTTCTCCCTCACTGGAGTATTTATTTCTCCAGAATTTGGGGCTTTGGCATCTTCAGAAGTGGAGTCAATTTCCCACGAAGAACCCACCAGCTATCAGGCTGATGTGGATGGCTACATTTATTTTCAATATTTGGATAAACTCTCATCCAACTTACTTTTTTAGCATTTTTACAATGTAGTTATTTGGAAAACAGAACGTTGTGTGTTACCAGCAACATCTGAAAATGGAGATTGAGCAATAAGGGCATTACAGGACTTGATTTCAAAAGAATGCACGCACCAATTATTCCAGGCTGCATTAAATTACAAAAATTGAGAAAAGCTGTGACCTAGATATTTATTTTCTTCAAATACTTTTCATTTCAAAACTCTACTTCTTCTTTTTTTCTTTTTTTTTTTTCCCTAGCCTCCATTTTGTAAGGAAAGAAGTATTATTTTGTTGGTAAGGTTTTTATCTTTGAGAACCCATTATGCTGTATTAACAGGTTGCAGGGGATAGTTAAACACAACAGAGACATATGTGGTCCCAGCAGAGCAGAGAAACAGATTTTTGAAACAAAGATACCCTGTAAACCATTGGGAGTTATACAAAACAGACAGGGGAGCTATTTAAGTGAGGAAACCTGATCTGGATCCAGAGCTGGAATTGAAAGGCTGGAAAGCTCAAAGAGCAAAAATTTGAGTATGAAATGTTATCTGTGCAGGAGGGGATTAGCTATGAGTTGAATTATGTTAAAGCACACTCTATGCTAAGGAAAAGTTCTGCTACACATCTTTTTTCATAGCAAAAGCAGTCACTTCTCAGAGATTCAGTACTCAAAAAGCAGTATCATGCACAACAAATAAAATAATTGCTCCCTATACTCAGAAACAAATACATTTTCGGGTGCAATTGAGTGCTTTAGAAAGGGAGAAAATACTCAGACAAAATATAACTTCCTTTCACAGTAGTGTGCAAAACCAAATGAAAAATACCAAACACAAGGACATTGTAACTGGAACAATTACTCTGCATCTGTATTGGCTGAGAAATTATGTGGTGAGTCATTTTTTTCTTTTAAATCTGTTCCTAAACAGTATTTAGCAACACAGGCCTAAATTGATCTGTGGATTAATCACTACAGGATAATGACTGCTGACTTAAAAATTTCAGTAAATTGCAATTTACTGAAACATTACTCATGTCTACAACAAAGTCAAGTACTCACTGTCTGTACACAGATTGCTTTGCCCAAGCTGGTTTATCAGAAATCATTAATAATTCTCTTATCATTTCTCCTCCATCCTGTTGAAACCATTTTGCCAATCCTTAATTGCATCATTGCAGCTCAAAAGCAATTTTCCACAGGATTTTATTGCCCCTTTGAAGCATTAACTGGTGGAAACACTACTCCTTGCACCACACCTAGAAAGGTCGAGGTCCAGGGGAAATGTTGCAGCGTATTTGGGATGAAAACCATCAGATGGGGGCTCTCAGAGAGGCTTCAAGCCATGCACTCCTTTCCCAGAGCCAGAAGTGTTCTTGGCTGCTCCCTCTGGGGCTCAGGGACCCCAGGCTGCAGCTCCTGTGCTCCATGGGCACAGCAGGAATGTGTGGAGCTTCCTCACCTGCCCCTTCAGACAAGAGGAGGAGGTAGAAGAGCTAATCCCTGAAAACTTAATCCCTAAATTGGATACACCAATTTCCTTCCAGCCTGCCCTCTGGCTAAGGAAGCCCTTATCAGAGCAACTGGTGGCAAAAAAAGTGTGTTGCTGCAAGAAAGATTTGCTTTTTCCACAGAAACCCAGCCATTAAAAACAGTTGTCTTTACCAGAAGTCATGGGTAAGAGGAGCAAGGTTCCAGAGGACCAACAGTGTTCCAAGAGGAAGCATTATCCTCATGCCACCAGGGTTACCCCAGAGCTGAGCTACTTGTGGCTGTGACCTGCCTGTGGCAAGTGGGAATCTGTGGTGATTTTGAGGAAAAAAAATAAAAAAATAATCCAATGGAGTCGATTTCTGGAGATCAGAAGATCTCAGCCCTGTACCCACAGCTCCCCCAGAGTTTGGCATCTGCAGGTAGGAAATATTTTCCTACCTCCTGAGTAATGCCTTTACCCACTCCACATAGATTTTCAGTACAAATATGTCCTACATGAACCGAAAGCGCTTAGGCTTGATAGAGCCATTCACATCTATTAAATCAGACAAATGATTGAAATTTAACATTAAAAGCACAACCCCACACCTTGTACCATTTATCGACAGGAAATTAGGAACAATTAGATCTCTGTAAAACAAGGTAAAACCGTGATTGCCGAAGGTCAGGCTTCAGGAAAACCCTGCAGAAAGCTCTGCAGCAGAAATTCTTTGCAGGTATGTTCCTTCACACTTATATTGTGCATATGGTTTTGGTGACAATGGGGTAAAATGGACAAAACCAGATTCCCCCACCAGCTGCAATAAATTCTACCCTTTTTTTCTCCCCCAGCCTCCTGTTATAAACAAGCAGAAATGTTGCACAGAACAGACACCCTTCTGCTCTTTTATGGGCGTTGCTGTGCTCTGGGATGGAAAGAGGACTGGCAAAGATTCCTTGCAAGTACCAAAATGAAAGCAAGAGAATTAATTTCGTGCGACTCGCTCTGTGTGTTTCTGGAGTTTTAATGCTTTCCCATTCTGAGAGCTCACAATGAAACACCTTGTGCAAATATTGCAAGCTCCTACCTGGAATTCTCACAATGAGCTGTCAGCAGATAAATTTTTGCCTGTAAATTTCTGTAAATGGATGAAGTTGAGAACACACACACACAGAGTCATACCTCTTGACTCCTTTTCTTTCAAATGAACTAAAATTCTGATTCCTACTAAGTTTGTATATCCTAGGTCAGAAATGAAGAACTTCTGTCCAAAATGTTGTGTCCAACTCTGCCAAATTTTGAATGAAGCTTCATTAAGGTTCTGAAGGTTTCAAGTTTTTGGACACTCACACAAAGTAAAATAGATAGATAGATAGATAGATAGATAGATAGATAGATAGATAATTTTTTCTTCCCACTTCCAGTTCTGGCTAGCACTAGAGCCATCCATGCCAAAACACAGCAAAGAGGACTATTCTCCTGATACTCCCAGCTGTGGCCAGAAGAAATTGTGCCTGAAATCGCGTGAGAAAATTTCAAGACAAATGAGCTTTGGCTGGTTCTGCTGCGAACGTTTGGATGCTTATTTAAAGTCAAGTGACCCCAAAGTGCAAAGCACTGGATGTTCACTCATCACTAATTTCTAATAGTCACCCTGAGACCAGGTGGAAGAGCCAAGAAAGGGCTGTGGGCTCCTTTCTTGCACAGAGGGTTTAAGAGATGGAGGAAATGAGAAGTCTCTGGGGTTTGTAGGCCATGTTGGCTGGAGAAGCTGTTTTTCCTTGGTGTTATGCAGGAGTTTGGATGTTGGAACCACACCACAGTGATGGCAGCCATCAGGGTGACATCATGTCCTTGCAGACAAGCCAGCAACTTTTGCTGTTGTCGGGTTCTTCATCTCCTACAGGACAGACAGGGCAATCCCAGCCTCTTTCCTCTACCACACCCTCATCCCCAAGATGTTTTTTCTGCTGTGTGTTGGGCCACATCCATGCAGCCTTGAGCAAGGCTGAAGGGCTAGAGACCATCAGTGTGTGATTCCCTTGGAAAATCTTGGTTTCAAGGTTGGGGACAATGAGATGTACAAGAAGAATAAGGAGAACTTTGGGAAGTCAGGGAACCTTTTTTGTCACTCAGATGAGCGCAGCTGAGAGGAGTGTGTGCTTTTACAAGCAATTATTTTAAAGTGTACCCAAAGGACACAATAGTTAGGCTTTATTGGACATGCAATACACGCTGTGACAGTATATGGTGGACAGAATTACAATTCTGGGACCTTGCAGACTGCAGCTGTTCAGTAAAGCAAAGGAAATCCCACCGAAAGAAAAAAGGGAGGGGGGGTTAACAAGCTTTTAAGCCAAATCCCAAACACAGGTTCTATGACTTCCCTCATTTCAGGGCTTTTCTGTGCCTCTGGGGGCAGCTGGAGGAAATATGAAAGAGCATCTCCCCTAGAGCTTTCCCTAATGAGGGGAGGGGGCACAGCCTCCACTGGCACAGCTCCTGGTGGCACATCTCCTGCCTGGGAGGGACAATGGAATCAGAGGGGCCACTGCTGATGGTGGCCCTGGTGGCACTGGCAATGTCAGGACTGTGATGTCCCTACGGGTTCCTCAGGACAGCTCTCCAGGAGCACCCACACCATGGTTCAGTCTCAGCACTCATGTCCCTGGCCAAGGGGCCAGAGAAGCACCCAGCAGATGAAATGCCTGCCCAGCTAGAAGCAAAGATCATCTTTTGGGAGAGGCTGGAGCTAGTCCTGAGGCAGACCAGAGCAGGCCAGTGCCTTGGGAACAGAGACAGCCAGGGACACAGACTGTGGGACATCTGTCCCACCACAGGAACCACACATCAGGCTTTCCCTTTCATGATACTTATTATGACCCTAACCTGATTAGTGAGAGACAGATCATTCTGGACTCTAAATCTCTTCCCACGAATAACTTTTGTTTGTTAGTTTGTTTGTTATTCTGGTTTGGGGAAACTTTGTCTCTGTGTTCCAGAAATCAGGCTAGAAGTTTGCCTTCAGGAACAGAGTGTGTGCAGATGTTGGCAGGACAACCTCAAGACGAATTGGGATCTGACCAAGGACTCCTGCAGCCAGAACAATCAAGACAATGGACGAGCAGAGTATGTGATGCAGATCTCAGATAAGGCATGCAAGGCCTAAGAGGAGCAGTGGAGCACAGAAAGGGGCTGGTTAAGTATTTTTGAGTGCTCTGGGCAGGGGCAGCATGTTCTTTGTGATTTGCATGATAAGCAGAGTTACCAGAGCCTCAAGAAGCCATCCCACAGCTCTGATGGCAAAAGTGTGGCACAGATCGGATGGAGCTTGTGCTTTATCTCAGCACTGCAGTTTTTGCTGGGAGTGCATTTCCAGACTGTAAGTGTTGCTCAGCTGCTGGGCTCCAGCTATTCCTTACCTCAAGGCCCTTCTTGGAAACACAAATAAATGTGCAGCAGTTTCTGAGCCACTGCCCACACCAGCCCCACACCACACACTCCAGAGCATCCATAGAACTGAAGGTGATGGCACTTGCTTGGGAATAGCTGCTGCAGGGCAGGGATCCACTGTGTTTACAGGAGGCAGCAGACATGGAAAAGGGGATTTGGGGTCCAGGTGAGTTGGTCTATCCCTGATATCCCACACCTGTGCCCTCCAGGCAGAAGCCCCAGAGGGCACACTAGGGTACAGCACACAGAGGCCTCACCCAGAGATGGGCTCAGCAATCTGCAGTCCAGAGAGGCACCTCCGGACTAAGCAAAGCAAAGGCTTTCCTGACCTGTTAAAACTCAGATCCTGGATGCAGAGTGAGGAAGCCTGAAGCAACACATTAAGTCAAAACCTCCATTAACTCAACCCGAACAAAAACATCACCGCTAAGCGCTGTCCAACTTTAACACAAAACCCCCTCCTTCTCCCCAGTTCAAGCGATTTTATCAGCACTTGATCTCCTTTGACACCAGAGCTGGCTTCTGCCTGTAGATGATTTTGTCTAGGGTGGGTGTTTACGGGAGGTTGGCACTGTGGGCTCGGCGGTGTGCGCGCTCGCTGCCGCAGCTCTGTCACCGAAAATAAACACGGGATCCAGCGGGAGCAGGGACACCAAACGCCTTTCACACGGCTTGCCTCCGAAGCAAAGGATCTGAACTGGTTTTCAGGCATCTACAAAGGGCCCTAATCAATCCCAGATCGTCGGACAAGAGCGATTGTTCGGGCGAGCTCTGTTTCTGCTGCTTCTCACCATCGCGGCAATTACCCAAACCTCAGTCGTGTTCAATGTGTAAAGCGGCAGCAAAACCCAACCTCAAAAAATTTTAAGACAGCTTTTTCTGTGTATAGATGCATCAGTCTAAGGCCAGCAAGGGTCAGTGAAGAGCTGCAGAGTCCAGTGGACTTTGAATAAGAGCTGCAGTGATGTTGGTAAAACAGGCATTTCACAGCTCACGGTGGCTGGAGGAAGTTACTCCGTCCAGGAATCAGCAGGTTATGTTCAGCTTCTTAAAATCCTCAGGAAAGGGCTTTTTTGTTTTAAGTGAGAGGATACACAGAGCCATGGATCTGAAAGCCATAAAGAGCTGTTGCAACTATCCAGCTGCCCTCCTGCAAAAACCATGTGATATTTCCAAAGGTAATACAGATGTGCATGGCTGTGTTCTCTAGACCAACATCTGTCCTCTAGACCAACATCTGTCCTTCATTCAAAGTGCCTGAAGACTTCAGCTGAAGTTCTTCCTCCATCATTGCATTTTCTTTGTCCTTGGCAAGGAGAACAAAAGATCAATCATAACTATAAACTCAATATTTGGTCAACGTGACTATGCAGGTCTTGAAAGGAGTAAACAACATGAACATTTGGGGTAAGAACAGAACTCAGCCAGGCAGCAGAGGACTTCATGGGAAACAGCACTGTTTGTTTTCACCCCAAACCTCCAAAAACTCTGTGTTGTGTTATGTGTAGTTAATATTAATCACTCCAGTTAACCATCAAGGTTTTGGATAGTCCTTGCTTCTAAGTGTCCCTTCCTGCTCATGTTCCCATAACACATACACTTGGCTGCAGCTTGGCTGTTCCTTCCTTGGAAGAGAGACTGCACAGGAGCATTGGGATGAAATTTTGTCCAGTCAGAAGGAAAGATCCCAGGGAACAGAGGCACTAGTCACAAAATCCTTCAATTTACTTAGTAAAGAAGTTGTTCTCACCGGGGCTGAGCTTTCTGAAATAGTGCCAAATGCTTGGAAAGGTCAGGTTTGCAGCAGATCCTCATCATTTGGAAGGATTCCTGGGCTGCTCTGTGGGGGTTTTTATTGATTTTCTCAGACTCATTCATCCCTCTGGCCATCAGATGTACATGACCTCCGTGGCTGGTGGCAGATCTGCAGCAAGACAGCTGGAATGGCACACATGAGGTATGCACACATCCATGGCTGCAGAAAAAGCAGCTCCTGAGCCAACCTGACGAGTACGAGAGGCAGCTGAGCTGATGGGGAGTCCTGTGTGGATGTCAATTTCCAGGCAATAGCGAAGTGTCAGGACACAGTTGTTTGGCAAGTCCTCTGCCCTTTATGTGTCCAAACAGCCTTTGTGCAGAGAAGGTCTCTGGATCTCACAGGGTGCATTCCTTGCTGCTTTCCATTCACTCAGAAAAAAAACCCTCACCCCAACCACTGCCAAACCTTCCGAAACCAGAAGTGAATCGTGGGTCATTCCTATTGCAAAATCTCAGTGATAACCCTGGATAGCTGAAATCTTCCCTTTCACGTGCAATCACATCTTATGAGCTGTGGTGTGATGTCCCCCTCATGGAGATGGAGTAAGAAGAGATGGCTCACACCTTTTCCCAGTTGTTGAGCAGACAGCCCTTCCAATGTAACACTGTGATGTATGTCTGATGACGCTGATAAGAGGTTCAGGCATGTTTTGGCTCCTTGTGTAATTCCCAGCCTGCGTTCTGGAAATAAAACAACTAGAAAATCTCAGCTTTTTCCCCCGGTCTTAAAATGAAGCATATTGTGGGCATCGGTGGAAAAAGTGCAGGCCATGTTTATTAGAAGTATGAACTTAAAAACCTACAGAGGAAATCTGATGTCAAAATTAATGTGCAGACTCTGGAGAAAACCTTGCTGGCATCAAGAAATGCAGAACAACTGAATAAATTTGCTCAGATCCTCACACAATCTTACCTCTAATTAGAGTTGCCTGAGGCAGAATCTGTCAGTGCAGGGATGGAAGTGTCAGACTGGGGACAGGCTGCTGGCCCTTGCACTCCTTGGGAGCTCACAGACTGCTTTGCCATGGCCCCTGTGACTTAATTCACAGGAATCAGGATCCAAAACAAGGCTGAAAAAGTTTTTCTGCAGAGTCAGACTGGAGGCAGGTAGAGCCGAGGAGTGATTTTGCAATGGAAACCTGACAACTGCTGTACCCAAAACCCCCTTTACTCAGCTGACCACTGATTTCAGAGAATAGAGGGAGCTCAGGAAAAATGAATTTAAACTGAAAGAGGGTAGATTCAGATGGGATATTAGGAAGAAAATTCTTTCCTGTGAGAGTTCCTGGCGCAGGATGCCCAGAGAAACTGTGGAAGTGTCTGAGGTGAGGCTGGGCAGGGCTTGGAGCAACCTGGGATAGTAGAAGGTGTCCATGCCCACGGCAGGTGGTGGAACTGGATGATCTCTAAGGCCCCTTCAAGCCCAAACTGTTCTCTGTTCCGTGATTCTATGACAGATTAAGCACCATGATTCCAGGAACAGTAATTCCCATGTTATTTATTTTAGGCTAAGCTTCCCAGAAAGCCTCCAAGGAACCCTGACAGAGTTTCCTAGCCGTGGTGAGCAGCCACCTTGCCTGCACAGCAAGTCATCATCTGTCATTCCCACCTTACCACTGCAACTTGCTTTTCCAGGAACCTCCCACAGAGAGTTTTCAGGCAGATAAGGATTAGTTTTTCTTGAGCAGGAGCCACGGCGTTCATACAATAGCAGTCATCACCACCATCTCCTGTGCCAGGCAAGGCCACAAGCTAACTATAGGATGCCTGAGGAGCTATTTCCTGCTATTCTTTCACTTTCCACCAGCTGTTGTTGTTATTATTTAACTTACTATTAGTTTCAAGTATGATGCAGCATCAAGCAGTGGTTCTTATTGAGGAAAAATAATTGGCTGTCTGGCCCACGCTTGGATGAAAGCTCATTTCTCTCTGGGGAGTTTTCAGCATTAGTCCATGTCTGGCAACAAAAGCTGGGATTTTAGCATCCTCCAAAACACTTTTGTGTATCCACTTTTGAGTAAAAGTAGAAATGGGGTAGAGAAAGAAAGTTCTGAATTAAAGATCCTCATGTGGATGGTTAGCAGGACGGTCACTTCTGTGTGCAAAAAAAATTCTAGTAAAATAAACACACCCTCCAAACATCCTGGGCTCTAAATCATCCTGATAATTTTGATTATCACTTAAGGGGTTCAGAAAGCAAGATGTTCTCTGCGTTATGAGAGTTTATTCACAGCGTCAGCTAAAACTGATAGACACTGCAGTAATTCAAACCAGAGGGTGGGGGAAAAAGGAGTTATGAAAACTTGGCTTAGGCTGGAGACCAGAGAAGAAATTGAAGGAAGAGCAGCATTTTTGAGGGAAAGGCGAATTGAAGGAATGAAGTTTTGAAATTCCTGTCTTTCCTGCCTCCCCAGTAAGCAGGAGAATCTAACGTTCCCTGGCTTCACGGGGAACAAAGCAGAGCTTGAAGCTTTCAGCTCGGCTGCTCCCACTGGCTGAGGTTCCCTGGCTGCCCAGCCCGAGCCCCAGCCCTTGTGTACACACAAACCAGCCCCTGGCTTGCTCCAAGCTTGGACCTGGTGAAAGGAAGGCTCTCCAGAGCTCTGGACCACGCTGGCACCCAGCATTGAAGGCCCTGGATGTCAGAAATCGCAAGGCTTGGGTGCTGAGCAGAGGAGGGTCTCCAGCCTGCTCCTGGGAAAGGTGGATTGCTGCTGCTCCCCTCCAGTTCTCACAGGCTCTGAGTTCAACCACCTGTGCCTTCTGCTGGCCCTTCTCCCTGCTGCAATCCCTGTTCCAAGAGATGCTCATCCCCTGCCTGCTGCACAGGGCTGAATTACTATTAGTGGGAACGAATTTTCCAGGCAGGTGTTGACATCCCAGCTGGAGAGCTGACACAGCCTGGGAGCAGCCACCACAACAAGGAGGTGGCAGGAGAAGATGCCACCTCTCCTGCACAGGAGCCACACAGCTCTGCACCAAATCCCTCAGGAGGCTTCCAGAAAGCCTCCAGTAATTAACAGCGTGAAGTTAACTGTATGTCAAACATTTCACAGCAGATATCCAAACTGTAAATGAGTATCTGTTAGAAATTTGCTTGGAAAAGAAAAACAATAGAGGAAGATTTATTTTGTATTAATGATCTAGCATACTTCCTTACCTATCTCCCTGTCCAAGAGCTCTTTCAGTTCAGTATCCCAGTCTGGGCTTGGCACCATCCCTGTTATATCCCATTTGCCTCTCCTCAACTTCCAATAAATTTTGAAACAAATCAGGAAAAGTGGGAGAGGCTCTCAGCATTTTATGTAGCTGGAATAAAAGTGAGAACAGAGACATCTGTGTGATTTGCTTCCACCCTGGTGAAAACATCAGAGAATGAGAGTAGGTTTAGAGACATGCCTGCCATGCAGGAGGCAGAGGAAAGTTTGTGGAAGCCTGGGCAGAATTTGCCAGTGCCTTGTTGCCCTGAGATTCCCAACAGCAGCTCCAGCAGCTCCAATCCACAACAGCAAATCTAAACCACAGCTTGGGAATATTAAAAAATCTGGACATTAACTAAGAAAAAACGAGAAGAGCAGAGAAGAGAAGAGAAGAGAAGAGAAGAGAAGAGAAGAGAAGAGAAGAGAAGAGAAGAGAAGAAGAGAATTTCAAGAGCAATCCCAGGAAGGCAATGAGCTGGGGACCCTATGCTTGGGGGTCTTAAACCTTCAAGAAGTGAGGTTTACCCTGATCCAGAGCAAGACATGTGGGTCCACCATGTCCAGCCTCAGAGTTTTGAACACCTCAGATGTAGACTCTCTGCAAGTTTGTGTCTTGGTCGAGGAAAATGCTCATTCTTTTGGAGCATTTCTTCCAAATTTTCCGTCTGAGACAAGGGGCAACCTGATTCAGCAGGCATCAGGAATGTCTTTGTTAAGATTCTCTGAAGGCAGCTGGCAGTGAAGAGGGGTGGGAACACAGCTGCCAGCCCAGGACATGCCCAGGTGTCGGGGGCTACCTGCCAGCCCCGGCACCAGCCCAGCCCTGACCTCACATCCTGGCTGCTCTCTGCAGGGAGAGCTGCAGGGAGCAGAGGCTGGCACTGTGGAACACAGCTTCGTGTCTTTCATTGTAAAGGTCTGACTCCTTTTTCCTGCAGCTCTTAAGTGTGGCCCTTTGAGCATAATTGAATGAGACAGAAGCAAAAGTCGGGAGGTTTCAGCTTTGGAAAGAGATGTGAGGCTCGTTTGTTGTTAACCACAAAACACAGGCCCCTGTTCTTTCTTCTTTTTCCTTTTTCTTGGTGTCAACTTCACAGTTTTTGTTACTTCAAAGTAGCGTAACAGAATTAAGTTACTGTTTAACAGAGCCTACGACCCCAAAATGTCCTCATCAGCATGTTGGGATGCCCTTTCTCCAGGGATTGGAGCCACCAAGCATCCTGGCAATTTGGCTGCCACTGGAGCAGCACCAGATGAGCAGAGCCTCGTTTTTACCTGCACCAAACACCTCATTTATTCCACTTCCTATTACCTCTTCCCACCTCCCACACCGTGCTGCTTTCCAGAGGCTGCAGCAGAATTACCCTGGTTTCCAGAACATTTCTCTGCAGGTGAAACCTTCTGCCACCTGCATGAGAACTGAGATTCGAAGTGCATGTTGTCAATAATTACCTACTTCATGCAATTTTGTGGTTATAAGGGTGAGGTGGACTGTAATGATGATCTTTTGTCACCTCCTGCACAACTCAGGATGACCCTTGTCCTGAATTTTTTCCCTACCCAGTAGTGTCTCTGAGTCTTGGAAGGAAAAAAAAACAATTTTGGCTTCTACTGATGGAGAATCCTACATGTCCCATCCATAACTCAAATCTTCATGTGGTATTTTATATTTATCTACATCCATTAAAATTTTTAACTGCGTTTCTAGCCCAGATTTGCCTGGATGTTGTATCTTGTATATCTCTTTTGGATATGCAAAGGAGAATCCCATTCCTAAATCAGTTTCAAGCTGATTGGCCAAATATTCCTTTAAAGTAAAATTTAAGAATATTGGGCAGTCCATGATGACAACAGGGGCAAAAAAATAGGACATTTCCATGTTAGTGCTTTGTCCTCAGCAGAGTCCATTCCAAGGTCAAACAGTGATGCTGGAGCAGGATAAAAATTGTGCAAATGTGTGAGCCAGCATCCATCTACCCTTCTGATTTAAAGAGTCACCATTTCCTGAACTCTGAAAGCATCATAAAATAAAACATTTCTTGGATGTTCTCTGAGACGAGCAAATCTTTCTCAAAGTCAGTGGGAGATTTTCCACTTCCATTAGTGGGCATTTTGTCAAGTTCTGGACTTTTTTTCTTTTTTTTTTGGTAAGTGAAGCTCCAAATCCTACAATGATTTGAACTTTATTGCCCATGCGAGAGAAAAGCAGCCAAAAAACGCTCCCAGATAAATGTATGGAAGAGAAACAGCAAAACAAGGTTTCCCCAAACAGCATTCACTGGTAACAATACAGCTTTGTGACTGCTGTCATTTTTATTTTTTTTTTAATGTATTTCCAAGGAAAAACTAAAGGAAATATACGATTTGTCCACGCTTCTGCCAAGAAGGAGGTTCCCAGAGCGCACATTTAATGACGGCATCACAGGAAGACAATTCCTCTCTAAGCTCCCTGTCCACTGCAGAAAGAACATCAGCAGGAAGGAATCCCACACAGCAGGGGCAGGGGGAAGGACTGGTGGAAGGGAAGCAATCCTTTGGAGCTGAGCTGGTTTGGAAGGGCTCTGGTGAGCAGCTCCTCATCTGCTGGAGGTTGCCCAAACCCAAGGTCTCACTGCAGCTCATCAAAACAGGCAGGAGAGTGCCAAATATCCATCCCAGGGGAATTTCTCAGACCTGCTGAGATCATGGGGTTCTTTTCTTGGGTTTTCTTTGGGGGGGCAGGGGGTGTTGTTCCTACCCCAAGCTGGAAATGGAGACTTTTATTTATTTGGAAGGAGAATTTGCAGAAGGACAGGTTAGCTGGGCCCTTGGCCATCAAGCAAAGCCAGGCTCAAATTGCTCCACAGCACCCAGTGGGAAGTGGCAGTGATTCGTGACCAGGGGGGAGATTAAAGGTGATTTGAAGTGAGGCAAGGACCACCCCTGATGCAGCATTGCCAGCTAAACTGGGGGAGAAATGTCTGCTATAAACAATGTAATATATGTAAACCTCCCTCGTGCTTAAAACCAGGCTTGAAAAAAGTACTGGTGAAAGAAGAAACACCAACAAATCAAAAGTGGCAGAGGATAAAAGGTGGATTTCAGAGAGGCCTGAACAAGAAGGCTCCTATGGAAGGGCAGGCAGAGCACAGCCATCCATGAGCTCACAGGAACTTTCTCCCCAGCAAGGGAGGACTTAAAGAGCCAAATAAGTCCATGAAATTCACTCAGGGACTTCAGGGATGGAAGAAATATTACCTGGAGAGACAAATTCCCCAATCGAGACCACAAAAGCCCTTAAAATTATCACCTGAGTTTGTTCAGACTCTCTGGCAGGATTTCTGCAGAGCAGCAGGAGCCTCACTGTGGAGATCTGATAAATCACAAGCCACTGCTGTGCTGCTGATGCAAAGAAAGGAATCCATCAGGGACCAGCCAGAATCTGCCCAGGACAGATTTTTGTTGAGACTGATGTGATGCTGGGACTGCCTGACTGAGGCAGGACCTTGGCAATGGCCTCTGCAGGGTGTTGGAGAGAGGGAAGCTGCCAGGAATGGTGCTCTTGATGGAGATTTCCTGGGGGGAAATTGGAGAAATCATTCCACTATCCTGGTGGAGCCCAGTTATTCCTGCATGGGCTCCCTCAGGAGCTGCTGTTGCTGCCCTGCTTTTGGTTGAGCACTGCCAAAGTGCTCCCAAACTCATGGCAAAGAGCTGTAAACTGAGTGATCACCACTGACTCACTCTAAGCAACATTCTAAGCTTCCAATATCAAAAAGGATGTAGAGCTTGAGGAGTCAGAGTTTGAAGGGCTCGGTGACTGCTGTGATCAAGGGCGTTGGAATTTCTATTAGGAAACACAAAAAAATGCTGTCAGATCTACCTCCCTGCTGCAGAGGAAGGTCTCCTCCCTGTCCCACAGGGATATCTTAATGTGTCAGAATCGGGGGAGTCCTACCAAGTGTGCAAAAAGGGGTGCAAGAGAACAAGGGGGGGCATCCTGGAGGCTGGGGAGAGAAGAGGTAAAAAAAAAGAACTGTAAAAATTAACCCAGCTGGAAGTTTCAATGAGGAAAACAGTCTCAGATGTTTTCCAGCCGCAAACATGGAGAGGGAAAAAGTGTTGTGGTGCAGTAAAAATGGAGCAGAAATCGGAGAACCGAGGGTTGCTCCAAGCCTATCACCTCTCCCTGGTGCTCAGCAAAGGGCTGCTGCAGAGCCTGGGGTGGAAAATGAGGAGAGGATGTGGAAAGGATGGAGCTGAGAGGGAGTCACAGCCAGAGCATCACATGGGGATGTCTAGAGGGATGGGGAAATCTCCCTCCTGGGGTTGGAAAAGCATCTGAGGGTCTGCAAGCCAGGAGTGTGAATTTTTAACCCCTGAGTGTGCAGTAACTGCATGTAGGGAATGGAGAAAGGAGGACAGGACAGCTTAGGCACTGGCAGGTCACTGAATCTGAACTGACAACAAGGCAAGCCTTCAAAAGCAATTTTTCAAGAAAAATTAAGGCATTGTGAATCAGGCTTTCCCTCCATTCCTGTTTCTTCCAAGAAGTGGGTCCCAGCTCTTTTCTGGCAGGACATGAGTCACTCTGGCCACCCTCAGAGAAAGCCTGTCCTGTCTGGGTGGAAAGAAGAAAGCCCCTGGCACACAGAGGTTTCTTCCCTGGGCGTCCTCTGGGTAACACACTTGGAGCCTGAGCTGCCATTCATTTTTGGCAGATGACTAATAATGACTTGCAAAATTCACTACTATGTTTTTCATCACAGCTGCTCTGGGAATATGTTTTTGGCACTCAAAGCAGTGCTACCATCATGACAAAACCAATTATGCTAGTTAAAAAAAAAAAACCAAAACAACAAAAAAAACCAGGCCAAAAAGATATAAGGTTATTGTTGAGGTAAAGGCAGGGGAATTATTCAGATGAGCTGTCTACAAAATAGCTTAAGAGAGTTGATTTCTTATTATGACATCATGAGTTAGGCTGGCTCCATTATGATGAGTGATAATCATGACAAAAACTGCTTCAGCTATTGCCTTGGGGCAGGAATTAGCAGGGAGTTGAGGAAAAAAAAAAGGAAATAAAATTAAGTAATCTTTGGTATATATTAAGCCAATAGAAATTGGTTTAAATTACAGTGTGTGAGTGGAGTAGCATGAAAAGTAACTGCACAAAAGGAGGACAAGGATTACCTTATGATGTGCATGTATATAAAGTCAGGCACCCTGAGGGAGGATTAGGGCTCAAGAAAAGAACCCAGAAAAGGTGAATCTGCCTGGTCCCCAGCCACAAGGACATTTAGGATTGGAACTGCATCCTCGAATCTCACCCTCATCACATTGCACTTTTCATAAATCCACCTAACATCTCTGTAAAACTCAAGGATTTTTATGCTTCCTTAAGTACTCAGAATCACATAGTCCTGGCTGTCAGAAATCCATCCTTTTTCTCCTAAATTTCCTTACTGTAAAGCTATACCTGGACATCAAGCCACCTCCTGACCCGGTCCTTCGGATGCTGCGGGACCGTGATATCCTCAGGACCTCCCTTTTGCTTGGGTAACCAAGCCAGCATCTCCCAGCTCCTCCACATCCCTTCCTTTCCCTGGGGCTCTGGGGAATGCCGAGCGTAATCCAGGTGGGAAACCCGACCCCCGGAGCCGGGAATTAGGGGCGCTGAGAAACCACCTCTGAGAAAAGGGCTGAAAAACAAACAAAACCCTGCGAGAGCCAAGGAAAACTGGAAGTTAAGGAGACGATTTGTGTAAACTTTCGAGTTTGGCGGAGGAGGCTCGGGTTACAATTTGCGGGCAGGGAGAGAGAGGCAAACCCCGGCACAGGAGCGGCGGACACGTCCTGTCCTCGCTGCCTCTGTGCCGCCCTCCACCACACGGGAAAGGCAGGCCAATGGACCCTTTCAGGTTTGCTGTGTGCTAAAATGAAGGCGGGGAAAGCGCCAGAATATCTGAGTTTTGCCTGTCAATCCTGGGCTGCTGGAAACAACCGAGTGTTTGTGACGGGCGCGGCAGCGCAGGGAGCAGCCTGCCCGCTCCTGGCAAAGCCTCCGATCTGGGAGCTCCAGCTTCACCCGGGGATTGCACACGAAAGGAAAACACATTTCTGGGTCTCGCAGGACGTTTTTTGCCCGGGTATAGGTGGAGGGGTAAGGCAGAGCTCCCCTGCAGACCACCCACCAGCTCCTCACAGCCAGCGCTGGTTCTCCTGCTGGTGTCTTTGGGACACCCCGGCGTGGCCAGGGACCAAGAGCAATCTGGAAGCTAGAGAAACACAAACAGCTGCAGATTTAGAAAACAAGAGATAGAGATTTTTGTGATAGAGGTGTCGCTCCAAAGAGTGAGACATAAGTATAACGCCAAAATGGAAAACCTGCCTGGCCCGGGAGCATGGAAAATGTGCTGAGGGCAGGAGTTAGGCAATGTGGCAAGATGGTTATCAGTTCTGGGGTTTTTTCACCTTTTTTTCCCCCTGAAATTGAAGATTAGGGTTAGAAAATGGAGTGTTGGGTGTGAGAGAGAAAACAGGAACACTTCAGTTCTTCGGCTGACATTTCAACAGCGTGACAGGGAGCTGAGGACACTGGGGACACTTTTAAAGGATCCTCTGGTTTGCTCCTCTCTGACTACATTCAAGGAAGATTTAGATGGCACAGAGGTGAGGGAAAAAAGGATAGACTCTCTCCCACCCTACAGCTCCTCGATATCAACAGCAGCCTGATACCAACACTAAGAGAGTCAGGGCTCAGCTCAGGGGCAGGGTCTGTGCCACACTTGGCGTCATCAGAAACCTCTCCTGTCTCCACACTCCACAGCACCTCAGACATGCCTTCACTAGGAGCTTAAAACCAAACCCAAATGCTGCTGCCTGTCCAAATCCAGAGGAGATGACAGCCGAGAGGTTCGGGAAGGAAAGTCGGGAAAAGTTCACCAGGAACACTTGTGGGTGGTAGAGTGATGTAACCATTTAGGTAGCTCCCAGCACTTTGAGGTCAGCCATCCATTAATTTTCCATTAAAAACCTGGCAACCTGCATGTGAGCGTTGCAACACCCGATTTCTGGATGCCAGAGAGGGTGTGTACCCACAGGCTGCCCCTGCACCCTGCTCCCTTGGGGGCACAAGAGCTGCTCAGGACGTCCAGAGACAGCAGCCACTCGTTCCTGGGAGAAATGACTCAACACTCGGACCAGAGACACATTCCAGCATCCAGGAAAACGACTGAATCCTGGAGTGGTCTTGCAACATCCAGCCACTCAACAGAGTGAAGCAATTGCTCACATGAGCTTGGTCTTCAGCTCACTTCAGCCACTCTGCAGTGCCCAGGAGTTTTCTCCTCCATGGTTTGTGGATACCCACGCCCAGGATAACCCCGTGCTGGGTGGATACCAGGGACCTTTCCCAGTCCACCTGCTCGGTGTGGGCAGTGGGCTGTGTGCTGGGTGCCCCTAATAATGCAGAAGAAGCCCTCTCTGGCTGCTGTGTGGGCAATCACTGAGAGAGGCAGTGCAAACTTCCCTTTGCAGGGATGCAAAACTGCTGCCCTGGGAGGAGGAACCACCTCCTCATCCTCCATCCCATGTGCACCAAAACAGCAGCAACAGGAGATTTGCATTTCTGACACTTCAACAGTTATATTAGGTCTGGCTGGGATTTTTTCCTTTCTCTTGCCAGCCTGACAAATGTTTATGGTCTAAAGAAAAGATTTAAAAAAAAAAAATCCAACAAAACCTAGCAAAAGTGAGCATATTTTTTCAGTGCCAAGGAGCGAGTTTAAAAAAAAAAAAATTAAGGAAACTTTTGTAGTTACAGTGGTACATTTATATTGCAGAAAAAGTGGTGAAAAACAAACATTTCAGAGGCAAAAGCAGCTCAGTCCTAGCAGGTGTTTTATGATGTTAACAGAGCCAAGTGAAGAAAACATCTCTCCATTACAGATGCAATTATCTGTTTGAACTGAAAACACAGACTTTGGAGGAAAAACAGCGAAACGCTTGACTTCCAAAATATTTAACTTATTTAGAGCATTTGACCAGTAGGAGGGAGCAAAGCAGGGACAAAAACCACTGGTGTGGTGCTTCCAAATGTACATATCCTATTCACGCTTTTCATAGCTGAGTGGTTACCAACAAAGACAATCACATTCTTGCCACAGCTGATTAAACAGTTGATCCCACGGACCCCAGGCTTCTCAGACATGGTTGTTTGCTGTAAGCAGAACCAGCAAAACAAAAACAAGGCTAAAGTGGAGATGTTCATCTGCCGTGGCTCGGGTTCAGGACAGCCACCCGAGCCAGAGTCCTGCATAAATATGAAACACGTCCTGTTTACACTAAAATTAATGCAATTCAGCCAGAACTTTACAGGGTTGGGAGTGTGGAGGTGTGGTTATGTTTTGTGGCTGAGCTAGGAGCTGTGTTGTGCCTCTCCTGTGCTATCAAAGAGCTGAAGCTGCCAAGTCCTATGCACAGGACTCCTGGATCCCTGTTCTGTTTATGGGTTCATGTCCCAGTGTTCAATCCATGTTCTCTTGGCTGTACATAGAGTGTCCCACCAGCCCAGCTGGGCAACTTGAGATGATGTCTTAAGCATGCAAACAGCTCTCCATTTGGAAAAGCTTTGATTCCCGTTGAGCCTGTGAATAAACACATCACCCAAGAGTCCATTCCCCACCTCCAGCTGCTCCCATGGGGATCCTGAGTTATGTTACATGGAATATCTGACTTGCAGAGAAATAAGTCTCGTTGAACTTAAATGATCTGTCCTTTCAGCAGGCACACACTCATCCCTTGTTACATACCACAAATTCCTCTTGAAATTATTTTACATCCAGCTTTGTTTTGTGCTTTTGGAAGCACTTCCAAATGTTGCCTCCTTAATGCTCCTCTGCGAGAAACAATTGCATTTGTATTGGCAATCCTTTTTTTAAAGATGTTACTAAATCTCCAGTTTTTTTTCCCTGTGGAATGACAAGTTGGATAAATAAGAAAGCTGGCTTCTCATCACTCTTTTGCAAAAGAGGAAAAAAATGTACTTTACTATGTGGCATAAGAAACAGTATTTCCACATTGCAGCAACCCTCTCTCTGGAAAAAAAAAGAATCCTTCAAGCCTTTCACATTTTAGCCCAAGCAGAGTATTTGCTCCAAAGCAAAAATGCTCAAAATGTTCTAGAACTGAGTCCACATTTGATATTCAATATATATTAATTACTTTTGCCCCTGTATAATTTTTATTACAGAAAATCTGAAACCTGAATCTGGCTGATATTTTTTGTATCTCCTCAGTGGTATAAGGACCATAAAAAAAAAACACTTTTCCCATATGGATTAAAGACATGCAGTCCTGAAAAGTTTACAAAAGGAACAACCAGGAGAATCAGTGAGGGAGAGCTGTGACCACCACAGGGCTGGAAACTTGGAGCACAAGACCCAAAACAATGTCCCCTTGCAGGAAGCACGTGGAATTTGGAGAAGACCATCACAAGCACAAGATAATGGTCCTAACATATCTCCTATTTTATACATATATAAATGTATTTGAGAGCAATGTTTTAACCAGGGAAGAAATGCCATGTTTCGTTCCTTGGTGTGTTTGGTGAGGGAACTTTAGCAAGGGTGAAGGGGTTTGTTCTTGAATCTGTATTCTCTAAACAGAGATTGATTTGGTTCTCCCAAGGTTTGGCAGTAATCCTGAGAGAGGAGCCTGTACTACAAGTTGTAGTCACCCAGCACCCAGGGCCATGATCTGCAGGGTCTCGAGTCCTGGGGTTTGTGATCACTGGAGTTTTTCCGTAGTTAAATGCCTCTGAAGCTGCAACTCCCTTTTATATTTAGTTAATGGAAACCAACTGGAAAGATTCCCGTTGGCTCCCCAGGGCCATGCTTCAAACATAATGTATTGATGGAACAAACCACCCTGTTAGATCACCAGGAGCCATGGACAGACTCACCCCTCGCCCCTAAGCCCCTGTCCAGATGACACAACTCCTCTGTAAGGGAGGAGCAGCAGGAGTTAATCCGAGGACGAAAGCCTGGGCTGCTGAAACGCAGATTTCACTCTCCCTCCAAACAAACACCTCTGGATGTGGGAAAAGGGAAAATCGCAGCACGGCCCCCAGGGTCAGACCAGCACGAGCCACCCTGATCCTGTGACAGCCCTGAGGCAGCCAAATCCTTCCCTACCCATCCCAGAGGGTTCTGGCTACATAGGTACTGAGGAATGTGCAGGCAAGAAAAGGCTGCCACGGCTCATTAGAGGGCGAGAATGAGAGTGAAAAAATAGAACCAGAGCATCATTTAGTTTGGAAAAGACCTTTGAGATCATCGAGTCCAACTGATAGCCCAGCACTGCCAAGTCCACCACTAACCCGTGTCCCCAAGTGCCACATCCACACGTCTTTTAAAATGAGCTTACTCTGGAAAAGCTGGATTTTGCTGCCTGGGATACATCTCCATACACTCAGCCCAGCTTGGAGCTAGAGAGCCCTGCAGCTCTTGGAACCTTCTGCTGCAACTTTCCATCCAAAAGCTCCACGTGGACTCACTTGTAAATGGCAAGAGATTAGAGAACTTCCCGTCGTCATCACTTATTCAAGAGAAGTTTGGAAAAATCCTGCTTTCCACAGGGAAAAAAAAAAAAAAGAAAGAAAGGAAAGGGATCAGATCTTGAAGGAGGGGGGAAATAAAATGTTTATAGTGTGCATTACCTAAAAAAATAATTCATATGATGAATCTTTATCTTAAAAGCCCTGGACTGAAAACAAATAAATGAATCATTGAAATTATTGTGGAAATAGGCATGTTTCGTGTTATTTATGTGCTTAATGTTCCTTTTAGGGTTAGGTTTTTTCCTTCCTATGAAGAAAGGCAGTTTTCTTAGCATTGCTGTGAATACCAATGTCAAATTCTATTTTAACGGTGCTCAGTGATGCATGAACATCCCAAAGGCAGAATTTTAAAAACACTAAAACCATTTGTTAAAGAGCAACTAGACAAATTGAGCTGTTTTCTTCTCCTGCCAGCTTTAGAAAGACAGGTCAAAATATGGCTCCACATGGAGAGGGCCCAGGGAATATTTTCATTGACTTCACCTGGACCTTGGATCAGACCCACGAAAGCATTTTTTCTGTTGGCAGTCGGTCTTTGTGAACAAAATTATTGATAAGGTTATAGGAAAGCAAAGCAGTCATGAAATGGCCAGGGGGTTTCCAGCCAGATGATGTGGAACATTCTGGTTATCCTCCAGAGACCTCCAAGTTGCCACTTGAGGTGGGGGATGCCTTTTGCAGCAACAGAGCAGCAGTGATGGGACCCCAGGAGCTCCTAAGCAAAGGCAGAAGCTCTCCTATCCTTTTTTTTTTTAAGGAAAGGAAGAATTGAAGGGAGCCCTGCTATGAAAACAAAAGGAGCTGTCTCATGTCCAATTGTGTCTTTTGAGAACATCCCCTTTTCTTTCACCAGGACAGCAACCTCACCTTGGCTGGTCCCTTTAAGGCTACCTGATCCAGTCATTCCAAGGGTATCCCTCTTCCCTCCCCTGATGTGATATTTCCAGCCTCATCCTTGCATATTAGTTGTCAAAGCAGGAATTTTCTTCCTTAGTGAACATCTTATCACCTCTTTTCTTCTTGTGTTTCTTTTCCTTTTCACTCCATGTGGCATACCAAGGGCACAGCACCATCCACATCCGTGCCTCACCTGACCTCCAGCCCAGCAAGGGGCTCACACAATTTTAGCTGATTTTAAGCACACAATTAGCACATGTGGTTTAATGGGTGCATTTAATGAGCTTAAAATTACATATATTTTAAACCAGTGCTGACCCTGGGGTTATATTCCTGTATTTATGTTGTAACTTCAAATTCTTCATAATAACATTGCTCCTCCAGCTCTCTTCAAATATTTCCATCTTTTCTCTGTGTCAGGAAAAGTCTCTCTTTTCACAGTTTGTTCACCTGTTTATGAAAACAAAATATCCATGGTGTTTCCCTTGGCAGCAGGCCTTGAACTGAAATAATTTAATTATCTGATCATTAATTGATGATTATGGTTTGTGGTTGGGAGTTGGTGTCCCATGGAACATGAACCCACCAGAGCTGAAGATGTCCATCTGCTCCTAGGATAAAAAGTCAAATTTCTGCTGCTATGATTCACCTGTGATGTTCCTCCAAGGAATACCTGAAAGGATTTAGCAGGATTTTCCCTCAGCCAGTCACCACAGGTTACTTCTTTCCCACAGAGTTATTAGAAGAATTTTTAATCTTTTTACTACATTTTTTTTTAGTTATGATTTGTATTTTTTTTTTTTTGAGGCAACAGCAGGTTTTCAAAAGTGCATTTAATAAAAAAAAAAGGGAAAATCAGTGGTAGAAGTGTTTTAGGAAGTGGAGGTGATGGCTTACTGATTCTTTTCCATGTAGCAGGAAGACATGTAGTTCTAAAGAAAATCAAAACACAGATGAAAAAAAAAAAAAACCTTCAAGAAAATCGTAAAATGAAAATAAATGAAATAAAATAAAATAAAAATCCCAGTCTCCCCATTTAGGTAAACTAGGGAAATGAATGCCACCTGGACTGCAGCAGGTATTGGACTGCTTGGATTTTCCACAGGAGGAAAAGAAATTCACTTTTCTCTCCCTCTGTGTCACCACTTTTCATCTGTCTTGATTTGGTCACGTTATTTGGTCACACATCGGCTCCAAGCCAAATAACCTCCCTCCTTCTGCCTTCTGCAGGATGCAGCAGATCCAAGCCAGGGGACACAGAGTGTGGATCTGAGCACTCCTGGCACCTGGGGTGGATAAACCCGAGTTTAGGCCTGGCTCAGCTCAGGTTCGTGGGTCCCCCCTTTAAAAACCTGCTGAAATGCTTTGAGTGGCTTTAAATTAGCCTTGTAAATACTCTGCTGCCGTGCCCAGAAAGAGCCATGGAACCTTGATTCCCACTGAAATGTTGAAGCATTTTGTTATTTTCTTATGCTGCTGCTGCCTTTCGAAGAGCAGGTGGCCTTAGCACAGATTAGTTAAACAAACACACAGAAAGGAAGAGTTATTCTGGCACAGGAGGGGAATGGGAGACAATATTTCTTTTTCCTGAGGTCCAAAGTGTGTGCCTGTGAACCCACAGGCAAAGTGTGCACAGGAATTTGTCACTGGTTTTTGTGTGTTACACGGTGACAGGGATTTACCAGCTCCAGGGGAAAGTAAAAACAAAACCCCCTTCAGGGGCAAAGCCTGGCTGAAGGACCAGAACACATTCTGTCTTTCCCTCAGGAAGATCCTTGTGGAGACAAGAAAAAAAAATTAATGAAAAAGAGAAGAAAGGAGAAAGGAGAAAGGAGAGGAGAGGAGAGGAGAGGAGAGAAAAGAAAAGAAAAAAGAAAAGAAAAGAAAAGAAAAGAAAAGAAAAGAAAAGAAAAGAAAAGAAAAGAAAAGAAAAGAAAAGAAAAGAAAAGAAAAGAAAAGAAAAGAAAAGAAAAGAAAAGAAAAGAAAAGAAAAGAAAAGAAAAGAAAAGAAAAGAAAAGAAAAGAAAAGAAAAGAAAAGAAAAGAAAAGAAAAGAAAAGAAAAGAAAAGAAAAGAAAATCACAGGCATCTGGCAAACAACAATGGCTGAAGACACAAAGTCACTGTCAGGTGGGAGGGAGATGCCAGACACTTTTTGATGAGAATATAGCTCATTGGGGGGGAAAATAGCTATTTTGGGGAGGCTGAGGAGAGAATCAGTGCTCAAAACAGGAGGATCCACTGCCTAAAGCACATAGGACGAGATAGCAGGCGCTAAAGATTTTAATTTCTTTTAAAGGAGCAAAGGATTTCACACAGTTTCTTGGGTCTTTTTTGGGGGGAGGAAAGGGAGGGTGGGAAAGGAAAGGAAGCAGGGGAAAAGGGGAGAAACAGGTAGTAAAAACATCATGAGAAATATCACAGTAGCGAGGAGAGAAGGCAGCTGAAAAAGTCAAGGATAACTGAAGAAGCACATGAAGCATGACCTTGAAATGAGACTGATGAAGTGAACTTTGTGGGTTGAGTGCTGGCTGGGAAAGGGGGCTTGGACCACTGCCCAAGGAAACTGCCTCCTGCTATTTAATTCCTAATGAGCCCAGGGAACAAGGATTTCGCCCAGGCTTTGAAATAAACAGGATTGTGTTAAAGAAATACTCAAGACCATCATTAATATCTACTTCTAGTGAAAACAAGCCCTGAGACCCCCACATCCTGGCTAATCATTTGGGTCAAAAAGGTAACATCAGATGAATTTCAGTGCTATATATAATTTTGTAGGGCCAAACAATTCTATGTGTTTATGCCTGCATTGAGGGTTTTCAGAAGAGAAGAGTAATTTCTAATAAATTTTTATATTAATTAATACTGTAAGACTTCAGCATTTTAGTTTCTTACTTTTCCTTCCTTCCCATGCCAATTTTTCCATCCCCATAATCATCCTTCCTGTTTATGCAGTCCCATATGCACAGTGGCTGCTAAAAGTCAGCTCCTAAAACTGTTTACTGTAAATATTTACACTGTGGCCATTAGTGAAATCTGTGTCTCTGAACGGATGATGGATGGCAAGAGGGTCTAATCCGAGAGACACTGTGGGGTAAACAGGGGAAAGTCGTCTGGGAATGCTGCTTCCCACCCCCTGGAAGGCAGAGAGTCATGTGCTCAGGACGTTTGCTCTGAGAGACACTGAGAAGCACCAGGTTGTTTGCTGATGTCCATGATCCATTCTGGATGCCCTGGAGAAAAGGGGTCTGGATTGCCAGTGGGTATCCAGCAGCTCCTGGATGAGCCGTGGAATCCATCACCTTCTGGAAAGGAGAGATCCCAAGCACCCTGTTCTTCACATCCTTCGTCCTCTACACATCCTTCCAGAAGCAGCTGGTGCAGCAAAGCAGATATGCTCTTGAAAGAGAGACACTGAAGAAATAACACACTGAAATGCCCTCCAAAATGGTGGATTATTTGGGAAGAGCAGAAATAAGCAGGGATTCCATGTCAGTCAGATTTGGTGGAGTAACAGTTTGGGCTTTGTCAATAGGAGTTCTTCCACATGGTGCTTTCAGATCAAGCTTCAGAGAGGAGTCACCTGCACACCCTAATGGCACAAAGGAGAGAGCTGGGAAGGCAACATTCCCTGGAAACCCCTGGAAATAGACAAGTCAATGTATCTCAGCACACAGACTGGCCTCATCCCATGCTTCCAGCCAGAGCTGTGGGAATTATTTGTACGTCAGGACAGCATGTAATCCTAAAGCACGTGCTTGAGTTCCTCGTTTAAGCCCCAGGATGTGTTTGGATGCTGTTTTGCAGGGCTGGGCTCTGCTGATGACCCAGCTGATGTACGTCAGGGAGCGTGCCCTACGGAGAAATAACTTGGCAGTTTCCTCTGGATTTAGGGCAGGACTTGTGTGCACATGGAAAACACTGCATGACTTATGCCTGCACGACGTGAGGGTTTGGGAAATGTTTCGCGTGTTACTAAACCTGTTCAAGTCACCAAACTCTGCCCCCTTTGTTTTCATTTTAATTCCTAGAAGAATGGAAAATCTGCAGGGAGATGACCAGGCTAATAATGCTTGTGAGTACCTATTCTTGGGGTTTCATCCTAGAGAACATCTTTTCCCTGATCAACAGCAGGCTGGAGAATAAAGACAGGTGTGGGGCTCCTCTGAGAGCTGAGAAGCAGAGGAACCTGGAGAAAAGGAAAAGAAAACAAAAGAAAAGAAAAAAAAAAAGAAAGAAAGAAGAAGAAGAAGAAAAAAAAAAAGGACCTTCCTTGAAGGGAGGAGGAGCCAAATTTTGGTGTTGTTCACATCCTGATCTGTACCTGATGTACAGCAACGTTCCTCTTCCACACACACACCAGCACACCTGCAACTACAAACACAAAAATCTCAGTTTTGGTGAAAACACTCCGCCCTGCCAGCTGCATATCCATAAACCTGCGCTTTCCTCCATCCATAAACCTCCACTTTTCTCCTTGCTGCCCAGGTGCCCCTCTGATCAAAGGGAAAGCAGCTCCTCTTTTCAATGCAGCCTTTCGTTTGGCAGAAGCACCTTCCTCCCTTCCCGCACCAGAATTAAGCTCTGCACAGGTATTTTTCCATTTGTAGCTCAACCTTCTTTGTGGGAAAGTTTATTTTGCTCAGCCCAATTAGCCACTGCAGCAAATGGTCTCTTAATGGCAGCCAGGGTGGGATTAGTCATTCCCAGGGGGGAAGGTTTGTTCCATGGGGCACCTGCCAAGCTCCACACAGCCTTTTGCTGCACTTTACAGAAGACAGATGGAGCTGGTGGTACCATCTTTGATTTCTCTCTGGAAGGTATTTTATTTCTGCTGGCACTCCCAGAGCTCCAGGTCAGGATGTGTTTGTGACACAGCTTGATGTTAATGTGGGTTTTCCATGCTCTGCCGCTGCATTCTCACCTCTCCTTCCCCCTTGTGTTACTCCACTCTGATCTACTACTTGTGTTTGTCTTTTCCCCACCTTTTGGCTTTATGGTAAAAAGTCATCACGGAGAGCAACAGGCAGAAGGATCAGAGCAGAAGACTCTATTCTGTTTGGCAGAGAGAACAGAAGTAGGCTCAAAGCACCACGGGCACACAAATCTGTATCACCTACATCTCACCTGCCCTCCCCAGCTGCTGCTGGAGCATCACAGCCAGGGGGAAGGGGAAGCTTCATTTCCCCTCTGCTCTGAAACAACTGATTAAACCAAAAGCCATCAACTTCAACTCAGCAGACCCAAAGCTTGTGTCGGGAAGAATTTTCAGGCCCGGCAGATCACCCTGACCCCAGGGATGAAGGCAAGAGCTGCGTGGGCTCCCGGGGCTTCTCCAAAGCCGCTCCGCTCATCCTGGAATGCGCTGGGGAATCCAAGGGCAGCGTTCCTCAGCCTCTTAACTCCTCGTGCTTCAGTTTCCCCCTCCCCAAACAAAAGCAGCAGCGGCTTAAAATGAGTGCCATTGAAGAGATAACCACCTCCACTCCCCGCTATTGACTTTAGAGTGGCATTTCCTCTGTCAAGAATGAGCCCCACAACAAGGTGTTTGTACCTGGCTGCGAGACAAACTTGTTTTTTACCGGTGCCTGCTGCACATACCGCACCGAGGTGTTGGGAGGATTAATTACTTAGCTCATGCAGAGGACTTTGAAGATAAAATGTGCCAAGTAATTACTATGTGTTTTACCGATTTGGGCATGCACGGACATTTTTTTCATAATGGTTTGTTGATTTTGTTGACTGGCAGTCCAGGACAAAGCTGCATTTCTTGCGAGGTTTCTTTTTTTAATATTATTTTTAATAGGCTTTTTAATTGCAGTATTTACTTTAGTCACCTATTAAATAGCTAATTACTTTTGATCCTGTTTAGATTTGTGTTTAGCACAGACAACAATTCCATCTTTTCTCCCACAGCCCACAGTTACTGCATTACATGCCAGGCTTGATCTATTTTTTCCCCTGTAAACAGAACTCTCTGACTGTAACAACTTATTTTCATGCTTCTGCTCCATAAGGTGGAATGAAGCTCAGTAAAGGCTCTCTGCTTCACCCACAACAAAGGGACCACGGCCAAAAGCTGTTGTACAAACACGGGAGATTGATCCTTTGTGTCACTAAAAGGTGTAAATGGGACAGCAGTGTAAACAGGAGAAACAACGAGGCAGGGAAAGGAAATGTGCGCCAAGCTCGGTGCTCTGCTGATTACGAAAAGGTGCCGGTGGTGCCACCTTGGGAGGTCATCAGGTTTTCCTTTCAGGAGAATGAGCGGGGAGACTGATGGCTCTCACTCATCTGAGCTTCAGGAAAAGCACTGATAGGAGCAGCAGCAGGAGGGTGCCTTCACCCAGGGCGCCCCAAAAAGCTCTCCGAGAGCCTGCCTGGAGGAGTCCAACCACCAACCCCTGCGCCTCGCATTTAAACTTCCATTTCCACTTCCACAAACCCCCAGTGAAGGAGAAAGACTCTGTCAGGCAGAATTGGGCAGGTGACATCTGGCAGGTCACCTCTACTCTACTCCCTCACCACTTCAGACCAGCGCTAGTCTCCTCTGCAGCACTCATGCATTCGTGAAAAGCTCAAGACTGGTCAGAAGCAGCCACCAACAACCACCACACAGGAAAGGTCTCCTTTTTGTACACCTTAACCTCCTTTTGCTGCTGCAGGGGGATTTCTAAGCTCGGCAGCTTAGATCAGGTTACTTTTTTTGCCTGTCCTTAGTCCCAGCCTCTGAGAGGACACCCAGCCCTGCAGGCTGGACTGAAGAGCTTCCCAAGAGCAGCAAGTGAACATCAGATCTCTTTTCAATGAGACGACCTGCCCTGTGTGTGTGGAGTCTCTGCCCAGCTCCTCTCTCCAGCCTGAGCAGGCAAAGCCCCTCTCTGCCCCAGAAGATGCTTTTTCCAGCACATCTCCTTCAAGTTATAACCCAAAATATCTCTAGCAGACGGAAACTCTGGATTTGCCTCCCTGTGATGCCATCCAGAGGCCAGACAGCTCCAAGGGGGGATCCTGCCACAGGCACAAAGGGAGCTGGTGCCTTACAGCCTCTCCACTGGGATCTGAGGGCTCATTCAGCCCTGCCTCTGTATTTACTTTTCACGGGTTTTTATGGCAGAGGCTGTGCATTGCAACAACCCTTTTATATTTTTTCCCCCCAGGAATTCACAGCAGGTGCAGGATTGTGGAGGGTACTTGCAGGAAAAAGCCAGGCTCCAGGGAAGAAACTCTCCAACCCTGCCTGTCCTGCTGTCTCCAACCAAGGTCAAGGCAATCCTGCTAATTATTGGATACACCAAAGGTCTTTACAAGCACAGGAGCCCCTCCAGGAATCCTGCAGTCAGGTCTCGCAGTGCCACGCATCCCAAAGCTTTCAGGGCAAGCAAGCTTCAGGGATATCATGTTTTTCCAGGCACAGTACTGAAAGTAATAGGAAAACAACTGTCTCATTGTTTAGAGCATCCCTGAATATTGCCAGTAAAGATCTGGTCAACTTTCCACAGTCTGCGGCTTCTGAGATTTTTCCACCGGGGTGATTTATTTCATCAAAACAGCTCTCGGGCCACCAGCTGTTAAAGCACTTGTGGAAAGGGCCAGCTCCATTCTCATTCCTCACTGCAGGTTTCCCTCAATAGAATCAAACTGGATAATAAGTGCTAATACTCTAATACAGTTCCCTGTACTTTGACCTAAATTCTCCTCCAGCTCCCGAGGGGGCAGGCACAGGGGGAATGCTGCAGTATTTCCTCCAGTGCATGGACAGGCAGGATTAGCCCACACAGACAATCCTCATCCCTGTATTTTGGGAACACTTTGAGGCCTAGGCTCTGCCATATCAGATACTGTGCAAAATCCTGTCCAGTATCTCTGATCCCAAGCTGTTTGTGGTCTGTTACTATCCAAACAGTTCTCCAGAATGACCTTTCCCTGCTGCGTGCAGCCAGTTCAGAAAGTCAAAGCTGGCTTTTTTTAAATAAAAGGATAAAACATGGCACAGTTTTCTAAGTTTGGTAATTGCACTGCCAGCTTGAGCACACAATAAGAAAGCAAATATCACCGTGATTAATTAATATCACTGAGGGAGAGGGTGTTGTTTTGTTGGTTTTCTTTCCCTGAGAGACTATCTAGAAAAATCAGATTGGTGTAAACATCACAAGTGGATTTTGGTCAGATTCATTTGGCAGGTCAGGTTCCAGTGAAATGTTCATTTAATTACTCTCATTGCTGCCTAACACAAGTTGAAGTTTTAGATACAGGAACCAGACGTGCCTCCCTAGGACACACACAGAGCTGTGACAAAACCAACTCACACAAGCTGTGTGGGGCAGGCTCAGGAGCAGGATCTGGGATGGAACTAGGTGACTTTAATCCCAGCAAAAACACGAGTTGCTGCCCCAGGAATTGGACAAAATTACTTCTCAAGTAGAAATGGGCATCCTCAGGCTCCAGGCTGTGAAGCAGGGTGAGTTTACAACCATTGTAAGGCTTCCTGCTCCCAGGTCAGGGACAGCAGGAGTGGTGGCTCTCCCGGCGCTGAGTCCCGCACGGCCCAGCCTGCACTTCCAGAGGAGTTCTGGCAGCCAAGGGGAGGAAGGAAGGAATGTAGACTCTTCCAGTCACCAAGTTAATGGGTTTCAATGCGTAATTAGGGTCATTCTTGAAAACCCACGTCTTGTCACCAGTCTAAATGTGTTTAGCTTCTGTTTCCTCGTTATTTTGGGATCTGGTTTTTCCGCTAGATTAAGGAGATGCTTTTGTTTTCCCCCCCCAAAAAGCCCTCTCCCATGTGGGTGTTCATAGATGATTAAGAGATGATTGGAAACCTCTTGGCCTGCTCTTTGCATTAAACATTTGCCTGAGGAAGGACAAGTATCCACTATGCAATTTGGAAGTTTGACAAAATCTGACGTATTGAGCAGAGACTAACAAATAACTGATTTGTATCTCATCCTGGGTACCACAATTCATTGGGACTACTTATGCATAGTGATCATGAAATGAATTAAAGACAAATTGTCCTATACTGCCATAGCAATTTTTTGGGATTTCAGGCTGCCCTGAAAAGCCCAGAGTCATATATCCTAAGGGAGCTAGTTTGGGAGATTAGCCAGGGAGAGCAGGGCTGCTCCCTAATGGAAAAGCCAGGGAAACCAAGCAGCAGCCCAGGAACAGGGCAAAAGTCAGGCAATGCTGCCATGCAGCTCAGGTTGAGCTGAGCTCAAGTGGGGACCTCTTGCTATTGTTATTAGGGAAAAAGATTAGGATGCCTCGAGATGTGAAGTCAGCTTCGAGTTAGTTGGTGGAGAGGAACTATCTCCTCTCTTCACTTTCTCTGCCCCATGTCAACTGATGTACCCAGACAACATCACCTGACATCTCTGACTCTAATCAGAACACATGATTTTATTTTTTTTTCACACCGCTGGCATGTCAGGGTTCATGTCCTCCTGCAGCCACAACAGTTTCCAAAGTCCCTGTGCCTGTAGCCACTTCCACCCCTGCCAGAATGTGCAGCACATGAGGCTTCAGGCACACCACAGCTGGGCAAGCTGAGGAAAAGAGTTCAGCTCCTCAAATACAGAGTTCTAGAGTTACACACTACGTGTTTCTTATCCCATTTTACTTTTGATTCGATTTTTATTTGCAAGCCTGCACAAATGCAATGCTCTGCAGAGGGACACACTCCCTTCCCCCTGCCTTGAGACAGACAGAAAGACTTAGGAAATGCCACAGAAATAAACTCCACTAAGAAAATGCAAGAATCGAGCAGTTCAGCTTTCAAGAGTCAGATAATGGCAAACAGAAGGTTGAACTTTTCCCCTCGTGTGCATATGCATCATGATTCATTGCATACTCCTCTTATGCTATTCCTCAGCTATTGCAGCATGTCATAATTTGTCTCCAGAGGCAAACAGTAGTTTGCAGAGCTGCATACTTGTCTCTGCGTGGCAGGGCAAGGCTGAGTTCACAGCACATGCCCAAGGCACTGCACACCAGGACAAGCGTGCTGGTGTCAGGGAGAAGCACAAGAGCAGGGCTGCTCCCTAAAGGAAAACCCAGGAAAACCAAGCAGCAGCTCAGGAACAGGGCAAAGGGCAGGCAAGCCTGTGACGCAGCTCAGGCTGGGCTGAGCTCAAATGGGGACCATCCAAAGCCCAAGGTGAGGCAGGTCAGGGAATTCACAGAACAGGTCAGGTTGGAAGGGACCACGGTGGGGTCACCTGGTCCCACCTCCCTGCTCCAGCAGGGTCATCCCAGAGCACAGGGCACAGGATTGTGTGCAGACTGCTCTGGAATATCCCCTGTGAGGGGATCTCCACACTCTCTGTGGGCAGCCTGTGCCAGTGCTTGGTCAGTGCACAACAAAGAAGTTCTTCCTCATGTTCATGTGGAGCTTCCTGTGCATCCATTTCTGCCTGTTCCTCTTGTCCTCCTGCTCAGCACCACGGAGCAGAGCCTGGTCTATCCTCTTGGCACCCTCCCTTCAGACACTGATAGACAGGGATAAGACCAAGGTCTGTTAGTGCCCTCGGGGTCCCCAGCTGGGTCATGGATGTCCCTGAGGTGTGGCTGACCTGAAACAATTCCCTGGAGTCCAAGGGAAGTTGCAATTCAAGAGTGGCTGCATTATACTGGATCAAGTGGCCTGCCCGTGGCTAAGCCAAAAGCTGCCCCACACACCCAAGCATGCAGGATTTGGCCTTGTGGGGTGAGAAGTAGTGGCAGGTTTGGGTCACTAGAGGCAGAAACATGAGTGGAGCTCCTCATCCCCAAAGCACAGCTCAGAAAAAGCTCTGCTAGAAAAGGAGTCTGAAATCATGGCTTTGTGTCCACGTATCCACATCAGCACTTCTCCTCAGCCAGTCTGGACCAGTGAAGTCTGGCAGGCTGGTATTGCAAATACCTCTGAAAAACATCCCTGAGCTGCCTTCTGAAAGGAGTCCAAGCCCAGTGCTGGTGCTGCTGAAGTCAGCACAACCCTGAGCTCTGGCAGGAGCGCTGCCCGGGGAGCCTGCCTGCGCTCTGGACACGCTTCCCAGCGCTGCACGCTGAGTAATCAGCTATTCCCATGCAGATGAGCCCTGGGAGATGAGCAGCAACCAGCACTGGGACCCGGAGTTCTGGGAAGCACAGACCTCTGCTTTCCCAAATGTCTCACCGCGGGAGCGATGCTGCTCGAACCTTGCGAGTAATAAAAAGTAATGGGAAACAGATGCTGCTGTACCTTAGACTAGAATCTGTGTTTAGATTTCCAAGATAATTTTTATCTCTGATACTTTGGCTAATGTAAGGCTGATATGATAAATGGATTTTCTGCGGAGCCTGAGAAGAGCTCGCCCGCTTCAGAACGCAACCTGATACGGAGTTGTCTCCGGCAGGGAGACAGAGAGAAGAAACAGAGCTGGCCTGGACAAGGGTCGGGATGGAGGATGTGTTACATGCACGAGGTCAAATAACCCTGGACCGGTGCTGGAGAGGGAGGAGTCACACCTCTCCTCCCACCTTCCCTGCGCAGGGTGGGAAGGACCATCCCACAGGGCTCCTTGGAAGGCAGGGGAGCTGCCCCTCCATCCCTCCTAGCAGCAGTGCAGCCTCCATCCCCCCTAGCAGCAATGCAGCTTCCATCCCTCCCAGCAGCAGTGCAGCTTCCATCCCTCCTAGCAGCAATGCAGCCTCCATCCCTCCCAGCAGCAGTGCAGCCTCCATCCCTCCTAGCAGCAATGCAGCCTCCATCCCTCCCAGCAGCAGTGCAGCCTCCATCCCTCCCAGCAGCAGTGCAGCTTCCATCCCTCCTAGCAGTATTGCAGCCTTCATCCCTCCCAGCAGCAGTGCAGCTTCCATCCCTCCTAGCAGCAATGCAGCCTCCATCCCTCCTACAAGGCATGCAACCTCCATCCCTCCTAGCAGCAATGCAGCCTCCATCCCTCCTACAAGGCATGCAGCCTCCATCCCTCCCAGCAGCAGTGCAGCATCCCCAGCCTGTGCCTCAGAATCCTCAAGTCCTACAGGGCTTAGCTCAAACACATAGCAGGCTGGCTCAAATCATGCACTGATGGCGAGAAGAGAGTACCACACTCCAACATTCCATATTTCCACTGGCCCACAGCACCAGGATGGGGTATACACCTCCCTGTGCATCCTCATCCTCCTTAGCTCAGCTGTTTTCTGAAACCTGTTTTTTCTATCAGTGATCTTCCAACATCTCCTGTCCCCATCACCTCTCCTGGGGCCAGGCACAGTTTAGTGTCATGATGTGACTTCTTTTGCACTGTCCCCTTGAAGCAATGGCCACAAACAGCCCAAACAGCCTTGTCTTGTTCTGCAGCCAACGGGGCCAACAGCAAACACACATGGCAAAAACACCATAGGGGGGACAGACTAAGAGAGATTTTATTTTTTCGAGATTATTTTTGCATTATTATTTTCCAGCCTGAAAACTCTTGGCAGAGTAAAACTCATCAGTTCCTTCTAGCATTGTAAGCGGAGATTATGTAATATTTACAGTGATATTAATGCAATCAATCAGTGTCAGCAAGTGGAGATGTGGGAGCCAGCTATACACACGAGAGAAAAGTGGGGAAAAGGGAAGCACAAAGGGGTCCCTGTGATGGCCAGGGAAAGATGCCAAATAATTTCACTGCTTTCCAAACTAATATGTTACAAAATAACACAATCAGCTTTGGCCCAGTTCATTAAAAATAATTGACTTGACTGCTCAGTGACTTCCCAGCAGACTGGAGATGCCCACGAGCACCCAGGCGTTCCCATAAACACCTTTCCACCTCCCATGTGAAGGGAAAGACTTTGCCCAGCCCTGCTCCAGCTCAGTTCCAAACGATGTCAAAGGAGCCCTTGTTGGACCTTGGGCTAGTGGGAATGGTGAAGGAGTCATGGATCAAGAGCCCTCACTGCACAGAAGGGCTCTGCCCCCACTCCATCCACTTCCAACAAAATGCTCGTGCCTGAAAGAGGCCATTCTTCCCAAGGGCCTTTCAGCATCAGGGAAGGGACTTTGCAACCCTGAAACCCCCACAGACAGCAACTTCTGCTGCTTCGTTTTATTTTCCTTTCTTTTCTTCGGGTGGAAATGCGAAGAGGGAATTGTTGCCAGGACTTCATTTCCGCGTCGCTATCGAGATTTTGTCAGCAGTGAAAAGGAGTTGTTTTGCTGTATGAGGGTGGGAAGTGGCACCTGCAGATGATTTGAGAAAGGCTTCAAACCCAACCCAGCCAGCTCCCAGGTAGGCTGCAAAGGGCTCAGCAGGTGGCTTCCAGGGAGCTGGGAATGTGCTGAAGGACAGCAGCTGGGAATGTGTTCTGGTCCCTGTCTCCCGGGGTGGGAACACTGCAGGCATTCCTAAACCTTATCTTGGAATAAGCCTCTCCTAAGTAACTGCTGCTGATGTTTGGACCCCAGCCTACAGCTTGGCAGAGGCCAGTCTTGGGATTCAGATCTTGATGGTGATGCCTTGAGGGACTACCTAAAAACAGAGGCTAGACAAAATTAAGGTGTCAAGTGGATCCTGAGGCATAATTCAGGACTGTCTCATGTTCTGGCAGTGCTGGAATTAGGGATCCCTGCTGCTCTGGCTGGTGGGCCACTCTCACTGGGAGAAACAGGCAAATCAGTTCAGAAGAAAACTAGGTCACATCCTCATAACCCATGAATCCTCCCTTCAAAAGAGGCAGGAAGGGATGGGTTATCTTGTTTTCCTAATTTTAAAATGATATGTAACTGCTGAGATGCTGGGTTAGATGGTTCTCACCTACCAGTAGAAGATCTGATCTCTGACTTCTGCTGGACCACAGAAGAGTTTCATAGCCAAAGATGAGTAATCCGAGAAATTCAGGTCTGCTCTGGAGGAGTCACTGCCTGTTGATGTGTTTGCTGAACTGAATAATTGCAGCTTCACACTTTACTGTTGCCTGCTACCTAAAGGACAAAATCTGCATTTCTTTAGAAATGTGTCACTTGAGAAACCAAGGCAAGGACCCCAATGAAATTAAGAAAAACTGAAATCATGGAAAAGCCTGAAACCTTACAGCATTTTCTTCAGAGGACTTTTTAGACCAAGAACTCAGTTTACTTCTGGAGTAAGAAATTCCAGGTCTGCTTCATTTGGAGAGAAGATATTCTGTGTATTTTAAAACCTATCAAATGCAGTAAAAGAACAGGAGAGATGCCGAATCTTCCCATGTTCCTGCCTGTCATGTTCACCAGACCCAGAGTCATGCTCAGGCCAAAGTCAAAGCAGACATACTCAAGGCAGGTTTCTTTTTCTCTGCTGATCTCCTGCCAGGAGCCACCCGAGGAAATTCCCACATCTCCAGAAAGATTTACTGACACCCACCTTGGTTGAAAGGGAAGGGACAGCTGAGTGGCAGAGCCCTGCCGAGCTCCTGATCCCGGTGCAGATGGAGATAAGGGCAGGGATGATGACTCCTGGCACGCTGGTTTTGGAAGAGCAATTGGCCTGGCTGTGACTGAGAAATGCCTGCTCTCCAGAGGAGGATCAGCACGTGGGCAGTGGTGAATTTTTGAAGAGCAGCCCTCCCCTCCAGTTTTTTTGGCAGTAAGAGCCACTTGTCTCCAAATGGGCGCTCAGCATGTGATCATTTTGGGCTCCTTCCCATTTAGGAGTATGACTCTTGGGGAAAGCTTGACATCGGATTATGCCCTTCTCAGAGAGTACAAAACTCTGTCTCGGGCCAAGTTTTGTGCATTTCTGACTCCTGAGCCATGCTCTCACTTCTTCTCTGTCCCAATGAGTCTATTTTGGGCTGAATTCCTAGTGACATGAGCAAAAATTCCTAGAAAAAGACCCTTGTGCACAGAGGGAAGAGCAAATTTTTTTAACCACTACCACAAACCACTTCCATAAACTCCAACCTTTTTGCTCCAGCTTTAGGTTCCCTTGCAGAGACTTGGAAGCTTTCTGGGCAAAGTTTAGTGCCCCTTTTTACCGCTGCAGAAACCTGTTCCTTGCACCATGGAGGTGCTCACCAGATGCCCTCTTTGTCACTGGTAGCAAAGGAAAAAGAACACTTGCCCCAGACAATTTTAATCATATAAGACACCGAATTAGGTGGCTGATCTGCCTTTGATCTCTCTATAATCTCTGCAGAGATATTTATTTGAGTATAGAGCAGGAATTAACCTCATGGGTGGGGAAGGCCCTTACAGAGCAACCTTTGTCTCTTCCCTGTGTAGAGGAGCTGTTGAGCAGCTTAGCCAGGCAGCTAAACTGACTTAGAGACTTAAAGACTTAGACAGCTTAAGTAGACACCTGGAGGTGTCATCACCTTCTGGAGATGAATGCTTTTCTGGTACTCTACCCTCTGTGAATCCATCGAGTGGGAAATGCTTTATTTGTGCTTCAAAATCTGAGCAACACCTTTCCTGACACCACACTGACCAAGAATCGACAGTGGACAGAAGGGTGACCTGAAATGCTTGTTCCAGGAGAGCAGCAGTTGCTTTCTCTGGTCTGTGGTGATGTTCACAGCTTTCTCTGTATGTCACACTGAGGCAAAAATTACACAATGCCCCGGCTGCACATTCACCCACACTTCTGGTGCTCCAGCAATCTGGCTTCTCAGCTAGAGGCTGGAGCCAAAGCATATTAAGAAATGAGTTTTGAACATATGCTATCAGCAGAGTCTCATTTTTTCATTGCCACTTAGCATTTCTTAGCAGGAGGAGAATGCACACGGAGGTCTCTTCAGGCAGGAATGGGGCAGGGCAAAGCTCTGGATTGCTCTACACCTTCAGGCCACTCGCTGCCACTGGCCTGCAGTGCAGAGGTGCCCAATTCTGACCCACCCCAGTTAGGAATAATGGAAGGAATTGTCAACAACGAAAACACTGCAAGGACCCAAGATGCTGGCAATCACCCACCACCCTGTGCAAACACAGAATAAATCTGACCGAGCTGCACGTGACCTCAGAATGAACGATGGAGTGGGGAGAGCTGTTCACCCCAGTCCAGGAGAGCCACGGGCTTGGCCAGCAGCCCCTGGCTAAATGACAAGTCCATCCTGTTTGTTACAGACACAGAGCAGCCCTTGGCCGCTGCTCTTGTCTGTATTTCTATTTGTGCTGATGATACACATTTTTAAAGGCGATCTTAATTGCCGCACTAGATTTATTAGCGGGGACATTATCCATCCTTCCCTTCCACCCCCTTCCCCCCTTTCAGCTCAATCCATCATTTTTACAAGAGGGCGAGCTGAGCACCACACCTCCTCTGCTTCCCAGGGACAGCCCCGTGCACATCAGCTTATTCCTTGGCTGAAAATCAAACAGGATGGGTTGGTAGAAAGCTGGTAGAGGACTGAACTGAGCACAGGGAGGCCCAAATGTGTTATTTCCAACCTCGAGGTGCCAGTACCGTTGGATCTAAGGGGTGGAATCCAAGCCACATCCTCCTGTCAAGCCCTGCCGAGCCAGGATGCTGGAATGGCTGAGCCTGCAGCTCAGAGCTATATACAGCTGCAGGGAGAGCAGCTCTTGGCTGGTGCCAGGCTCCAAGCTAAAGTGAGTTTTACAGGAGGGAGGTTACAGGCCTCTGACGGGATGTAAACTCAGTTTCTGGGCGCAGCAGAAAGCGTGTGGCTGGTGTCTGTGCAGATCCTGGCAATCTGCATCTCTCAGTGTAATCATTGGTGGTGCCAAGCAATTACGATGTTTATAGAAACTGATGGCCTACATCTGTTTAAAATACTTCCCAGTGTTTAGACTGACAGCATAGAAAACATTCTGCAAGGAGTAAGCAGAAATTGGATGGTTTTATATATATATATATATATATATATATGTTTTTTGGGTTTCTTTTTAACTTAGAAGAGCTCACACTAAAGTGATTAAATACTCAAATTCATTAGCACTGTAAGCACTATAGAGTGAGCACAAGCCATAAACCTGCCTTCCTTCAGGCTAGAGAATTAACCAAATGTAAGGAAACTCTTCCAAAGGGTGAAGCCTGTTTGGAACTAGACTGAAGCAAGAATGTGGTCTCATATCCCAGCAGCTTTATAGCCTTCCTGCTTGATCTTTAGCAGGACAAGGCTTTCTCTCCATTGAAAAATCAGTCAGGATGGCTGATCCCAATGTTCCAAAAGAGATAACAACCATCTCACTCCAATATAGCTATTTCCAGACAGAGCAGAAGAGCAAGCTGACCTGCTTGCAAAGGGTAACTAGATCTGTGGCACTACACAGAGAAGCCTGACCAAAGCCCTTGGCCTTATCTCATCTGCCTGTGGTGGCTCCTTATCTCCAGCCCAACACTGCCCTTTACTGCTGTGAGTCCTTCCAGGCTTGGGCTCCTTCCAGGAGGTTCTGCAGGGTCAGTGGTCCTCCTTCACACCTACACTCTGCTGGAAACATGGGATGCTCCTCCTTTGAGTCAGGCAGTTTGGCCATGAGTGAAACATCCAGGTGGTTTAGGGGTGAAAGAAGCTGAGGTTCCATGGGTTGTGACCATGGCAGCCAGGAGAGCAGAGCTGTACATCGCTGCAGCCCAACAACCCTCAGTGACACGAGGGCTCTTCGGAGACCTCAGCGAGCCACCGCAAACCAGAGCCACCTCCAGAAACCCAAGGATTCCTTCAGAAACAGCCAAAATCCAAGACCCCATGGCCAAGCCCAAGAGTTCTGACGAAGCACCTTCCCTCAGCTGCGGCAGCTCTCTGAGCAGCACGAGCAGCACAGCAATACCCAAATTTTCACGGACCCACCCAGGGGTTTGTCTGTACAGCCAACCTTATCTTCATCTTCCTCTTCCTCGAGCATGGGGTGCTGTGCTTTGTCACCTGAGCACTGAGAGAAGCCTTCCCTCATCAGCAGCTTGGAGCCTTGCTGTAAATCTTCCTGTAGGGCTCACTCTTGGGTGACAGTGTCCCAGAACAAAGAGCCCCATTCACCAGTCGAGCCTTCGGAGTTCATTTTCCATGTTTCCAACGTCAGTCCTAGAGGCAGGGTGCAAGTTTTATGTGTAAAGCACACGGAGAGCCTGAAAGGGACACCCCATTCTGGAATTAGTTATACCCCAGTCCTCTCGGGCATGGCTGCTGCTCAGCAAGTGGGAAAGTCTCTCCTCTCTCGGTTACGCTGAAAACAAATGTACGGCAGAAAAAGAATCCATCTCGGGAGCTCCCCCTTGGCTCACTGCCGGGATTATTATGGTATCCAGCTCAGTAAAAGAGTTCTCATTCTCCTTTTCATCCCACCCAATCCCTTGTATTTTAAGGCCACTCATGTCACACACACATGAAATCCTCCAGCATAAGAAGGCAGCCACATCAAGCACGACGTCACAAAAAAGCAGCCACCACCTTTTCCAATCCCTCCTTCCTTCTGCGCTGTAAATTAGTACCCTAATTATGCAAATCAGAAGCAGAGGGGAAGTTGTTTTCCCTGGCCCAGGCTGGGGAGGACTGCATCTCCCATCGGGGAGCTCTCTGGGGCGCTGGGATGGGGTTAGGACTGTGCTTTGCCCTGGTGCTTCACCCTGCACACCTCAGGTCCCCTCAGGGCTTGCCTTTGCTCCACCTGGCCCATCCTGTCCCCTCAGCAATGTCACCTCCGTGTGCTGCTCCGGCACTGCTGCCTCTCTCCCAGTCTCCCAGTCCCTGAGCAGAGCCGTGTAAAACATGCAGACGTTTTCATCACTAAACTTACGGCTGCCCTGAGGGCATGTGCATAAGTTTACCCAGTGCTCTTTAAATCAGTCCCAGAACAACCTTTTCCAGCCACTGCCAAACAAAAGCTTTTCCAGCAGAACTCCATTTTCCTTTTCTCTGTAAGAAACCCTTTTTTTTTTTTTTTTTTCAGGCTAGCTCAGCTGCTACACTTGGGCACTGGCTGGTGGAAACACACACAAATGCCTGCAACCTCACCGAAATTAATGGAAAAAAACCTGCCATTAAAATTCAAAGAAAGTGGAATGAAATTTTACAGTAATTTTTTTTACAGGAAGGGAAACAAAAAAGGAAATAAATTAAAAAAGGAAGGAAAAGGTCTGTTGAAACCCAAATTCAGTCCACATTGAAGCAAATCTCGATGGCTCTCATATTCCCTGTGGAGGATATGTACATCCTCCAGAAGCGAGCTGCTGCTCCCCCTCAGTGTAAGAGCTGTGAGGATGCAATCTGCTCTAGGCTGAAGCTCCCAAATTGCTCTTCCTGTGTCCAAGTTGCTCTGTTATTCCTTCACTGCTGCTGCAGAGATGCAGATGTGGTGCTGGTCACAGGCAGAGCCTGGTTTTGATGCTAAAGCAAGCACAGGGCGAGTGGGCACAGCATCCACCAAGCAAACTCTCAAGGGGTGGGGTGCTCTCAGACTTTTATTCTCCTATAAAAATAGTTCAGCCACTGACGTCTCAGAGGGGGCTTTAAAGGCTGTGCTCTGTTTCCATCTGCTGTGACGATGGCTCAGGGAATGCACTGTCCCACACCCAGTTTGCATCCATTATCACCAGCCCAGAGAACAGCCCAGGCTCTCAGGGAATGACGACTCTTGTGCTTCTCTCCGTCCTCCCTCTCTGATCCTCTCGCCCACAGCTGCAGCTTCACACTAGCAAGTGACTCAGAAATGCCAATACCACCCGAGAAGGGGTGTCCCTGACAGAGAAATGAGTGCCATGGAGGGACAAACACTTCATGGCTGTTTCATGATGCTGACATCAGCCAAAGGCTGTGCTTTATACCGGGGTGGATACAGGAATTTTGGACAGAGCCAACCCAACAGCTCTGCTGACACCTCTCAGCGTGGCTACACAACCACTCCCACATATCTGACATGATCCTATACACTGGAGCCTCCAAAATTTCCCTTGGTACCCCCTGGGGCTGAGTAAACCTGAGGATCATGAGGTTGCCCAGCATGACCACGCACCAGAGCAGGGCCAAGCCACTCTGTCCATTGCGTGGGGACAATCCTGGGGACACCTCTGGCCAACACTGAAGGACCTCGGCAGCTCCAAAGGCCAGCCCCATCTGAAGGGACACAGCAGTGCCCTCTGTGTGAGGACTCACATCAGGGTCAGGGCTCTGAGGTCAGCCACAGCCGAGGGATCAGGGTCGGATCTGCTGCGCGCTGACATTTCTGCACAAACAGGCTTGGAAGCTGCTCACATCAGCCTTCAGCTGGAGGAAATCCCAGCCACGAGCCCACCGGGATCAGGGGAATCAAAGTGTTGCTAATAACGAGCCGCTTCTCGCCCTCCCAAATCCACACTCCAAACAGTAGGATTGCAAGGGGGAGGATTTCTTGTAAGCTCCAGCAGGAAATGGCACATTTAGCGCTCCTTTCGTGACTTTCTCTCCACCACATTTCCTCCGTGCCCCGTCCCGAGCTCTGCCCATGGCAGCACAGCATCTCTGGGAGCAGATCCCTTCATTTTTCAGAGCAGCCAGGTTGGTCCCTGCCCACAGCCACGTCTCTCCAATTCGGCCCTGCAAATAACAGTGGCACCAGATTAAGCCTTTAGCCGTGCTGTTTCACGAGGTTTACTCATCACAAATGTTGACAGTAAGGATCAGCTTCAAGTAACAAACCAGAAAACCAATTCCCTTCCATGTATTCAACAAAATCCTGTTGCTTCCTTCAGGAGAAAAGACGCTGCACTGCCTTGTTGTACAGGCACGAGAGGAAATCACCATCTGGGTTTGGAAAATCAATATTAATGGGCTCAGACTGCAGTAGAGGGCATGTTCATTTTGCAGTCGAGTTACTTTCCCTGATACTCTCTTGATTCTATTTTCCTGGCAAATTGTGATTGCTAATAAATTGCAACAACTTTGAGTTTATGTTATGACTTGCAGAAGATTATTTCGGGCAGTAATGACATTCCCAAAGTGGATGGTCTCTCCAGTGAAATATCTGGCATATGGAAGCAATTCAGTTTTTACAGATTCAGATGAAACCTACGTATTACTGACGAAGAAACCATGTTTTGATAAGATAATAGGCAGTGGTGTGAGCCGACAGCGAAGAAAATACGAAGTTTCTAGTGCCTACAAGGAAGTCAGGCTTCTCCCAAAGCTTATTGAAGCCAGTGGACAGAGTCCCCCAGGCTTCACCGGGGTTGAAGATCAACTCTTCACCCTCCTCACAACAGGAACATGTTCTGGGTCAGCTCGTCCCATCCCAGAACACTTTATCCTACAATAATATTCCAGCCTCCCACTTATTAGATGCTGAAATCTGTTTATTTCCTCTAGTGTCCAAGTCTCTCTCAGTGTCTCCTTTTGAAACCCCCAGGGCAGCCAAAGAGGGAATTTTAATTTTATTGTGCTATTTGTCAAACATTTTTTCCTTTTTTTTCCCCGACACTGTTTACACAGAGCAGCCTTCCTCCCTGATCCCCTCTGATTTGTCTTTTGCTTCTCAGGCATTTCCTAGCTGCTGTGCCTGGGCTGCTCCACCTTGTCATGTAAATCCAATTTAATTTGCACAGTTCTGCTTGACTGGGGCTGTTTTCTAATAAATTCAAGCTCCGTGAAAAATTCCAACCAGGTGATACACTCAAAGGCAGCAACTCCTAGTGCAGTATGTGGGAAGGATCTTCAAAACACGCTCTAAGAGGAGGCAGGTGGCTTTTGGAGCTGGTTGCCTTTTTACTTCTAATATTAACTTTTAATATTAACTTTTAATTACCAACAGGTAAACCTTGTTTTCCTGTATGATCCACTGCTGCCTCAAAATACATTTTGTCCTGGGGTTATTGACACAGTTGGAAAATTTACTGTGTTTTCTCTTTTTGAGAAAAGAGTTTAGTTTTTGTGCATTAATTTCAGACCAAGGCTGTGTCCATGCTCATATTGCAATCTCTAATTCTGCTTTTCTTCATCCCCTCTCATTAGCAGGGAGTTGTCTTCAGATACCTCTAGTGCAGAGATGCAAACACACAGGAAACAAGGATGAAGAATAAGCTTTATTTTATGGGTTTATGGTTTTAATTCTTCTGCTCATCAGTGGGTGAAATTTGGAGAATACTCAACAGACTAAAGAGCAAAAATGCTCTCTGCAGAAGGGGCATAATGGAATCTATAAGCCCCAATACAACACCCTGAGAGACAAAAGCAGGGTGAGAACTGGGTGGTAAGAGAAACAATTGAGCTCTGCACCCTGCCCAGCCTAACATGGGCCAGGAAATCGGAGCCCAGATATCCCCTTCTGCCACAAGAAGGGTCAGGGAGCCTTCTACAAACAGAAAAAAACCCTTTTCCTCATGCCCCACGTCTCAGTGCAGGCTGGTGCCTCCCCACTAACCTATTTTTGGCTGCAGGCTCAGCCCCAGCACAGGTTGGGCCATGCATGTGGCTTTGCCTGCCAAGCAGCCACTGCATCCCCTCCCCTCCGAGCTGGGCTTGATTCCCTGTGAAGCACCTCCAAAAATAGCAGCATTACATTCCTCAGGTACAAGAGGCCAGCTTGAGGTTTAGGTGGCATTTATCTACTCCCCTGTGCAAGTTAAACCCCCCAAAAAAATTCCCAAGAAATCCACAGAAGGAAGAATCTCAGCTTTTGTTCCACTCGGTCAATAAAACCAAAAAATATTCCTCTAACAGGTTTGTAAATAAACACCATGGGCACCACGACAGTGCAGGTGATTTATTGGCACTTAACATTATGGGGGTGGCAGAAAGCACTGCAAAAGTCAAGTGCCATGGCCATTATAAACATTTTTTTTTTTAAAAGGGGTTTATTACAGAGCTGTAAAAGTCAGGTCTAGGCTAGAAGTTGGCATGTGAGTTCTCTCTACCTTTGAAGTATTTGTTAACAGTAGAAATTTGGAAAAGGGGAAAAAAAAATCAATTTGGAAACTATGGTTTCATCAGGCTGTGGATAGCAAGCGTGAAAAGGAAAGGAGATAAGAAAGGGGGGGAAGAAGAGAGGGAGCAGTGCTGGGAGGATGGATAACATCCAGCAAATCTTTTGCCAGGGAGATCTTTCGGGTTCACCTCTTTTCCATCCGTAAGGGATTCAAGAAGCAGTGGTTTCCACAAAGTTCCTCGCGTCTTTCAAAATATTTGCCCAGCCATTTCCACGCAGCTATTGGTGTGTAATTTACAGCTTTTCACAGTGGGGAATGCAAGTTGCCCTGGGGTAACAGATGCCACTGAGAGCTGCTGGGAGAGCTGCTGCTCTCTGGCTCCCTGCTTTCAGGGGAGGAGGAGGAGGAGAAGGAGTTTGTGTCAAAGCGGATCAGCCCTGCCAGGTTACACATTGGCAAGAGCAAAGGGGTAAATCCCACCTGGCCCGATTCTCCAGCCAGTGCTGCAGCTTCAGAAGTCTGATCCAGGCAGAGGGGCTGCTTTTCCATTCCTGCAAGCACTTGCCAAGGGCAGGTACCTCTCAGATTTCAAATCCAGAAAGGACCACTGTGAGCTCCTCATACAGGAAAGGCAATCCCATTTTTTGGTTAAATGTCACCTCAGCATTGCTCCTGCCTGCACAGCACCACTGTACCTCGAATTGGGCACTCTGGAGCATCCCTGGGAAACTCTGTGCTTAGGGGTACCTTTAAAGCTAATTTTAGGAAAAAGTTGCACAGAAAACACTGGAGAATGGGTTCAGCACCCAGGAAGGACAGTGAGGGAACGTTTACTGATGCCTTGTGTGTGCCCACTTGTACCTAGTGCATCACCAAGCTCGGATCAGAGAGACGAGAAGTAATCCGTGAATTGTTTGGCTCCTCCAGGAGAAACCCCACAGTGAGACCTACTTGGATGGGAGAAATGAGCTGGAAAATCAGCTTGGAACATCTCAGAGCAAGCCAGTGAGGTTTGGTGAAGATGAACCACGCCTCGAGCAGGCAGAGCAGGAGAGGAGACACACTGCTCAACACCCACCAGCAGCCTGGCCTGACTCCCTGGGAAGACGATGCTATTTTTGTCTGCCCTTTTCATAGCCACATTCACCACTGAAACCCTGCCACATGCTGAATTATGGGCTGGATGGATGATTCCAATGTGGAGCAGATGTTTATCTCATTTGCTTCCACATTTTTTTTAAACGTTTCACGTGTAGGAAAATGATAAAAGTGAGAAGATTAAAACATGGATGCCCAAAGTCTAATTAACATCCCCCCTGGTAAGCTGGGTGTGTTTTATCTTTAAAACAGAGTGACTCCAGCTTCCTCTGTAATATGCGTGAATCCCAGGGGGAGCAATCAGAAATAACACAATGATGTTGTTAAGAATCACTTATTACAATTATTATTACTGTGAGCTTGGGTGAGTCAACTCAGTAAGACCAACACAACCTCTGTGAATAAGTTAAACTCTATTTTAAGGTCTTGAATAAGACTTTGATGGGATTGAGTGTAAAAACCTACATATGGGTGAGATGCAATTATGGAATTTTGACAAGGGAATTTGACTAACCCTGAAAAATCCATGCATCAAACTGTCATCATCACCAAATGTGCCTGCCTCAGATTTTCCAGTTCAGCAAGGTTATAGAACATTACAGCTTTTTATGTATTTAAAAGTGAGAGTTAAAATATAATTATAATATAAAAACATTATAAAATAAAAAGCTTACTTTTTATAAGCTCGCCACACTGGAAAATGTGAGGCACAATGATCTTCTCTGTAGCAGTCTCAATATTATGGTTCCAAGTTCCTCACACCTTGTAACATAATTAGGCATCCTCCCGAACGCTTTGTCGCACTTTGATTTTGGGGGAATATCGCCAGGAATGGTTGGTCAGGCTCCACTCTCTCCAACCATCCTGACACTTGCTGGCTTGGAAAGAGATTGCTCCAGGAGCAAGCAGGAGAAGTGAGCCCTAGGGGTAGCTTTGGCTCTACAAACTGACTGCACACAGGGAAAGAGAGAGGTCAAAAGCATTTTCTTCCCAGATGCAAATGTGCAAGCAGGTGCCAAAGGGATCTCACTACCTGACTTTATTTAGCCTGGTGACAAAATAAACTCTCGTGTAGGAAGATAAAGTAGTTCAAAGCAAGAGGTGAGGAGTTTCTTTGTAAGCAGAGCCTAAATAATTTCTTTATCAGAGGGAATGGCATTAATATATATGTATACTTCAACGAAATGTTGGTCCCGAGGTCATGTGTCAGAACTGTTTTCTTCAGGGCTTTCAAATGTCCGTATCCTGCAGCTGTGGTTCCCATGTGAGCTTGGTCCATGATGGCAAACAGATACTGGTCATGGCCACTTGCTGGAAGCTGGTTATTCCTTGGCTCCAAGGCTCATGCATCTCAGAACATCTGGGCTGGAGAGGTTGGTGAAGTAAATCAAAGCAAGCCACAGGATATTCTGGGCATGGTAAAGGTTCCTTGGCCGAATGATTGATTCACAGATTGCAAGAAGTGTTGTGCTGGTTTTGCCTGGGGTAGAGTTAATTTTATTCAAGGTGTGGGGCCGTGTTTTCGATTTGTGCTGAAAACAGAAGACAGAATGTTTGGAGTGATGTAGTTTGTCATCCCAAGTCACTGTTACACATAACAAAGCCCTTTTTTCCTGGGGATTCCAAACACTTTCCTGCCCATAGGAATGAATTCCTTGGTTTGGTTTGCTTGCACACGACTTTTGCTTTGCCCATTAAACCATCTTTATTTTAGCCCTCGAGTTTTCTCACCTTTCCGATCCTCTTCCCCATCCCACCGTGGGGAGGGGGCAAGGAGCTGTGTGGGGTTGAGTTGCCAGCTGGAGTTAAACCATGCATGTCAAAAATCTCTCTGGTTATGAGCCCAGGGCTTTCTAAAAGGACCATGGAGGATGTTTGGAGTATGGATGAGACCATTCTGAACCATAAGGACCCCACATCTTCCATATTTGTCATTCTCTCTGGCTCTGTGGATGGGATTATGCAAGCAGAGCAGAGTTACCTCTCAGGACTCGTGGTCTACAGTTGTGATGAAGGGACACCTTGAATTCTCAGGGACTGTGATGTTGACCTGGGAACCAAGAGACAGAGTGGAGAAAAGGACAGAAAGGTTGTGCTGTCCTTCCCAAACAAGGAGGAGATGAAACAGATCTGATTGTGAGGGCAGGCAACATCCCAGTCCTGCTACCCAGATAAAACCCTGTATATGTACTGACTCCATGCCATTCTTCCACAGAGTTTGGGGTGTTTTGTAAAGAGATTCAGAAGAGGTGACAAAAGGGCTACAAGAGACCCCATTATGCCCCAAATTCTGGATGATTTGATGTGCATTGGCTGTTTCTGTTTTGATTCATGCCCAGCTGATCCTGGGACAGGAGAGACTACAAGGGTAAGGACCACCCTTGTTACATCTCTTGGGACATCTCACGGGGGGTGCACACAAGGTTGCAAAACTGGGCACTCTGCGACAACATAGGATGGATAAAAATAACCTGCAGCCTGTCCAGAACTGACTCCTAGGTGTTAGGGAGGGCCATAAGGAATGATACTCAGATCTTGGAAGACTGAGTGGAACGTTCCAGTCCTTCCCAAAATACACAGTGGAAATGTTTGGGCTCAGAGAGAGCAGCCACAGCCAGGGCAGCAAGAGCAGCAGAGCTGGCAGGGCTGGAGAAGCTGAGAGCTGACTCAGAAGGATTGTCTTTCACGCTGCCGATCGCAGCGTCCTCGCCTGGCCTTTGGGGCTGCACCTCACCAGTGCTCTGAAAGCCAGATCCCTGGGGATTCCAGCCAAGGATAGGCTTGAACGTGGGGCAGCTGGCACCAGAGGAGTTTCTCCAGGCCCTGACTGAGGGCCAGAGGTGAGCTGATCCCTGACTGCTGTTGCAGAGGTGTGGTGAGCTCGGCAGCTGCTCTTTCCCTCTGCCTGCATGGGCTGGATGGGGGAGAGCAGGGAGGTGAGCCCATCCAGGTCACTGCCTCCAGCTGCCTTCTCAACAAACAAACCTCCCCGTGGGACAGTCTTACCTTTGTCCCTTTGCAGGAAAGGTCACCTGTTGGAGTCCAGGGAAGCCTGGAAGCTTCTCCTGCTCTTCTGGTGGTTTCTTTATATCCCCAGAGCTCCTCAAAAATGACCTAGCCAGCGACCTAGGCTTTGGAGAAGCTCCCTCCACTTTTGGGAGAACCAAAATGCACCAGAAAGGTGAAAAGATTTTTGTTTAGTGTACCACAGAGAATTTAGTTGTAGTTTTAGGACCTTGCTCTATGTATTATATAGGGACAAGAAGATGGAGATTTTTTGGGTGTCGCTTTCTTCTTCTTTCTTCTTCTTTCTTCTTTTTTCTTCTCTTTTCTTCTCTTTTCTTCTCTTTTCTTCTCTTCTCTTCTCTTCTCTTCTCTTCTCTTCTCTTCTCTTCTCTTCTCTTCTCTTCTCTTCTCTTCTCTTCTCTTCCTTTCTTCTCTGACATCTGTTCCTGTGGTGTGTTGGTTGGTGGAAAAAAGTTAGTATAGAAAAGACATATCAACAAGATGAGGATTTACTGGTGTTGGAAACAAAACAAAGTACCTAGAGTTTTCTTAATGGTCAATTTTAGATATAAAAGGTAACTTGTGAGTAGCCATTGCTCTTTTCTGCACCTGTGTTCCTGGAGGCCACAGCACTGGCTTTTGATAGAAGAAGCTTTTGATAAAAGAAAAATAAACAACCTTGAAAAAGCAGAAAAGAAGCCTCATTTCATCTTTTTGGGACATGGGACATCGAAGAAGCAAGAAAACTAAGCTGGGGACTGTCAGGAAACAAACACCGACAGTCACCAGTTATTGATGGAGTATCTCTCACCAGGACATTACAACAGCAAAAATCACAGGACAGAGCAGTTTCTTTCTTAATTTGCTTTTATCTGTCCTACCCAAACAGTGGTGTGGAGTTTATTTGTGTTTTGTTCAAAAACTTGGACCAAAGACAGCGAACTGCTTCCAGGCTGGCCTGCAGCTTGACCATGCAACCCCTGCATGGTCTCTGCTCATTTCAGGCGTCACCATAAAACTATTAGCCACTAAAGACCAAGTTAATAGCAACTAATAATCAGTTAAAATAACAGATTACAACTGGCATCTGATCAAGGTGCCACCAACTTCCTGGGCACCAAGACCAAGCACTTTCTCAGGCATGGGATAAGACCAGTAGCATGAGACAACAAAAGTTATTCCTTCAATCTTTGGGAATTTAATCCAGGCAGTAGCCAGAAGATCACTTTCTTTGCTTTCTGGCCTTTGCCATATCTAAATATGTGTTAGAAAGAAGAATTTCAGGCAACTTATTACAAAAGGAGCATGTCCCACCCATCTCATCAACAAGCAATCAAGTGAAGAAGGACCAGAGCTGATTTTAGGGCCATGCATCCTGATTCTCCTCCCATGGCAACCAGTCATAAAATGGAAAACAGAGCCAAACATCCAGGGAGCACACCCGAGTCCCACTCTGTGGGCATCACCATGGGCTGACTCCAAAGATGTGTGGTGGTAATGCTACTTATGAAATTGATTTCTCCCCACCCTTACTGTTGCATTTTACTATTTTTGATCATCAGACAGGAAAGCATAAATAAAATCCTCTTAATGTCATGGTCATTTTTCAAGCAGGAAGTGACACAGGTTGACACCCAACCATTAATTTGACATGGGGTAGTAAAATCATTTGATTCTGCTGGCAGAATGTCATAGGAATTACCCAGCTTGAAGATTTATGGTCAACATACTGCTGTAAAGGCTGGCATGAAAAAAACCCAAAATGGACAATTATCATTACTTATTGTAAAGGGATTTTTTTGACTATGGAAACAGAGTAACTTAGGGAACTTTTGCTTTCTATAAACATCTTCTCCCCAGTTTCATTCTAATTAAAAAAAAAAAAAATCACCAAAGGATATTTTAGGAGAAGTAGATATTGTAAAGGGACAGAGATAGAGATGGGGTTTACTGGGATGTGAATTTTTCTTCCCTCATAACAATGAACACATGCATTGCAGCCAAAGGGACATTCTTGCTCAATGGCAAAACCATGAGACCATTCTTCCTCTTAAGAGTTTTTCCATCCCCTATCAAGCCTGGTGAGGAACTTATGGTGGCCACACTTCAAGTCATCAAGGATTTGGGTTTTTCTACTTATCCAATGAAACCTTAGGAGGTCAAGGAGGCCTTTGGACCTGATAAACGTCTTCAGCCAGGCCAGGGAGAAGAAAGGACAGAAAAGGCCTACATAGTCTAGGTGTCATGCCCCAATCCCACAGCTCTCTTAGCACAGCCACCGAGGCCGGGGAAGGACTCTTTGTGCACCTAGGCTCTGGGCTGCATCCTCCTGGCCCTGTTCTGCAGAGCACATGCCCTTTTCCTTCAGTTTAACAAACCCTGACGGGCCAAGGACTCTCTCCCCAAGTGGAAGCGTGCAGCTCATGCTCTCAGCCTAGGCCGTGCTGGAATAACAATGGCGGTTCGGCGTGCGGGCCGGGGGAGCTCTGCCAGGCAGCAATCCAGCACATTCTCCTCTGCAGGAAGCTCCAGCCCCGGATGGCAGAGGAGCAGGGCTGTGCTTCCCCCCACCTTCCTGCTGGCTATGATCCTGAAGTTTTCCCTCTAGCCGGGGGGGGAAGATGGAGGGCAGGAGGAAGCACGTGGAGATCTTTATCAGGCTGCAGCACCACGTCCAGAGCGTGCCTGACGTGTTGTACCACCCTCCTGAGATGAGCCACCTCAGCCAAGCCTGTGCCATCCCTCCCCGGGGTGTCACTCAGTGCAGAGAGCAGCTCTTACCCCACTGTTGCCTTTCCCTGGTCTTAAAATTAAAGCCAAAACACAGTTTATGGGGAAAAATGGAGTTTTACCTCGGTATTTATTTCAGGATCCTTGGGTGCAGCACTTGGTCCAGGTGGAATGCCTCCAAATGCACACACTGCCCCTCACACACCGAAATGCACACAATTATAGGCCTTGCTAATTAGCACATCTATCAAAGATTCTCCAACGAGAGGCTGGAGTGAAACCCCTGTTCTGAGGAACCTTCCCCCTGGCTGGGCCTATCTGAGTTTACAGAATGTGTTTTGGAGAGGATCTCGGTGTCTGGGGCTTCCAGGATGTTTGGTCTCCTGGTTTAACAATGCCATGGGTCTGAGCTGAGCTATCAGGCTTGGAAAGTTACAAGTGTGTAGGCTAAAAGCACTAAGAATACGTAAAAACCATATAAAAGAGTATATAAGAGGGGTATTAAAGATGAAAAAAGGAATGCCAGGGACTCTAATGCGGGGGCTGAGAACAGAGTGAAAAACGATCCGACCAATTTGGCTATTCGTGCTTTCTCCGGTTTATTATCTCAAAATGTCAGGTTATATAGAGTTCAGATAGTTTACAAATCCAGGTGCTTTTTAATTGGTATACAGTGTGAAAAAAAATTCAAAACAATTCAGTCTTAAAACGGCTACTATGATTACAATATAACTCTGCTATCTAAAATCAAACACACTTTAATAAAAATTCTTTCTGTGCCACAGGCTTTGATACTATAAACTAGGCCCAAAATTTCAAGGCCTAGCTAAAGTTTTTCATCAGACAATCAGGCCCACGCCCCTGCAAAAATTCTGCTACAGGGTAGAAAAAAAAGGCAGAAAAGTCATCCTGGCCATCACTGCCACCCCGCTCCTTCACTCAGCCCCAATACTTGTATTCCCAGCATCATTTAAAATCTGTCAGGGAGATCTTTCCAGCACCTCCAGACAGAACAAAACCTGGATGCTCGCACAGCCAGACTGACCAAGAGGTGACTGAAGCACTAATGATCAGCAGATGAAGGATGATGTCCCCGGGAAGGGCTGCCAGAAAAGGAGGACAGATCCCACAACAGCCGTCCCTGTTCCTTCGGCTGTCACCTTCAGCGCAAGGAGCGCCACAACCACCGCGGCCAAGTTTGATTGCTGCCCTAATAAGGTGAGAGCTGATGTCTATTATTTTGGGCACAGCTGAGGGCCAAAAAAGCTCTGGTGACTCCTGGCTCACATCCCATGGCCTTGGAGCAGGGCGGAGCCGGCCCTGGATCCGCAGGCAGAGCCAAAAGGCAATTGCTGCTCTGGTGCCTGCACTGCCTCTGCGACGCCTCACGGCCAAAATTCCTTCACGAACCCACCCACAGCAAGGGGGCCTCTGAACCAGGGAGATTTATAAGCTCAGCAGCAGGAGATTTTGGGGGAGCAGATGTAGAGAGAGAGGGTCGAACGAGGTCACATTTGAAATATATGGCAGGAGCAAGAGCTTAGCCCAGTTGAAGTGAATTCTTACTCAATGGCAAAACCATGAGACCGTTCTTCCTCTTGAGGGTTTTTCCATGCCCTAACAAGCCTGGTGAGGAACTTAATGACATCTGTGTGTTCTTGCCTGAGCGAGGACCTCATGATTTGACTGGATGCCATGAAAAAAAAAGATGTCCAGAAGTTATGAAAATAAAGGTATTTATCTTCATTGTTAGAAAGAAAAAAAAAAAAAAAAAAGCCTTTTGCTTCTCTCTCTTGGAGGATTAAGCTCACAGATTTACAAAGAACTGGTTGATTACCAAAATAAATACATCGCCATGCCAATTTATAGGACACAAATGTAGGAAACCCATCCAACCAAATCAGGCAAAGTGTAATTCATGTGAGAGCCCCCAGCATGTGCAAAGGGCACGGTGCATGTGGAACAAAGTACGTAGGGAAAGCATGCTAGAAACCTCTATCTGCGGGAACAATTCCCAGCACAGCCTACAATGGAGCTATAAAATAAATGGTTTGGCTCTCCACTGGAGGCAAAGCCCAACTGTTCTCAATGAGAAGGAGGATCATGTATCTTTATAATGAGAATTCAGTCGTTTTTAAATGTTGGCTTTGCTCGTATCACCACCAAATCTGTCTGCGGAGCTGACAGGCTGCAGACTTCATTTGGGTTTCTAGCTGTGATTATACATGGCAGTGATGGATACCACAGGGTTTTCCAGGGCTTAGGGTTTGGGGCTGGCTTTTGTTTTCCAGTTGTTTGGGGCTCGGGACTAAAAGAGCTGGTGGGGGTATTTTCAGTGTCACTGTCCAATGAGGCTTAAAGGGCTCTTTCCTTCTTTTAGTAGGTCTGATAATGGACAGAGATGAAAGCAGCCCCTGCATAAGTTCTTCTTTATATTGGCAAAGCTGCCCCTCCTGTGATGAAACCCAAGAGCAGTTTCTGCTTTCAGTGCTCAGTGAGATGGAGCAGAACATGTTTACTGAGCCTGAACATACCACTGCCCTCAGAGGTGCAAGCACCACCCTCTGCAGCAAAGGGGATCCTCACAGCACTAAAACATCTGCTTGCTCAGTGGAAAAACAACCCCACAATCATGTTAACATCCATGAGCGTGGCATATTCAGGAGTTAAGGGAATTTCCTTTCCTCTCTGCTATTTCTTAAAAGGGAGAATCACTTTCTGTAGCTGACAGCACACACAGGAGTGATGCATTTTGCAGCCAGATCAGCTCCTTTCACAGTCCAATCTGAAGAAACCTGAAGTTTCTCCATTAGAAATGAGGCAGCCTTCACACAAGGCTTAAAGTCTCATTTGGAAGCTCTTTTTTCCCAGCCCAGCCTCAGACTGCAAGCTACAGACAAGCAAAGCACTTGTATTAGAGTGGATGCAAAGCATCTATAGCAGCCCAGAGCAGTGATGAGCAAGACTTGACAACAAACTGGCACAGGGAGGGTACCTGCAATTTAAAAACTCAATTTCTCCAAATCTTTGCTCCTACTATTAAGACTAAAGAGCAGAAGGTCATCTGGTTACCTGGGGGGAAATAAAGTCAACGTTATGGTCTGCAGGGATCACAGCCTGGACTGAAATGGGAAAGCCAAGTGGGATAATTCAGACTTGTACAAGGCAGGTCTCCACACAACCTGAGGGAAACCTCCCTGAACTTGTGGCATGAGGCATTTGGAAGCAGCAGCTTGTGTATTTAGCCTGAGTGGGGGCACTGCTGGGCAGACTGGAGCTTTGGAAGATATGAGAAAAGTGACTGACTTGACTACTGGAGCAGTGGAGACACTGAACTGATGACATGCACGGAGTTCTCAGCATGTTCTGTGCAAGTGGACATGAAGCAGCCCATAAAAGTGGCTCAGATCAGTTGCCAAGACCAAATGTTCTCAACTGAGCTGATCTGGCTCTCCACAGGGCCAGGTGTCATCAAAGAGGATCTCTCTACTTCAGAGCATTGCATGGTCAAAGTCATTCCAGCTCTGCAGTGGAGCTGGGTAGCACCATGGGGTCCAGCATGCTGTGGCACCTTCAGAGCAGCAGTGCGTGGCCAGGGAGCATAAAAGCAGCTCAGGAACATTTAGAGCACATCACAGTCTTTGGGGCCTCACAGAATAATTAAGACTGCAAAAGATCTCCAAAACCATCGGGTCCAACCACAAACCCTGATGCTGTTTGTTCTTCATGCAGGCATGGAAGTCTGGTTGCAAAATTCTGGGACTCCCATCCCTGCAGTGATAATCACCCTGCCACTACACTGGTGGAAAATTTGAAGGTGATAATCACGAGTCCACCCTTCAAGTCAAACAAAAAGCACAGCAGCACAGAAGAGCTGTGGTGTTCCCTGCACCACAGCCGAGCGCTGCTGTGCCACTGACCAGCTGCAACTTCAACAAAGGGCACAGCAAAGCCAAGGAGAGCTCCAGTTCTCCCCAGCAGCGTGCCAACAGCTTCATCCCAGCACTGATTCCCAAGTTTTAACCATCTGTGCACAGGCCTCGAGGCCAAAAGGAGAGGAGGCTTCCCAGATGCAGCTTTTGGAGGAGGCTGGACTCTCTGTACATTGTGAGATATATGAACTCCCAGGCTTCACAGGAGCCTCACTCTTCTGTGCAATATCACATGGCTTTTGGATTTGCCTGCCCTGTCCACCTCTCCCATGTGTTTCCAATAATGGCTTACATATGGGAGGGTTTCTTTTGTGTGCCCTGAGAAGGGACACGCTGTTGTTTCCCCTTCCTAGATGAGGCTGCAGACGTACACATCATTTTTATTGGTGGATTTTATTGCTTCTTTACAGCACACGCCACTGGTCTCCCCAAGCCTTCCCTTTCAGGCCACTGTTCACCCTTGCCCCTGTTAAGTCTCCTCATTCCCCATCCTCTCTCAGTCAAAACAGGGGCCCCTAATTAAGAGAATGCCTTATAAATCTCTCTGCATCCAAATAGGATCCAGAGCCTGGCTGGGGAGACGGCTCTGGAGACAGAGGGTAGGTCTGGCATTCCTCACGTTGCACACAGGCTCTCTTCAGCATCACTGCTTGGCATGTGAGCTCTGGTCCCAGCACTGACAGCCAGTGCCAGCACCCAGCTCTTGTGCCTGCCACTTACAGCAAGCAGACACCAGAGAAACAGGCTGGAGTCTCCCACTTGGACCCAAACCCTTGGTTATGCAGAGCAAAGACCCAAATTGGGATGCTGACCCTGCAGGAGAAGCAGTCACATCACCTAAGGGTTCCCTGCAGGACCCCATGGTGTGCAGTGGTAGGAGAGGGGGGGTTAGCAATCTCTTCCCCAAGATGCTGGAGGATTCTGCTCTCCCAGAGATGTGGCCAGCAGACCCTTGGGTCAGGAGGAGAGCTGCATTCAGAGCTTGTTATTCCTCTGTTAGGGCACATCCTACCCTCAACACCCCAAAAACAACCCAAAACCCAGGATGGGAGGGTCACCATCCCTGCCAAGCCCTGCCTGGATGTGAGCTTGTGCCCTGCTTCACACTGACTGGTGCCTCCAAGTCCCAGCTCAGCACATCCATCACCCAAACCCCCGTGGAAGCACCCAGGATTAGGGCCCCTGAGAGGCTCTCCACTCTCTCCATCAATCCTGTTTATACAGGGAACACAGGTCTTAACCCAGGCAGGATGACCCTGAGGAGACATCACCGTTGCATCACCCAAATTATGCAAGTTTAAAGCAGAAGGTGCAAGTACCACCCTCAAAACTCACAGCAACACCAGGAACCTTCCTGAAAACCTGCTCCTTGTGGGATAGTGGGGTTGGAGGCCTATAACTCAAAAAACACAAAGGATGAGAGCGGCCTGAGACAGAGAAAACCCACCCCACTCTGTCACCACGTTACTTTGTCTGTGCTTGCTCGCAGCCCTGACCTTTGATCAATACTGTGCCTGCCCAGGCACTTAAGCTCAGCCTGCAGTGGTTTCTCTGCATCACACTGACACACAATAATTTCCTCAGTGTGCACATCTCTGGAAAGGCAGCTGGTGCCAGAATTCCCCCATCCCAAATCCCTGCTTGGGCTGGTGCCCAGCGCTCTGAAAAGTCTGTCAACATCTGGAAGCAGTGACACTGCACATCTGCATCAGAATTGCAGGAAGGAGAGAGAACTACCTACAGGATCAGTTCTGTTGATAATTAAGCCCTAAATAGGAGGGCACTAGTTGTATTCACCGTCCCTAACACCCCAACACTCGCACATGATGCTGCTTCTGCTGTAAACAGCCCTTGGAGAAGTAGGTGGACATTCTTCTTGCACTTGTAGCAGAGGTGCAGCTGGGGAGGCTGAGCAAGTAGGATCAATCTAAAGAAAACACCTCTAATTATCAAGGGAGTGATTCTTGCTCTTATTCACACGGGGAATAACAAAGCAGATTGTTGCACTTGTTGTCAGCGTGACTCAGGGGATTAGATCAATGTTTTAAACACAACCAGCACCTCTAGGAACAAATCAGGATCACACAAAGCTTCTTCAAGCTTCCCACAAACCTGTGGCACTCATTTTCTCCTCAGACTCCCCCTGGACCTGCCTTTTCTGCTATACCCAGCCAGATACCTTCCTGCTTCCAACACACACTTTTTCTGGATGCCTGCAATGGAGGAGCACAGAATACCTTGTGGTTTTGCTGGAAACATTCCCTATTTAGTGCTTCTGGCATCATTTATGCCTCAATATACAAGATACCTTTCTCCAAGCCATGTGACACCCTATTTAATGTTTACTTTTTTTTTTCTTTTTATTCCTTTTAAGTCATTTAGGTTTTTCCTGCTAATGAAGTCCTGATTTCCTGGCAGTGGGGGCAGATTTAGCAGAATGGAAGAGAGGGCAAGAGGGAGAGTGAGCCCTCTCTGTAAATCCCCTCAGTGAGGCCGACCAGGCTCCCTGTTTGCTGCACTGAAGTGTCAGGAATGGGGGGCAGGAGTTTTATCAAGTCAATCAAAAGTCAGAGAAGCCAGGAGAATTTACAAAAGGATTACCTCAGCTGCTGTATTTGTGTACTGACACCTCCTGCTTGGGCCCAGGACTATGAAATTTCAAAGAGGCATTACTTAATTTATGTATATTTTTCGATTTATTTTTTTTTTAACATTTTTTAAAACGTGAAATCGCCCCCTTTGATAGCCAAGATCAGGGATCTCGAGCACCCCAGCTACCCTGGGAGCTTGAAGAAATGTTTTTCCGTGGTGATTCTGAGCAGAGAAGACATCCAGACCAACACCCCACTGCTGCCACGGGCTGTGGAGTAGCAGGAGCCACCTGTGCAGCCTGCAGCAGCCACGCTCTGTGCTCAGCACAGACAGACAACAATTCCCACAAAGGGAAACATTTGCCACCGTGATTAAACTCGAGGTAACGAGGCTTCCTGATGCTTATCTCTGATCTGAGAATTAGGCTCATTCCACTTGTTTCCTAAGGCATCACAGATAAATACTGCTTGGCATTCCCAGTGACCCCAATCCAAGGCTTTTTATAAAATCAGAAGCTCCCAGAACAGCAGAGCAATAGCCTTCAGGGGTGTGTTTTGGAGAGGGTGGGGCAGATTTATTATTTTTTTTTCTCTTTTGCTAGTGAATAAACCCATTCTGTGGACACCCAGCACTGAAACGATGAGAGATCTGGGTTCAAAAAGGGTTTTTGTTTCGCTGTAAATCCTATTTATGGCTTAGGGCGCAGCTGATACGCCGTTAGCTTTTATTTCATTGATAATTCTGTGATTGTAGTTGAAACCTTGCAACTTAATGAGCTGATGTTATTACCCATACTGTGTGGCCATCTGGAACCAGTTTGGCCAGAGAGCCCAAAGCACCACCAGCCACCTGCAATGCATTAAAGCCTCAGCCCAGTACCAGCTCCGTGGATTGGAAAAGCCAGGCCTGCATAAATACTAACCTGTGAGAATGTAATTGGAGAAGCGATATTTAAGGACTTGGAGGTTGCCAGAAATGCTCATTCTCAGGGGAATGCAGGCAGAGGCTTAAAGTTTAAAGCCAAGTGGTTTTTGGTTTCAGCATTGTGAATCAAGAAAAAAAATCATCGCATGTGGAGGTTGTCGGAGCGTCTGAGCCACCAGGTCTGTCCAAACGGGCCAGGCTGTGCCAGGGATTCCCAAAACTAAGGGTCTCTCCTCACACCTGAGCCTCATGCTCCACATGGTGCTCATTTACCCAGGTACCACCTCCAGACATCTCTCCAGAGGCACTGAAGGAAGGAGCCGATGCTCCAGAATGCCCTGCGGAACACTCTGCCACCATCACGGATAAACAAAACAAAATAATAATCACAGCAGGTAACACCCAACAGTTTGGAAAGGCACAAAAACAGCATCTGAATATCCCAGCAAACTGTCGTGCTGAATATTGTGAGCAACCTCTGGGTCAGAAAAGAGGAGGAGCACCAGCCTTATCTGGAATTCTGTGGTGTGTCCTGGGCAGACCCAGCCTTGGTGGCCTCCTAGGAGAGCTACTGGTGAACAAAAAGAGGTGGCTGTGTTGGCAGAGACATAAATTAGCATGGTTAATTAGCGTGACTCATTAGCATGGTTCATTAGGGTGGATGTTCTCTGCTCCTTGCTGGTTGGCACCACCTTGGGGGGGATGAGTTGCTACTCAGATTTCAGAGATTTGGGTAATATGCAATTCAAGTTAAATTCTTTTTTTTATTTCTTTTGATTTTTCCAAATCTTTTTGGCATTTCAATGGTAAAATATATACTGGGAATTGCTCTCCACACTTTCCTGATGCAAACACTGATGGCTGCAACTCAGACAGGCTGTGACACTGACTAAAAACAGTTTTCTTGGTTGTTTTCTGGTTCCTCCTGATGACACTTGATGGAGCTGGGCTTGATGATCCTTATGGGTCACACCCAGCTTGAAATATTCTATGATTCTAAAGCCCCTGGTTCAGTTAAAGACACACAAAACTCTGATGCTCCCAGGTAGGAATGGAAATCCAAAGAAAGAAGGATGTGCAGCCCTTGCAAGGGTTTCCATTTCTTTTCTTCCCCTGTTTGTCCCGCACAAGGGAATTTTGCAGAGCAGATAACCAGGGTGCCCAGTAAATACAGGCCTCTATGAAGATACAACTTGAGCATTTTATCTTAGAAGACACACTTAAATGTTTCACAAACTCCGGTGTAAATGCACAAACGTGGCATTTGTGTGAAAATTACATTTTATTCAGCATCGTGTGCATTTCACACACTCAGGATACATCACAAGGACTCAGCATGGCCAGCATCACCCAAAGTTCAACCATCACATCCATATGCCTTGCCTGGATCTAGTTTGTGCCTTATTTATTTATATTTTTAACACACCTTGGTGACAGAAATGAATCCCTTTTAGATGAAGGCTGCAAGCGCCTTTTTCTTTTCCCCTTGCCTAATCCCGAAGTGCTTTGAAATTCACACAGAGTCATAAAAAAGGGAAAAAAAAAAAAAAAGAATGGGCCAAGGAGAATTTTTTCTGCTCTGGTTTTGATACAAGCACTGCAGTGCAATATAAAAGAGTGTCTACAGAAAGCCCACGGTGACAGAGGAGAGGTGAAGAGGTTTCATTTTAAACCCCAAAGTGTGGGGGAGGTGTTGGGTAAGAGCTGGGGGCAGGTCATGCATTCCTCACACACAGAGGCTTCCCAACCCCATCCCTTCCCGGAGAACACCCTGATCTTTCCCTGCCCATCCAGGGCCAGGTGGGAGCTGCAGTGGAGGTGGCACATGCCAGGGAAATAACATTGTCCCCTGGCCATGTTGACCAAAGCCCCTGAGACCCACAGCAGAACAGGGAGAACAAAAGTCCCAAAAGAAGAGCCAAATTTCCACGTGGATGTGCAGAAAAGGGATCCAGTGACTCTTTTCATTTACTTTCTTTATTATGTGTCAGAATATATTACCATACAAATCTTTTTGGCTTGCAGTCTTTTCGTCATGCTTTCATTTCTTTGTGATCTTTCAGACTATTTCCCCCCCACCACCCCCAAATTTCAGCAGATTTTTCAATATTTTGCGGTGGGGTTTTGAGTAATTCCATGCATTAAACTGTCCAAGGAATTTTTTTGGTAATAGTTCTTTGTGGGTTGACTTCTTGCAAATATACTTGAGTGGGAGATCCATCAAAAATACTGGTGTCTCTTAAGCTGGGCGAAGATTAGGATGGGAGGATAAAAACCCACAAAAATTTTGAAGCTTTCACAAAAGCATTTAGAAAAGTTACTGAAAATTCCCCATATTTTCTGGGAAATTATTAGTTAAAAAAAAAACAAACCAGCAATGTTCCACCTTTTCCCTGAAATGTATTTGTGTCTTGGACTGTGGTAAAAATCCCTCTTGCCAATTATTTTTTTACTATGAACATCCATAACTCTATTTGGGCTGGAACAAGGTGATCTTTAAGGTTCCTTCCAACCCAAACCATTCTGTGATTCCATGACCAACCCCTACATTTTCTTCTTGTAAACCTGGGGCTTCTACCCTAAATTTGGACCTCCATTTAAGCCCTGGTTCTTCCCTACTGTTTATTTCAAGTCCCTTTATCCAAGGTGTGCATCCCACACATCTATCTGCCATTTTCCTGACTGGGTATCACCATCCTCCCAACTCCCTTGGTATTCCACCAATGTTTCTTTGATATATAAGATCTCTGAGGCTGGGACAGAAAGACTTTTTTTTTTTATTCCAAATTTCTTTCACACTTAATCAGCCTCAAGAAAAATTAAAAAAAAAAGCAGGATTCTTGGGAAGCTCTGTCACAGCACCCTGAAATCCTCCCTTTTCCTGATAAATATGACAGTGGACAGTGCCACCAGCTCACAGCTGGTGTGCCCACGTGTATGCCCACAGTGGCAGCAGGGACAGAGCTTAGTTCTCTGCTCTTCCAACCTGGCATCCTTGAGGACAGGGATGCCCGAGCACCACCTACATCAGATGTGGTCCCTTTGCAGCCAGGAGCCGCCTTAGACTGGGCTCCAAACGAAGGTGCTCTTTGCTTTGCCAGGGTGTCTGACCCAAAACAGCTTGGATTTGCTCTGGGAATAACACAAACGCTTCTCTGCTCTGCAGCTTTCCCACTCCCAGCTCAGGTTTCCCGGAGCTCGGGAGCATGGGCACGTGGGAGCTGCTCGCAGGCAGCCTCGGCATTTGGCTGTCGGGATAAAACTCAACCTACACTCAGTGCCTACGAGGAAAGGAAAACAAGGAAACCCACCTAGATTAAGTGGCTCACCCTGGGTCCCACAAGTTTTCATTCACAGCTCTCCCTGCCAGCCCTGCACATGAATGGTTCAAAGCTCTGCTCCTCCAGAGGCTTTTCCTTTCATGTAAAACCCAGGTTATTGCACTGCATCCCCGTGGCACCGAGCCAGCCAGGATTGTGCACTCACCACAGCCAGAAACTCTGCCCAAGGAAAGGGGGGAAAAGGTTCCTTCGTGGGTCACACTGTGTTAAGTGGAGGTGCAAGAGCTGTATCTGTCCTGGATGCCTGCTCAGGGTCATCTCCAAACCTCAGCAGCCTCTGGGCCATCTGACATGGCTCAAATCTGTCCCAGCTGTCCCAAAAGCAAAAGCATCCCCTGCTGCGCACACAAGTGTCTTTTCCATTGGCAAAAACCAAATTTCTAGGCTTGGGTTTCTACAGAGAACCCAAATCTGGTTGAGCTTTTCCCAGCAGCTGCCTTCTGGTGTATGACTTGCATCTTGCTCCCATCCCCTGTGTGGTGCGTGAAAAACCTACAAACCAAACCCATTGTGATTTATAATTAATGTGGGGGAAAAAAACCAAACAAACCAAAGCAGAGAGATCGATGACACATCCCATCCACGGCTTGGCCAATCATTTTGGCAGCACCTTCCATCTCCAGGTGTCTCTGACCATGGGAGGGGGTTTGGAACAAGATGATCTTTAAGGTCCCTTCTAGTCCAAACCATTCTAGGATTTTATGATTTAGACTCTAAATCATCCTATGTGTAAATCACCAACAAACAAAGTTGCCTGTACAGCCCAGCACCAGAAGATGGGGAGCAGGGCAGGGATTCCCACCCTCCTTCCATCAGCACATAAACCACTTGATTACTGATACAAAACAATACAAAATAACTGATAAAAAGCAATCCAAAATTACATCCCTGCTGTAAAAACAAAAACCAAGCACCAACGCTGCAGACCCGTGACCATTTATCCCATTCCTGCTCTGGGCTTACTGCTGCCACACACTGTCCTTCCTCTCCTAGCAGCATCCACTCCCACTTGAACAGAACAGCACAACACTGAGGGGAAAAGCAGCATTCCACATCCACAAACACATGTTTCTCTGTAAATATTTGGAGAACACGCCAATCCTCAAGGGAGCGGGGCAAAGCAGCATCAGTGATGGTTCTCATTGCCTTCCAAACCCTGAACATGAGCAGCTAGGGCCTTTCTCCACGTTCTTCCTGTGAGGAGGGTTTATTCCTGCCCCTGTTGCTGTGGTGTGGGGGTGTTGGGCTCTGCTTGACACTCTTTATGGGACTTTTAAACAGCAGGTGTGCAAGATGCAGCCTCGGGTCAGCCGGTGGGGAAAACAAATCAAAACAAATCAAAACAATACAAAACAAAACAAAATAAAACCACTGCTTTTCATGGCTTGCAGTGTTGCCTTTCTCTGGTCTTAAAATTAAAGCCAAAACACGGTTTATGGGGAAAAAGGGGCTTTTATCTCGGTATTTATTTCGGGATCCTTGGGTGCAGCACTTGGTCCAGGTGGAATGCCCTGAAAATGCATGCACACCTCACACTGAAATGCACACAATTATAGGCCTTGAAAAATTAACATATTTATCAAAGATTCTCCAGTGAGAGGCTTGAGTGCACCCCTCGTTGTGAGGAACCTTCCCCCTGGCTGGGCCTGGCTGAGGTTCCAAAATGTGTTCTGGAGAGGCCCTTGGTGTCTGGGGCTCCCAGGATGTTTGCTCTCCTGGTTTAACGGTGCCGTGGGGCTGAGCTGAGTTATCAGCCTTGGGAAGTTACAAGTATGCAGGCTAGAAGCACTGAGAATACATAAAACTATAAAGGAGTATGTAAGAGGGGCATAAAAAAAAGGCAGAAAAGTCATCTTGGCACCAGCAGCTGGCAGTGAAGGGGCTGGGGCGCTGGAGCCCTCCTGGCTCCCAGGGTGTCCCAGGCACATGAGGGGAGCAGAGTGGCTCTGCCCACCTCTGTCTCCATGGGAGTGCTTATGGAGTGGAAGGAAGTCCTAATGAAATTC
>VZTN01022748.1:827299-1038218 GCA_013400515.1 Erpornis zantholeuca | reverse complement strand
GTGGGAGCTGCTCGCAGGCAGCCTCGGCATTTGGCTGTCGGGATAAAACTCAACCTACACTCAGTGCCTACGAGGAAAGGAAAACAAGGAAACCCACCTAGATTAAGTGGCTCACCCTGGGTCCCACAAGTTTTCATTCACAGCTCTCCCTGCCAGCCCTGCACATGAATGGTTCAAAGCTCTGCTCCTCCAGAGGCTTTTCCTTTCATGTAAAACTCAGGTTATTGCACTGCATCCCCGTGGCACCGAGCCAGCCAGGATTGTGCACTCACCACAGCCAGAAACTCTGCCCAAGGAAAGGGGGGAAAAGGTTCCTTCATGGGTCACACCGTGTTAAGTGGAGGTGCAAGGGCTGTATCTGTCCTGGATGCCTGCTCAGGGTCATCTCCAAACCTCAGCAGCCTCTGGGCCATCTGACATGGCTCAAATCTGTCCCAGCTGTCCCAAAAGCAAAAGCATCCCCTGCTGCGCACACAAGTGTCTTTTCCATTGGCAAAAACCAAATTTCTAGGCTTGGGTTTCTACAGAGAACCCAAATCTGGTTGAGCTTTTCCCAGCAGCTGCCTTCTGGTGTATGACTTGCATCTTGCTCCCATCCCCTGTGTGGTGCGTGAAAAACCTACAAACCAAACCCATTGTGATTTATAATAATTGTGGGGGAAAAAAAACAAACAAACCAAAGCAGAGAGATTGATGAGACATCCCATCCATGGCTTGGCCAATTATTTTGGCAGCACCTTACATCTTCAGGTGTCTCTGACCATGGGGGGAGGGGGTTTGGAACAAGATGATCTTTAAGGTCCCTTCTAGTCCAAACCATTCTAGGATTTTATGATTTAGACTCTAAATCATCCTATGTGTAAATCACCAACAAACAAAGTTGCCTGTACAGCCCAGCACCAGAAGATGGGGAGCAGGGCAGGGATTCCCATCCTCCTTCCATCAGCACATAAACCACTTGATTACTGATACAAAACAATACAAAATAACTGATAAAAAGCAATCCAAAATTACATCCCCGCTGTAAAAAAAAAACGAAGCACCAACGCTGCAGACCCGTGACCATTTATGCCATTCCTGCTCTGGGCTTACTGCTGCCACACACTGTCCTTCCTCTCCCAGCAGCATCCACTCCCACTTGAACAGAACAGCACAACACTGAGGGGAAAAGCAGCATTCCACATCCACAAACACATGTTTCTCTGTAAATATTTGGAGAACACGCCAATCCTCAAGGGAGCGGGGCAAAGCAGCATCAATGATGGTTCTCATTGCCTTCCAAACCCTGAACATGAGCAGCTAGGGCCTTTCTCCACGTTCTTCCTGTGAGGAGGGTTTATTCCTGCCCCTGTTGCTGTGGTGTGGGGATGTTGGGCTCTGCTTGACACTCTTTATGGGACTTTTAAACAGCAGGTGTGCAAGATGCAGCCTCGGGTCAGCCGCTGGGGAAAACAAATCAAAACAATACAAAACAGTACAAAACAAAACAAAATAAAACCACTGCTTTTCATGGCTTGCAGTGTTGCCTTTCTCTGGTCTTAAAATTAAAGCCAAAACACGGTTTATGGGGAAAAAGGGGCTTTTATCNTGTTGCCTTTCTCTGGTCTTAAAATTAAAGCCAAAACACGGTTTATGGGGAAAATGGGCTTTTATCTCAGTATTTATTTTGGGATCCTTGGGTGCGGCACTTGGTCCAGGTGGAATGCCCTGAAAATGCATGCACACCTCACACTGAAATGCACACAATTATAGGCCTTGAAAAATCAACCTATTTATCAAAGATTCTCCAGTGAGAGGCTTGAGTGCACCCCTCGTTGTGAGGAACCTTCCCCCTGGATGGGCCTGGCTGAGGTTCCAAAATGTGTTCTGGAGAGGCCCTTGGTGTCTGGGGCTCCCAAGATGTTTGGTTTAACAATGCCGTGGGGATGAGCTGAGTTATCAGCCTTGGGAAGTTACAAGTATGCAGGCTAGAAGCACTGAGAATACATAAAACTATAAAGGAGTATGTAAGAGGAGCATAAAAGCAAAGGCAGAAAAGTCATCTTGGCACCAGCAGCTGGCAGTGAAGGGTCTGGGGCGCTGGAGCCCTCCCGGCTCCCAGGGTGTCCCAGGCACACGAGGGGAGCAGAGTGGCTCTGCCCACCTCTGTCTCCATGGGAGTGCTTATGGAGTGGAAGGAAGTCCTAATGAAGTTCACAGTGGTAATGAAGTTCACAGTGGTTCCAAAAAGCACCGCAGTTTGTGTGCTCTCAGTCACTGTCACTGCGCAGGTCCCCGCCGGAGGAAGCAGCAGTGATGGATGTGCTCTTTAGATACCCTGAGCTCCGTGCCCAGGCTGCTGTCTGCTGGGGTGCCCCATTCCCCAAACACCCCCAGTCCCTTCAGACCTTCCCTTTGCCCTTCAAAGCCACCACAGGCCTTAATCAGGGCCACTGCCAAAGCAGCGGCATCCAGAGGTATCCAAAGGCAGCAGCTTTTCACACCACTGAGATCATACAGCTCCTCCTGCCTGCAAATAAAACCTGTCTGGAAAACAAAGTGGCCACCCCCTGCCTCGAATCCTGAGGGACATCCAGAGCAGGCACACAGCACAGGTCCCATCCTCTGGCCACCCCAGCACGGGACAATCCCGCTGGGATGCTCATCTTGAAGGGGTAGGATAGTTAATGAAAGATGTCTGCACCCCATCAGAAAAAGAGAGACATTTACATAATTTGTGTTTTGAAAAAAAAACCTTTTATTTTAGATTATGACTGTGGTGAGCCTGGGGTGGGTTCTGTTTGGGCAGCAGCAGAAAGGGCTTACAGAGTCAGCTCTGCCCTCTCTGGGCTGGATGTGGCTTATTCTTTCTCCAAAGAGCTGCAATGTTTAGGTTTCTTTTCTTTCTCCCCCGCCCCTTGTCTTCTCCCTTTGGTAAATTCAGACCAGCAGCAAGGTCCAGTTTCATTCATTCAGTGTGTACCAAAGCATTCTTCTGCCCAGGAAAGTCCTCAAATATCTCTGTATCCTGAATTTTTCCCCCTGTTTTGTGGAAGTTTACGTATCCTTGAAAAATGCACGTCCCTGTTTCTAAGAGAGCCTAGAGGAAGCAGTTCAGGGGATTGGGCTGCAGCATGGCTCGTCTCAATTGCACTAAAAGGGTTGTTTTTCTTGCCCCTAATCTCTTCTGTGTATTGCATTTCCTAACTGTTTCATAAATGAGAAAATTTACTGTATTCATTAGAGTTTTACTTCAAAATTAAAGGCAAGCTAATGCAAAACTGTGCACATACTAACTTTGCTTTTGTTAAGTCAGATGTTTCTTAATCAGAACCATATTTTATGCAAAGTCTGGTAATTTTAGGCACATTAAAAAAAAAAAAAAAAGGAAAGAAAAGGAGTTAACCTTCCATTAAATATCATCCTCTCTTCATTGTAAACAACTCAGCTCCAGATCAATGGTGTGACATTTTCTTTCCCAAATGCAAGTGTTTTTCTCCATCTTTTTATAAATGATAATGTCTTCGTGGCCTTTCCTTGTTTGTTGATGCTGAGAAATGGAGTACAAAGACACAGCCCAGACTGCTCTGGCTGCAGTTGTGTCTCTTTTGGAGAGGTTCAGAGTCCCATGCTAAGGGTGGCTCTGAGGTTCAAGCAGAGCTCCATGGATTAGAGTGCTTGAAATCCAGAAACTTCCTCAGCAGTTCATTTGGAACCCCAGCGCTGATATTTTGGCCTCTGCGCCGTTCCAGCTGGGGATGCAGAAACGCTGCCATGTGCAGGCTTCAGCCAAGCCCCAGGCAAGCTCAGGACTCAGCACTGAGCATTCGGTGGGGCACCAGCCTGGGTGATGGAAAATGCGATTTCCGAGAAGCAGCAGAGGCTGGAGACAAATGTTGGGGAAGAAAAGGCCACCCTGGCTGGCAGGTGAGCTACACCTGGTAAGGAGCTGCTCCCTGTGTGCAGTTCAGGTCTCCCTTCCTTCCCACGTTCCACCTTTCAGTCCCATGGGGGAGGCTTGGGTACCACCAGAGATTTTAAATAATGTTAGATGCCTGTGTTTGTCTGAAACAATCCCTCATTTTCCCTGGATTTGCAGCCTACATCAGCCTCACCCTTTACAAGCTCTTCAGTTGCTTCTGCACCTTTTGGAGCCTCAGTCCTTTCAAAGCCTCAGCCTTTCCAAAACAGGACTCCATGCAGAGGCAACCTCAGATCCCCTCAGACCTCATGTCAGGACTTGTCTTTAAGCCTGGAAACCTCCAGAAAACCCTTCCCCAAAGCTGCAGCCTCGGTGGCATCGGTGCCACTTCACTCTCCTCCTCTGGAAGCACCTAGCTTCCCCAAACAGGGCAATTACCCCTCCTGTTCAGTATCAGGTAAAAAAAAAAAAGCATTTCTCCTAAGCAGCCAGTGCTGTGTTTGCTGGAGCTGCTTATGCCCTGCTCAGGTCACAGGAAAAGGAAGAGAAGCACTGCAAGGTGAGATGTATCCTCACATGGGTCAGCTCCAGGAGAAACAGGACATGGAAGTACAGGAAGGTGTCAGCACCAAGTGAGAGGTCACCTTCCCATTTCCCCCAAAGCCTACTGCAAAAGCTTCCAGCTACATGCATTTCATGATTCTCAAACTCGGGATTTGCACCCGAGGCCATGGATGCCAATCCCACTTTTCCCACTTTTCCCCACTATCCCATGCTGGAGCTCTGGGCTGCTGCCTGACACAGGTATTTACCAGAGAAAAGATTTAGCAGCCCAGGAGACCTCACCCAGCCACTGCATCCCTCTCTCTGCTTCATCCACAGGCTCCCACACCGGCCACAGGGCTAAAAATAAATCAGTGGTGTTTAAATCAAGATGTGCTTTTTCTCTCACCCTGCAGGTTCGAGTAGTCACAGCAAAAATAACAGATTTGTTTTGTTTTTTTCCCCCTCAGCTTATTTTAATCCTCATGTGGATAGTTATGGAATTGTGGTAGCACATTTACTGACTCAAAGTATTCTCTCAGAAGCTGCAGACCACTGAAACCCACAATTTTACTCAAGAAACAATCCCTCTCCAAACAGAATCCCCAGTTTCATCTTCATAAATAATAACAGTAGAGAAAGAAGAAAAGTCTAAACAAGATGGAGAGGGGGTTCAATAGCAACCACAGCTCACTTTTCAAAACAGCCTTACAGAAATGCTGTTTGTACCACAGGTCTCAGCTGGACAATATGCGGAATGTCAGGAATCTGATTTCTAGAGACCAGTCTTTGGGGAGAAGGCAGTTTTTAAGACATACTTGATGATACAAACCTGAAAACAGTTCTATAAATCACAGCTGGCTCAGCCTAGCAAAAAGCTTCTTCGGAGCTCCAGAACCACAGCAAGGGATGTGAACTTATCTGTTGCTTTGGATCTGTGTCTCTTACAGGGAAGTTCCTTCCAAGACCCAAATGCTTTATGAGTGCCTTAACTCTCTCAGCCAACAGGAGGAAGGTGTTTGTGCCGAGCTCGTGTGTCCATGGGTTCATTTGGCTGGTGCACCAGAAGCGAGAGAAAAATAACATTTTTGTGGTAGCAACTCTGACTTATTTACACCAACGTGAAAAATGTTTACTCCCAGCAGAGATGACCTGCTCGTGGTGATACGAGTGATTTGTGGCTTTGCCAGCGTCCTCGGCAGCAGCAGTCTGATCCTGTGCTGAACTGGCATTTCTAAGATGCTTTGAAAGCTATTTCTGAAGGTGAGGAAAGTGGGAGGTTTGTCCCCAGCCTGCAGCCCCTGAAGGAATTAGGAGCTCCCATCTGCTAAACTGACACGACCCAGTAATGATTTCTCTCCTCCTTACTTTTATCTCCCCTCTTCATTTTCCTCCTCAGCACACAAAATCGCTGCTTTTCCTCCCTGACTCATCACCACAGCCCCTGCAGCAGCGAGCAGGGTCCCACCTTCACCAGCATCGCTCACAACCAGGGGAGAGCAGAAACTGCAGGAATTCAGCCCAATTTCCCACATGGCAGCACCGAGAGGCAGAGGAGTAAAGGAATCTCCTGCCCGTGTGGACTCCCCCAGCCCAGGGATCAGCTCTGTCAGCAAGGCATGAAAAGAGACATCCAGAGTGAATCCAAGAGCTGCTGGATGTGAACCTCTGCTCATTGTGTCCCTGTGACACAGAGCAGGGATATGGCACAGAGCAGGGATGTGGTACAGGAGCTTCCTGAGGATGAATGGAATAATTAACACCCTGACTGTCCCCTGGGCATGCCAGGGTGAGGGGAGGTGACCCTGGGAGCCCCATCTCCTTCCTGGAGGAGGGGATGTGCTGGCCATGAAGCCAAGGGTTCTGCAGGCTGGACTCTCAGCCTTCCCCCTTTTCCCAAGCAGGGAAAATGGAGCAGCAGCAGTAGAAACAACTGAATGAGGCTGAGTGCTGGGACATGTCCCCTTCATGTGTGGCATGTGCAGGAGGGGCATCACACCACAGCTCTGAGATCTTTCCCTCTCTAGAGCCTGCCCCAGACCATCTGCAACCGAAGCAGGGAGCAGAGGCCACTTCCAGTGGACAGACTCCCATTCCCAGGGGATCAGGGCTCCACAGGGAAAACCAGCATGTTCTCCAGACACATCTCCTGTCCACAAATGCCACAGACCTGTCCCCTTGCTCCCTCATTAGCTCTACATGAGCACCCTCCCCATCCCTTTTGGTGGTACCCAAGATCATCCTTCCCGCACCAAAGCCCCAGCTGCAGGACATGGGGGTGTCTTCGCTGGTGCTGCCCCATATCCTTAGTCATATCCTGCTGCCCCAGTGTCAGTGGCTGAATTCCCCCTAATCCAGTGCTGCCCTGAGTGATTGACCACCCCTACACCGCCCTAGAGAGGACCAGCTGGGCGGGTGACTTGAAAGCAGCTTTGCTCCTGACATGCCTGGGCTTCGCCTGGAGAGATCGAAGGGCGAAGCTAAAAACATAACTCACCAGAGAGCACATTTTTGCATTTCAAAGAAAAAACAATTTTACTTGCTAATAAATGATTTGTTTATTTACCCTTTCCTCCCAGAGAATGGTTTCGTGGCTGCAAGTCCAGATAACTTATGCTTCTCTTTAACCCTCCCGTGACTCGGGGGTCACCCGTTCGGGGAAGTGTAGTATTTCTTGCCCTGGTAGGCAACAAAATAGGCTGGACTCTTGCCAGATGGGAGGCTTGCTGGAGACACCCAAGTGGCAGTCTGGCTGGTGGGCCATCCATCAGGTTGGGTCCTTTCTGGGTGAGCAGGCTCGAGTAAATAAGTAGTTAATCTGCCTGCTCCATCCCTGGAACCAAAAAAGCCATCGGGAGTGGCGCTTTCAGCGCAGCACAAAACTGCCAGCCCAGTTTGTTTTGTTTGCTAATGCAGCCCCACAAGAGGCTGGTGGGTAAGTTCAGCTTGAGAACACGCAGTTCCTGGACAGGGTTTGAGATGTGCCCAGTGGTGACCCCATTTCCCTGGACTGCAGTGAGGGTTGGGGTTTTGGTTTGTTTGCTTCCCCTCTGCTTTGTTTCCAGCGCAGAGCAGACCTCATTTGTTGTAACAGGAAAACCGAGGGCTCTATTAAAGTCATGATTATGAGGCTGCCAAGTTTTTGGGGTGTTTGAGTTAGGATATTTTTTTCTACAAGGAAAATCCCCCCGCTCCCCTTCACAGGTAAACCTATGAAACACTTTTCAAAGGTCAGGTTTTCCTCCCGTCCCCCTTGAGACACAAACAATTGCCTCATATTTGGGTAATTTTGAGGTGAAAACAGTAACATCTCAGCAATTCAGAACTGGAGCACCCACACTGAGGTTCTCAATGGAAAATAAAATTTCCCAGTGAGACACTCCATTTTCTCCAGGAGCTCCAGCCATCACCCAAGGAAAGGGCTGCATGTTCTGGATGCCCTTTGATTAATCCTCCTTGCACCCTTGGTGTACAGAGGGTATTAACCTCAATTTACAGATCAGGAAAATGAGAGAGGAGGGAGATGAGTGACAGCTGTAATGAACACACTAGCTCCACTCAGCCAAGGATTACAACCCATGGACCCCCAGCTCCCAATTCCCTAATTAGTAAATGGCACAGCTCCTCCAATGGACCAGAAATGAGCCTTTTTTTTGGAATAAAGCAAAATATTTCCCTTCAGATGCTTGGGTTCCTGCAAAATACCTTGCTGCTGACGTCGATTACAAGCCCTGCTTCTGCCACTGTCACCTCTCCTGGTTCTGTTAGTGACAAATTCATCTTCAGGGAGGAAATATCTGCTGTCACACCACGTCATAGGAGGAAGCATTACAGAAATGCAGCTATTCAGCACTCCTGGGGGATCTGGCTGTGCCGGGGGCTGTTCCTCCCAGGCTGATTACGGCTCCCATGCTGGTTTATTTGCTGAGTGTTTAGGTCTTGGTGCCAATGGAAACGCAGTTTCATCAACAGTTTTATTCTGGCATGAGAGCATAAATTTGATTAAAAATTAATTCGAGTCACCTCAGTACCATTCAAGAGTTTTTTGTGACTCTGACAAGTGCAAACCAGCACTTCTCTGTGGTTGGGATGGTTTTGTGCATACGCTGCATGCAAACTTCATGCCTTGGTTCAGGCAGCAATCCCAGCCAAGAAAGTCCCAGTGATCCCAAGGCATTGCCCATGACAGCTGATTTCACTGTTAGGTCTTTTCTAGTAGTCCAGAAGAACAGATCACAGAGCCACAGAGAAGCCTGAGTATTTATGGCCACATCCTTCCCATATCCCTTAAATATTTCTTATTTATGCCCTTTTAAATCTCAGACTTCCATAGATGTTTTGTGTTTAGCAGAGTGGTTGGCACATTTTCTTTCCAAAAGAAAGTTGTTTGGTTGTTATTTTGCTGTTTTGGTGTTGTTTGTGATTTTTTTTTCCCCCAGAAAAAGAATAATATTCTATAAAAATCTATAAACTTCACAAAATTTATATCAGAAGGAAGCCCCCTCCACAAAAAGCATTCTTATTTTCCTGCAATGGAAGGGTTGACATTACACTGGCTGGCACATTTCATCTTTCTCATTCATTTGCAATACAATGATGTAATCTTAGAGAAGGAAAAAACACTTTTATTGATGAAAAAAAAAAATCAGTTTATTTTTGGGTTTGAGATTTTCTTCCCCTCTGGAAAAATGTTTTCTTTCCTGTAATTTCAGAACGTGTTTTCTCTGATTTCAGTTTTTTTCCATAAATAACAAATCCGATTCCTGCCCTGCTCTATTGCATCCTTTATGCAGGATCCTCCCAGGAATGGCATGCCTCAAGGATTAAAGAGATGTAATGTTTGGAGAGAGATAAAGATTAAGTTCTCTCGGTTCCTAGACCTCATGCCAGCTCCGAGCACAAGACTGAATTTCACTTTGTATGAGTTATCACAACTGAAACTGCTCTTCGGTGGAAACCACTCTGCAACCATCCATTTGCAGTTGTAAAAGTCAATATATTTAAGCCTGCGGTGCATAACAATGACCCCTATGGATCCTCCAACGTTATTCTTGGATCTGTGCAAGCCTGGTTTTAATATATTACTCATCTAAATTGTTCCTGGGACTTGATTATTTGCTGGAGTTAAATATCCAATCTTTAAAGATTTTTAAGCATGTGCATGTTGAATTCCCTGCTGCAATAAGCTTCATTTAGCGCAACTAAAACTGCCTGGCCATTAAAAAAAAAAGGCTTTAAAAAAATCCCAAACTAACTGCTCTCCTGGTTGGTGGGAGCTCCCCAGGCAGGATTCCTTAGCGATGATAATCTCTGGTTTTGGCTGGCTCTGTTCGGTCCCTGGAAGGATAAAAACCCAGTTTTTCGCCGAGCCGCACATCGAGAGGGCACAGCCACCCCCTCTCCCCTGCAACATCCTTACACATGGATACTGGATGTTCCCCAAGGGAAAAGAAAAAAAAAAAAAGCGGCGAGCCAAGCGATCTACAAAACAATATTGATTTACTCTGTGTCTCCGAAAAGAGGATGAAATCAGCCCGGGTTTGTCGGAGCCAGGGCTGGCCGCATTCCTCCCGGTCACCCCCCGGCCCTGGAGAGCGCTCCTCGCTATTCAGAGGCAAATCACTGCACCCCCAGCCCAGCTCCGGGTCCCTCCCTTTGTCACCATCAGCTCCTAAAGCCCATCAAAGGCTGCTCAGCCTTGGCCTGCTTTGCTTCCCCAGCCCCAGCTCCTTTTCATCGTGCTGGTGGCAAATGAGGGGGCAGCCCATTGAAGGAGATGAAGCTGCAGCAGGAAAGATCTGGGCCAAAAAAACAAACCCCCCGAAATCCGCCGCTCGGATTTCAGCGGGAGAACGTTCTTCCTCTCCAAAGGAGGAGAACTGGGTCACCCTGAAAATAACTGCACAAAGCCTGGCGTTTTCTGCCCCCCTTCCTCTCCCATATGCAAGGGCAATTGGGCAATCATGCGGAAAACTGCATGAAGTTCAGCGAAACGTGGGGGGTTTTTATTCTCTTCCTCTTCCTCATCTGAATAATCTCCCCTTTTGCTCCACAGCGATGAATGCTAACAAGGTGATCCCAGTGTGCTTTCCGATGGTGCTCAGAGCAACAGCCAAGCATTTATTTCCAAATCCTGAAGTTTTGCAAATTGCTCGCCTTTGTGACTTTGAAGTCTGGGGGGGGGGAGGGAACACCCTAATTTATGTGCCTTTGACTGATTTTTGTGGAAATGCAGAATGCCTTTATCTCAACCGTGCAGTCAGATTTCTGTGGTTGAGACCACGGAGCCTCCCTACAGTTTCAACAGCTTGATATCGAGAATTAATAAACCTGATATGTACATGCTTTCACAACCCCCTTGTCTTATTCCCCCAGGGAAAAATATCATCTGCCCTATTGTTGACTGCCTGGATTTACCCCCACAATATCTCTCCCATCAACATGTGATTAATCACCCTAATCCAGCAGGCACCTCTCAGGAACTCAAGACCTTTTACAAGCCGTAATTAAGCCTTGCAACATCCCCGTAAAATAGGTTGAAGCCAGGGTTAAATGATTTGCCCGAGGTGACAGAGTAAATCAGAAGCAGGGATAGAAATGGGAGGGAAAGCTGCTGCTCCTGAAGCACGTGCACAGCTCCCAGGATCGATGCAAGATACCAAAATCTTTATATTTCTCTTCGAAGATAAGATGGTACAGCCACAAAAGCCATGGCAGCCGGGCTCTGAGGCTCCCCCAGCTCTCAGGAATCTTCCTCCATCCCCTCAGCCTGAGCATCACCTGCGAGTCCAACACCTCTGTTTGCCCACGGTGCCTGTCACATCAAGAAGGGTGAATCCAGGTGACACATTCTGGGAGGCAAAAGCAGCAAAGAGGAGGGAAAATCCATAACTTTTTTTCATGGCCTGGGAGGTCCTGTTACCTTGCCAGGGGTGTTTTTTGGGGATTACTTATTATCTAGACTCAGAATTAGGCTAATGCAGGTGGCGGGGAGGGCTGTCCATGTGCTCTCTTCTTCCCCTCCGCAGAGTTATGAAATACAGTGTGGGTTTCTGAGGCTGATTTTCTTCCTTCCCAAGAAAGATCTTTCCTTTGTTTTTTTCTTAATTTGCCCCAGATTTTCACATCACAGTCCAACACTAAACAAACAAACCAGTGAGATGAGCTCAGTTGGTTACAGCATGGTGCTGATGGTGCTAATAACTCCAAGGGTGTGGGTTTGATCCCAGTTTGGGCCATTTACTGAAGAGCTGGACTCAACCATCCTTGTGGGTCTCTTCCAAATCAGAATATTCCATGATCCTGTAAACTCAAAATCAATGCTCCTTCAGATGGTTTAGTGGTTTCCTCGATGACCCAGCAGCAAAAACAGACTGGCAGGAGTAAGGAGGTCTCTCTGTTTTTCCCACCAAAGTGGGCTCTGTTGGGAAGTTTAGGTGCCCACAGCTCCAGGAAAACATCCCTTTTCCTGGGTAAACAGGTTTCCCTTATCCTTCTCTCCACCACTCATGTATATCCTTCAATGAACTCCTAAAGGTCATCCAAGGAGACATCATTCCTAGAAAGTTCTTCCTCCCCCAGGGCTTTACATCTCCTCTCACAGCCTTTACACAGCTTGGCATAATATTGAATAAATAAAACATGACCTATTTACAAGGAAATGATGGTCTGAGGCCCTTGTGCCACTCAGGGGGTGGCAGTGCTGGATGCCAGGTCAGCCAGGGGCGGTGGGAAGGAGAGAGGATCATCCCTGTGTGGCATCACTGAAAGCTTTAGCGAGAGCAAGGAAAGCCAGCAGATGCCCACTTCTGATGGCATCTGTCTCAGCTCTTTTCTGGGGAGTCAGCTCAGACCTTTGGGATTCTGTTTACTCAGGGGCCAGCTTAGATCTTTGTATTTAATCTGGGGGGCATCCCAGGGACATCTTGCCAAAGGGATTGATTATTTGTACGTTACCCACTGCTGCGACCCTCTGGGCACAAAGCACCTTTCCAGCCTGGCCCACCCCGTGCCCCTGGAGACAGGGCAGTGTCCCAGCTGATGGGGAGAGAAGGCTGGTGGAGCTGGTGGCCCCACACAGCATCCCTGGGGACAGCCTGGCGTGCCTGCCCACGTCCCAGCTTGTGTGCAGGTGTGCTCTGCTCCCAGAGCAGCACGAACATCTGGGCCAGTGGCACACCGCAGCTCTCAGGCATCCCTGAGAAATCTCCCGGGAGCTGCATCAAGGACCCCCCTCCTCCTCCTCCTCCTCCTCCTCCTCCTCCTGGCCTGCAGCTCCGCCGCTGCAGCAGCCGCTGCACACACAGGCCGTGCACCCTCAGCACACGAATTCCAGAGGCTCACACCATCCCTGTCCGATGCTCCGGGTCTGGAAGCAGTTAATACACAAGGTGCCAGGAAATGGGGCTAAAAATATGCTGCATGTTTGCTCTCTAGAGCGTGCCATGCTTTCCACACAGCTTTTTCAGTGGGATTCTTCAAACCAGCCCTTACAGGCCATGGGATATTTTTTTTTTCCTTCCCTGCACCTATTTCAACATCCCAAACAGAGCCACAGGCAACAGGGTGGGTTCTCCCCTATCCTCCTGCAGGGCCAGTGTTCCCAGCCCTCTCACTCCTTCTGGTGGGTTTTGCAACATTTGGCTATTTTGAAACCCCAAGATAAATTTCCAGACCCATGTTTACAGCAAAAGGCTTGAAAGCCCAGACCCTAAACCCCGGAAGGCCAATAGACACAACTCTAATTGCAATGTTATTCTAATTCCAACTATTTTAATTGAGCACTTGGGTTGGCAATAGGATTGAGCTTTTTCCCCCTGCATTTGGAAATGTTTCCAGAAATATGAATAGTCTCAACAGCTGGGCAGGAAAATCGGAAATCAAAAGTGCACAGAAAATGCTAATTAAAATGGAACCAAATTGCGGAAAGCTCAGCATTTTCCATGCCATGCTTTCCTGTCTGGCTTGGCTGTTCTAAATTCACCTCTCCACACTGCAGCGGGAGCTGGACTGGCAGCATCCTGGGGCTGAGATTTTGGGAACAGAGACTATTCCCCTTTCAAAAACACAGGTCAGAAAGTGCCTCCTGCATGGATCTGATGGCTGGGGCACAGCCATTTCCCTAAGCCAGCCCTGGAAGTGTTGCTGTTATCCACAGAGCAAAATATCAACTTGTTCCACAAAAAGCATCCAGGAAACAGTTAATCCCAATTAGTCCAAACCAGCAGATATCTTTCTTTGTATTTTGGCAGTTCTCGTTTCGAAGGAAAAAATATGTTTGTGTTCTTGGAGTCGGCCTGAACAATAAAATCAGATGCCAATTTTCTGGTCTAAATTAGGTGAAAGACCAGGCTTTTTATCATACGTGTGTGTCTGTGTGTGCCTGTTGGGTTACATGTTTATTTTACTCCTCTGTGTGTAGTTACCACTGAAATCATGGCCTGCCCTACACGTGGCTCAGCCTGGCAGAGGAACCAAATTCAACCTGGCACCAAGAAAAGCCAAGGCACTATCCATTGCAGGAGGAGATATTGCCAAAAGATAAACATAATAAAGTCGGTCATTGTCAGCATATCAAGCTGAAGCCTTTCCAGGGTGGATGAATAAGGGGTTTAAACTTTTGCACCAGCTGAAGTGTTCTCACGTCCGATTTCAGCGGGAGCTGAAAGACATCCAAACCCTGGGCTTCAAAGAGGCTAAAAATCAAAAGGATTAACGAGTGGTAAAATACCACGGGAAAAGAAGTGAAGCTGGCCCATCTTCCATGGGATGCTGTCCACCGTGAGTACACAGCCACGGTGCAGCAGCACTGCCCCCATCAGAGGGGAGGCAAAGGAAAACACGAGGAAAATAAGCACGTTTTCAGCTCCTTTCCACACGCTGTTCCCACCTGCTGGGACCAGAGCTGGACAATGCCATGTCACCACCTCTCTAAGGAGCAGGCCTCGGGCCTTGAGGACACCGGCACGTGACGAGAGGCGCAGAACCCAACCTGTGTGACCCACGGGAAGCCTCCAACAACCCTTACTTCTCCTTTCCACATGCAAGCGAGCTTCCCGTGATCTTGTTCTCATCATTCCCTCTCTTCAGATGTCACTAATTTCCAGGGCCAGGCGGGAGGATGCCAGACTCGCAGCCAGCACAGGCGCCGGCACGCAAGGGAGCAGCCACCCCTGCAGCAGAGCAGCAGATCCTGCACAACCCAGCCAAGATGGGCCTGGATTGTCAGCCAGAGCAGCCAGCAGCAGCTCTGCTCACAGCACCATGCTCCCCATCCAGAGCTCCTCCAAGCCCTTTCCTCTGGCCATCCACGGAGCTTGCTGGCATCTGTTTGCTGCTTGCGTAGCTAGGAGAGCACCTCGGGCCTTGTACCACTGGCACCCCCTTTAACTTATTTTCCAAGTGTTTTCACAACACTAGAGGGAGACAGGATTCAAATCAGGCTTTGCAATCAAAAATGTGTATTTATAGGCGACAGAAACTGTCCCAAAATCCTCACAGGGCCCAGCACACCCAGGAGAACACAGGTGCCACCTCTGAGCATGGGCCATGTGCAGAGCAGACCCTTTGCAAAAGGGGATTTGATATTATTTTGGGTATTTCGCTCAAGAAATGCACGTAAAACAGACAAAAATTGAGCTTAAATTTAAGCACATACTTAAGAGGTTGCTGGCACAAGGGCTCAAGCCAGGATTAAGAGCCACACACCACATTACTTTTAATTGAGCTACTGTCTTCCCATATGGTTTTCTTTGGGGAGACCAGTGGCTGGCTTATGAGTTCAAGTAACAACATCAGTTAAAAGAGTATTCGAACAATTGTGGTTGGCAGCTCCCTGAATAATATGAATGTTATGGAGTGTCGGAAAATGTCGTATCATCAATTTTCTGGTTTCCTGCACTCATTGCTTTTGATCTCCACTAAAAGATTTATTGAATGGCTTTCATTTTTACATTAGCCTTGTCCAAATCACACCGATTGAGAGCTAGGGGTTTCTTTTTGTAAATTTTTTTTTTTTTTTAACATACAGGGCTTTTTAAAGCTGAGGTTTTCCATTCCTCCCAGTTTTTATTGTTTGAAGCAAAGGGCTGTTTTGGCAGGTTTATGAGATGGAGTCTGTTTTGCTGACAGACATGCCTGATAGATTGCTTGTCTGTGTTTTATTTTTGGAGCCATTGCTGCGTTATCTGCATTTGAAAAACAATTCAGTTTCATTAAAATTTAAATCAAATGTATGGTAATATCAGTCTTGCTTACCACCAGATCTAACATCTCTCCTGTGGAGCCTCTTGCCCTCCTTGTGAATGAGGTGCAATGCAGAAGGAAGTGATTCCTTCCCCTCCAGCAATGGCCACGTTCGGTCATTATTGCTCACAAATGAGAAATAATTCCTCCCCATGAACCATGTGATGTCATGAAAGGTGAATAAAGACACTTCTTGTGCTTTTCTCTGGCTAACCTAGACATGCCACAGATGAGTTTGAAGTTAAAACATTCCTCAAAAAGTAAAGTTATAGCAGCCAGGACATTTGGCTTGGATGATTTCCTGCAGCAGTGAATTTCAGAATGACCACAGCATGCACAATTAATGATGGATTGAATGGATTGGAAGCGAAGGACTATAAAGATTATTACCTTTAATTTGTCCCATGTATTTAATCATTTCTAGCTTTTAAGCTCTGCCTTGGGATCACGTCCCAAGAATTTGTTGTTGTTTAACACGATTATTTTCACTAATCTGCACCACACCAGAAGTTTGAGGTGACTTAGAGAAATAAAACTGAGAACTTTTAGTGCCAACACTTCCATGCCAGACAGCAAGACAGTGAATCATAGAGTATCCTAAGTTGGAAGAGACCCACAAGGATTATGTGGGTCTGAGAGTGTGCCTGAGAGTGTTGTCCAGTGGTCTCCCTTCAGGTTTTAATGATACCTTTTACCACTCTGGGAGGTTTTACAGGCCCATTTTATTCTCTTTTTAAAGAAGAGAAAAATGTACCTTTCATTTAAGTTGTGTAAAACAGAGATGCCTCCTGCAACACAGTGAGACCTTCAGTGGCAGTTGTGGAAAAATTAAAATGGGGGGAAAAAAAAACAACAAAAAATGCACCCAATTTCTCCCACTGTTCTTGGCTTTTAGACAGCCCAAACATGTTAATTTGATGAGCCAAGTTCTCCCCCCTCAAAGTCCATGTGTGACAGCACTGATGAGCTTGGCCTTGCTGCTGCAGCTTGAAATAACCTCCAGCCCCCGAATAACCCTGCACAGACACCAGCACCATTTCCTGAGTGGGAATCACAGGGATGGGGCGGGCAGGCAAATCTGGGCAGCTCAGCACTCAACAGGAGCTGAGGATGGTCCAATTTTCTATAAACACAGCTTAACAAGGCGGAGTGCCCCTCCCCTCCCTCTCAGCATTCTTGTTTTCCCCTCTCCTATCTCAGCTGAATTTTCCTACCAGCTTCCTGAAGACACTTCCCGATTTCACACCATAAACATCCTCCACTTTTATTTGGCCAACGCTTCCTACTCTTCAAGCCCTTCCGCCCAGCTCCTCCAGAGCTGCTTCTATGCTTCCCCTATCCTTGATATCTCAGCAATAAATGAAAAAACACCTTTCCTGTGCTGGGTACTGGAATGCTCCAGACATTTTTACTCCTTCCCTGCTAAGTGGTGAGTGCAGGTCACTCCATGCTGGGGTTACCCAACAGCTGCTTTACAAGAGGCAGCAAAGGTGGTGGAAGGACTTATTGACCCCAAATCAAAGCTGGGAAGGGCATCAGGCTCAGAGGGAGCTGATGTGGTGCTGGGGGCTGCTCCTGTGCTGCGGGGGTCCCACATCAATGAGGGCAGGTGGGGAATGGGGCTGTCCCCTGGTCTCCATGAGGAGCACTCCCTCCCAGCTGCACGCCACTGTCCTTGGATCACCTCTGCTGGGAATTCCCAGAGCTCAAGCCAAGGCCAGCTGGAGGCGAGGGATGTTTGCATTGACCACACGAGGTTTCCTAGAAGAGTTTCCTGGAGAGCCAGCACCCATGGAAGCACTTCTGTGGGAGATGCCAGCTAGGTAAGGTACGACCTTCATGCTGCTTCTTCCTCCTCTGGAGAGCTTCAGCCACTGGTGGAGACCAACCATGCCCTATCATATTATCGCCCTTTTCCAGCTTTTTGTTTTGCCACTCAGGAACATATGAGCTCCGAGAGCTCCAACTGTGTGTGATGCTTTGTGGAGCCCTGAGTGAGCAAAAAAGAGAAGCAGAGTATTATAGAATCACTTAGGCTGGAAAAGATCACTGAGTCCAGCCATTAACCCAGCACATAACCATATCCTCACGTGCCACATCTACACTTCTTTTAAATCCCTCCAGGGGTGTGGACTCCACCACTGCCCCAGAAAGCAGAGTTTGACAACCTTTTTGGTGAAGAAACTTTTCCTAATGTCACATCCCTCTGGTCAGCTGGGGTCAGCTATCCTGGCTGTGTCTCCTCCCAGCTTCTTGTGCCTCTCAGCCCCCTCACTCTTGAACTCCCAGGACCCATTTTTTTGGGCTGGTGGGCACAGGCTGGGGCTGGCAGAGCTGTGTTCAACCATGCTGGGAGTCAGCCCAACACCAGGGCTACAGTGGGACATTAAGGGCTAATATGTGACTCAGCATTGGGTGCTCTGGTGGCCTGTCAGGAGGACCTGCAGCAGGCAGAAAGGGCCTGACTTTTGGAAACAGCATCCCGTGGAAGGCAGACACTCCAAACAGCTCAGCTCTGATTTAAGGAGAGGCTGCATAACCTCAGCTTCTGCAAAAGCCTTTACAGAGGCATTTGGCACTTCAGAAGCAGCTTTGGGAAGGTCTTCTGACACATGAGAAAGCAAAAGATTTTGCCAGGAAAGCTAGGTTGAGGAGCAGCAAGGCTTATTTATGGAGAGCCTGCAAACGGGCTGTCTTTATTCCCCACGATTGTATCGGAGCCACCGATGGACAAATGCCCTGCTTCTGATGTGAAAGTATGAAAGCGAGGGTGCTTTGAGAACTTTACATTTTGTTACAGCCACATTTTGTTAGTATCAGATGCAGCCAGGGATGTAATACCCTACCTCAGAGCAGCCAAAGACAACATGCAAAGCTTTGCTAGAAGGGATGGCTATGAAAGATGAGCGAGTGGCAAGGGAGGATATCACATCCTGCATTTAACCAGCAGCAGACAGGCACAAAATCCCTGTCCCCTCACCTGTCACCCACTGTCTCTCCCCTCAGGAAGATGTATTTTTGCCACCCTGTTATTCATAAGTAACTTGTGTTTAGATGTGATTTGAGTGCCTGTAGCACTGTGTCTTTTAACAAACTTTGGGCAGAAGCCAGGAGCATCCTTTGCTTGTTGAACATTTTTTTATTTGTAGTCAGGGAGGCAGAAGCTTCTCTGACTGTTCACATAACACAGGAACTCTGGCAAGGAAAGCCTGATGGCTTTAGGTGCAGCACTCCTGCACCTATTATTGCAGATAAAGCACACTGTTAAGAGTAGTTTAGAGCAAAGAAAGCCCCAGGATGTGGAAAAAAATACTGAAAATTTTTGTGCTTTACCCTATTGTTTTTTTCTTAAAGGGAGAGTGCTCTCTTCAGGCAGGATCTTAATTCACCTTGCATCACCACGTAAAACAGACTAGTGAACAGAAAAAAAAATAGCAAAGGGCCTGGTTTCATAATTCTAACATTTCTGCAGCATTAGAGCACGATAAAGAAAATCTAAGTTGTCGTTTTTTAACACTTAAGAGGTAAGAGTTATGGAGACATGTAGGAGCCAGGACACCTGCCTGCCCAGTGTCCCATCATGGAATTCAGGTGTACACTGCTGGAGGCTTCCTTTGCTTGGAAGAGCCACAGATGGATGCAGGAGACAATTCCTCTCCAATACATCACACTTGAAGCTCAGGAAGCCTGAACTGAAGCCACAACACTGACTCCATCCTAACCAGGGGCACTGTGCCCCTCATGGCAGGGAAAAGCAAGATTTGCATTTGTCAGCAAGCCCAGCCACAAACACAGAACCTGTCAGAAACTCTCAGAAATACAGAAACTGTCAAAAACAGCCCAGCACAGCTGGACAGGGAGCTCCAGGTGAACAGGGGCACACACTGCAAGAGCCTTGCTCAGCTCACATTGATTCTGACAATTTTGTGCCTCTATCACACGAGCAAAGAGCTTCAGGGAGGGACTTCTGGAGGGACATCAAGGAGTTTGTGCTCACTGAGCAAGTCCTTGGGGTGGGCAGCTGCCAAAAGCAGCTTGGAGGTCACCTGGAGACCCCAGAGGAGAGGCTGCTCTCGGTCTCCCTGCACCCCACCAGAGATGACAGCAATGTGAAGCTCAGTCTCAAAGAGCCTCACAAGAGAAAAACAGCTCTGAATTCCTTTTTTTCCTCCAATAAATCTCTCCTTGCAGCGAGAATCACTGCAGAGTTTAGTTATTTTTTCCGACATGTAAAGCGCAACCCAACGCCTGTGTCGTATTTACAAGAACACAACAAATGAGGGACAAAATTCAAGCTGAGCAGCCCCAAGAGCAGGCTGCAGGAATCCTTGGGCACCACATGCTGCCACACATGGCACACCAGGAGAATCCTGCTGATGAAAAAACAAGGAACACCATCCATGGCAAAGTACTGAAGACTCCACCTCTCCAGTGTCAGTGCTGTGTTCAGGACACACCACACCTCAAGGGCTGGTTAAAAACAAATTATTGGCACCCCAAAACAGGCAAACACAACTTTTTCAAAAAAACAGAAACACTGGAACTAAAAAACTAAAAGACTCTGGAAAGAGTCAACAGGTCATGGGTTCAAAAAACCAAAACCGGTCTGTATTTTCCAGCTTGTCCTTGTTCCAGCAAAAAATTTCCAGGCTCTGGAACCAACGAAATTTATGCCTTGAAAATGCTCAGAGGCTGCATTTTATTTCCTCCAAGGATGAAAGATGCATCTTCAGATGGTGTTGTCCATCAGAGCTGTAATGGGTGGTGGATGTCCCACCTTCATGGGTCCTAGGCCCAGCCCTGCAGATCAAGGGCTATATCTAAAGGCTGGTGAGCAAGGGAAACAGCAACACCAAGAGTCTCAGACCGACAGCAAAGACACCTTTCTCCTCCTCATGGAATCTTCACTGACCCTTTCCAGATCATTCATGGCCCCCTTCACCTCTCAGTGAGTTACCAGCTCACAGAACAACCCCACAAAACATGGAGACTGCAGGGGCCATTAACACCAGTGGGGGTAAAGATCCTCTAGCAGCCTTTGGCTCAGCAGATTTTGTTCCTCAGTGCAGGCAGCTCATCCCTGCCTGATCCATCATTGCCTTCACGTCCTCCCAAAAAGCCCAAGCCCACCAGGCTGAGCATATTTGTCCCAGTCCAGCTTTTTGGCTCCCAGCAGCTTTGCTGTGTTATTAAAATAACACCTTTTTGTCATCCAGGCCTTAAACACCTCTCTGGAGCACTTGTGAGAGGACTGAACACCCAAGGGCTTCTTCAAGGGAAGAAGAACTCTCTCTTCTCACAGGAGCTGAGCTGAGGAGGTTGATAATCATCTTGTGATCACAAATTACTTTTCACAAGGTCCATTTATGAGGTAACAGTTGGCATGCGGAAAGCATTTCATTTCGCCAGCAGCTCGCAGAAAACGAACCATCGTGAACCCTAAAAAGAAACCCTGAATCAAAGGCTGCATTCTTCTCTCCCACAGTGACCCCTTTGTTTGGATCTGCCCAAAAGTTTCATTACGAAAGTCTGATACAGGAGCCTTATTAAATTGTGATTAAATGACGTGTCCATGTGGAAGCCTGCTCGCTCTGCTGTTGATGTGGGCTGGATTTCTTAGACTTTTAAAACATACAAGCTTATGAAATAGCTGTAATATCTTTTCCCATGATTTCTAGGGAAAGGAAGGTCTTTGCTCCTGCTCTAGCTGTACCAGGCCTGGCTCCAGAGGATAACATTTTCATTAAAAGTGCATTAGGTGCGCAGTTCACCACGCAGCTGCCCTGACAAAGCGTTGGCCTGGCTCAGAAGCCTTAATGGGCTTTGGTGAACTTTGCTGGCCTCTGTAAAAACAGAATCACCCATCACTGGATTGACTTTGAGCTGTTTTTACCATCATTTGGATCCACTTTGCTCCCACTGCTTTCACCTAACCCTGTTGACGTTTTGGGGATTTAAAAGAAGCAGCACAAGCTGAATTGTGGCTCAATACAGACAATGGCTGATTCCTGGAGCAGCAGGGCTGATACTGGGACAGCTTAGAAAGGGTTAAAGAGGAGAAATTCAAACCCAAAGACCTCCCCCCCATTTCTGACCAAGTGTGAGCTCTGAGCCGCCAGCAAACTCGCAGCAGTGATGCATCTTTCCCTTCAGATGACTCACTGTAAATAGTGCCTGGTGATTTACGCACAGAAAAATGCATTTAACACGGAAATGCACAAATTCGTACGTTTTAAGGCCAGAGGAGCCGTCACAAATGTTCAGTCTGGCTCTCTGGAGAGTGCAGCCTCACCCAGCAACTCCTGCCCGAAATGCATGGCTTCTGCTGGAGTGAGAGCATCCAGGGAGGAATCCTTGAAACACTCTCTCCTAACATTTGTCAGAAGGGATGTTGTAAAAACAGAGTCAAAGAATCATAAAATGGTTTGGGTTGGAAGGGACCTTAAAGATCATCCTGTTCCACCCTCTCCCATGGGCAGGGATACCTTCCACTACCCCAAGGTGCTCAGATCCCCATCCAACCTGGCCTTGGACGCTCCCAGGGATGGGGCAGCCACAGCTTCTCTGGGCAACCTGTGCCAGGGCACCACAGGGAACAATTTTTTTCCTAATATCCCATCTAATTTGAAGCCATTCCCCCTTTTCCTGTCACTGCAAGTCCTTGTGCTCATGGGGTAGGCAGCTGATCAAGCTGCTCAGAAAGGTGGCAGAAGCTTTGATGGGGGAATGTGGGCAATTTCTGGGAGATGCTGGCAGCCTTCTGGCTGAGTCAGCAGGAATCCTCCGTGGGACACATGTCACACACATCCCAGGCTGGCCCCCTCTCAACCCCAGAGGGACCAGAGGGTTGGATCACAGAGGCACCGCCTCAATTGTCCAGCAAAGGCTGTTTAAATCATGCCTTACAAAGTACAAATGTGTGTAAATATTTGTGCAAGATAAGATCGGCGAGTGGCCGAGCAATATTTCAAAGAGCCGAGCAAGGGCAAACAACAATTTATATGTACTGCTCCAGAAAAATAAAACTAGGAAATGCAGTGATGTGTTTATGTTAGGGTAACATTTGCGCTGGAGTTGGTTTCTGTCGGTGGATGTCCCACACATGGGACAGGCAGTGGAAATACGAGGGCAGGGCATGAAAAGAGATTTATCTGAAGAGAAGTCCTGGATCTCCTGAGGGACTCCTAATCAAGCAGCCACAGGACATCAAAAGGCTCTCAGAAAAAGTTGGTGGATCTGTCAGATTCACATACACAGGCACAGGCAGCTGGTTGCTAAAGTTGTATTTTATTCAGAGCAAACACTCAGTGAGAATGAGATAATCTGAGACAATCAATCTTTCTTTATTCAGGAGACAAAGTGTGTTATCTAAAGTAGCTGCAATGCTCTCTGACAAGGATACATTCCAGATTTTCTCCTTTTATATGAATATTTTTTCATTAATACTTATAGCCCAGAGTCACAGCCCTGTGGGCACCCACCACCAAAAACCATCCTGAACTGGAGGTTCAGAGGTGCTGTCTCACCCTGCCTCCCTCAGCAGGAAAACACTGCTACTGCTGACCTGGGATGCTGTGACACAAAAGCAGAATCTACTCACAGAAAAGACAGAAGAAAATCTGCACAGTTTATAGGTGGGAAGAAGACACTGCCAGTCTCTCAAATGGTTTAGCCCAGAGAAGGAATAGCAACCCTCAGCTTTCCCTAAAACCTCCCAGGGATGACCACACTGCAGCATCAGGTGACCATGAAAATCAGTACACCATTTTTATCAATATTTTGTGCACCTCTATTGCATTTTGTGTCCCAAACCATATTCTCAGCATCCCCTAACCTCTGTAACACTTTAACTACAGAAGTCAATGGAGCTTCTTCTGCCACGGGCACATACACCTTCCCACAAGGGGCCAAGCCCCACCACCCTGCCCATCATTTGGTGCTCAAGCCATGCACAGACAGCTGGTGGGCAATCACAGTGCAGTGATTTGAGCTTTGAATTGTAGACATCAGGTGTGAAAACATCAGGCTGCATGAGCTGGGCAAGGAATGAGAGTGCTGAGTGAGCCACTGTGCTCCAACCACCAAACAGCTGCCTCCTTCCTTCCCTCCCTCCCTCCACAGCCTCCCCTTCTTTTTCCAGATGCTTTGCATTTCCCCCTTTCTCCTGCCAGGTGTTTTCAGCACATCAATGCTAAAAATTTCAGCGTGTCCTAGGATTCCAGCCTGCTTTTAATGAAACTGCCACAGATCTGTCTCCGCGGAAGACGTTTCTTGCCAGAAATATTATCTAATTTGTAAGCATTTTATGATTTTCTAAGAGTCATAAAATACAGTATTAGGAAACAAATGGGCAACAGAAAAGATCCCTTCTGGTAGCCAAAGTGACCATATAATTGATTTTTATGAACAGCATCTGAAGAAGTGAGTCACAACCCATATGGATGTTTTGGAATCCAGATATGCATCGTGTTTTAAGCCTCTCAGAAGATTTATCCAAGTTTTTCGCATGTAATCAATGGTCATTAGACCAGGACATGAATCATTACAGCTCCTCAGGCTGAGCACATGTTCGAAGGGTGAAGGCTTCACACATTCTCGCTCTATAAATACCCATCCAAGGTTGTCCAGAGCATGAGCAGCTCAGATGGCAGAAAGTAAAAAAGGTATTGCAGAACAAACTGCAGACTCATTACAGGCTGAGGCCTCCTCCCTCCGATGGGTGTAAATGTTATTAGCTTAGGACATGGTTCAAACTCCGGCTGAAGTCAGATGGAAAATCTTTACCTCCAAGTTGGGCTGTGTTTCCTCTTTCTCCACGGCTTTAGCCATTTTCTCATAGCTTGGCCCCAGCTGGTGACAAGGTTGGGTTACAAGTCTGCTCACTTGGCTGTGATGCTCCACAGATAACACCCACACAGCTCACACCTGCACGTTTCCCACGCACACCTGGGCTGTGCAGAGGTGCAGAGACGTCCCTCCTGCGGGCCCACGTTTGCACAGCCACGCACAGCACACCACATTTCTTCCTCCATGTCCGTCCACACTCCCTTCTTAAGTGCCAGAGCATTCACACTCACCCAGTGTTGATACAGGGACTGCATCCTGCATCTTCCAAAACATGCTGAGAGCCTTCTTTGCTGTGGCTCCAGACTTTTGCCTTCCAACTGATCCAGCAGCACTGTGAGAATTTTGTTAACAATGACTGTAGATGCAACAGGTACGAGACCCTGGGCAACTCAATCTCTGAAAACATGATTGTTGAATTAGATCACTTCACATTCCAGCCCCAGGTGCTGATCCACAATACTGTTCCTCGTGATGTGCAGGAGAATTTATGTGCCGGAACATTTCTGTATCACACATTGTGCCAGCTTTCAAGGACACCCAGAGACCAAAAATGTCTCTCAGAATAAAACAGCCCTCTTGTTCCCATGGAAATCTCAGCCAAATACATACATGGCAAGTTCATTTGCTGCAGGAGAAGTAAGTTGGGGGTTATGCACAATAACCAGCACGTCCAGGGCATTTCTTTCATCCCTCAGGCTTCCATGCAGCCACCATAGCTGCCCAGGAACACCTGAGGTGTTTGGCCCAAATTGTACATTTTTACCTTTGAAAGGATGATGCCTTAAATGGCTACCTAGAAACAGAGACTAGACAGGAATAAAGGAATAAAGGAGGGATTGATTGGAAAGGCCTTCAGAGGTACACTCTGGGCTCCAGAGGCTCCTGCCTCAGTGCATCCCAACATGGACAAGGACAGCTCACGAGTTCTTTAAACTTTGATATCAGCATCAATTCCCCAAGCAGAAGCCAGGCAAGGATGGAATTTCCCCAAGCTTGCCCCCTCTCCCCAAGATGAAGGTGTGCAGTTTTTCAGGTTAGGACAGTCTGTGTGTCCTTGGAGAGCTGGAGAGGCTTTGTTGTGTGTGTGTGAGCATGAGAGAACAGCACTGAACGAGCTCCAGGGAACTGCAATTCAGTCCCAACTGCACTTCAGGATTTGAAAAATATCAAAGTTAAAACCTAAGGCATCAAGACTTTTAGAACCAGAAAGGGATGTTACAGTCCCATCCAGCGCCCTGTGAAACACAAACCAAACAGCCTCAGCTGATAATTCCTGCACCAAGCCCTGTGGCTTCCACTTGAGCCAGCACAGGCACATTCCCAGTGTGCTGCAGCTACTCTGTTATGTACCTCACTATTCCTACATTCCTCCAGGTAAAGCCAAGGGGAGAAGGGAACTGCAGCCTCTCTTGTTGCCTTTTTTGCCCTGATAAATGAGGAAACCGAGTGCCAACAGCAATTTTTAAAAGCTGCCTGCTCTTGGAGGCAAGCAAGGCCTCTGCATTCCTTGGGAACCGACGATGGGGTGACGGAGAATAGACCAGGGCCCGTAATTTGTTACACAGGTTTCACTCCACAACACCAGCACACGTTCAGATCCCCCTCTAAAAGGAAGCTGAAGGATTAAAATTGGCTCCCAGACCGCTCCTGTTGTAACAAAACCCCTGCCTGCAACTTGACAGAGGCACTGACGGGGTCTTTGATGACGACTGCCAAGGGAAGGCTCCAAGACAGACGAAAATTTTGAGGTTAAAATTTGAAAGGCAGTCAATCTTATCCTCATATTCGTGTTACAGCACATGATAAACTATTCCAGAGGGAATTCTTACCAGGATGTTAAAAGAAATTTTATGAAGAACTAGAGTCATTCATCCAAAATGAGGATGAAAGACTGACATGTTACCTAGGAGGAAACAAAGAAAGGTAATATTTTGCCCTCAATTTTTATTGTGTTTCTAAGGCAGTTCAGTCAGATAAAATTTGGAAAGACATCTGAAGATGAAAAGGCCTGTACAAAAAAACAGATCCAGAGGATCATAATTTAAGGAAATATTATGCCAATTGTAGCAAAAGTAGAAGTTTTCATATTTAAGTTATTTCATATTATTGTGAAAGACACCAAGACTAGCATTCTTCCACCAGGAGATTTCCCAGATTTCCCACCCACATAGAGTCTGAAATCTCTCTATAAGGAGTTGTTCCCTACTTCACTGATCAAAGCAACCATCCCCATGCTGGCAGCCCAGCTAGAAATAGGGCTGACATGCAGTTTTACATCTCAAACAAGATTTTCTGAGCACATGGAGGATGATTTTACTCCTTGAACACTGGGAGCATCTATCTGGTTGTTTCAGCAGTTATCAGAGCTGATTAAATCACCTCTCCAGCACGGGTCAGTGCTGATATGGGGCTGGGGGGGATCTGTCCCTTCTGGTGTAGCAGGAATCTCAGTGCTGCCAAGCAGCCATGAGAACACAGCCAAACCCCAGGCTCATGGCCTTGGAACTGCTCCCACGCCAAGAACAACAGTAAATAACCTGCTCTCAAGCAAGAAGCATGAGCATTTCCAAGCTTAGCTGGGGCCTCTTCCCCTTCTTTTTTTTCTTCTTTTTTTTTTTTTCCTGAGAGAAGTCAAAACACTCTGGGATGCCTTGAAAATACGGAACAGCAAGTGCTGCTGAAGGGGATATTTGCAAGGAGCCCTGCCATGACCTCAGCTTTTAAATCATTTCAATCAGAACGACTCAGAAGTCATGCCAACACCAAATTATCCCCATGCAACACAAGAAAGGAAGCTAATCCCTGCTCCTTGATGATAATTGGCACAATGAGAAACACCTTTCTGGCGTGATTCAGCTCGGAGCCCAAACCCAGGCTGTCTCGGGAGAAAACCTCTTCGAAGGAGCAGATGATGACAAAGGCTTGAGTGGTGCCTTGCCCCACAGCAGAGGTGTTCAGAGAAACAGAACACCTGGCCTTCCTGGCTCATCTCTGCAGCTGGCCACCAGCCATGGCTCACCTCCCCACGGTTTTGGACACAGGGAGGAATTCCTTCTCTTTCCCAGTGGCCAGACACACTTGATTTTCCAGCTATTCCACCGAGGAAATAAATCCCCCAGGTGATTATGTGCTAGGAGGGTCTGTGCACTCAGCCCTCGTGGCTTTCAGCGGAGCTGACTTCACAGGAAGATTTTTAGGGGGGAAAAATAATTCTTAATTAAGGTGACGGGGAATAGATGTGGTGGTGAAACTCCAGCCACATGCAGGTTTTACTCCCAGGTGACTTTCCATGCACCTACCCTAATGCCCAGGCTTGAACTGCCTTTTGAAGGGAAAAGAAATAACATTTTCCATATAATTCAGAGGGGTGGACTGAAGTTTTGTCACTGGCACCCACAAGATGACAGGTGGAGGTTTCAGCCAGAGTGCTGCCAAGCAATACAGGAGAGAGGATTACAACAAAACAGAACCACCTCAACCTCAAAATCTCATTGCTGCTGTTTTTCAGATAGTTTGAGTCTAGGAATCCAGAGCTCCTTCAGCACTAACCCTTTTCAGCCATGCCCCAAGGTATGGGCCAGGGGAGCCATGCATTTCCACTCCGGTGACTCAATCACTTCTAACCCACTAAACTGGTAAAGAACAGCAGAACCAGAGGATTTAAAAGGTCCTGGCAAGATCTTGGAATGCTTTTTTCATGTACAAAAAGCCCCAGGTGCTGATACTACCCACCACACATCACCTGCCCCCAAAGGCAGAGAAATGGATCCATCTTTACCCATTTTCCCAGCACAAGTAATGAGCAGGGAGCACTTGCATAGAAATTTAGAAAACAAAAACCCTACCAACACCCCACACCCCAAACTTCACTGAACTGGGTTCAGAACCAGTTCTGCTCTGGGAGAGATAAGACAAGAAGGAGCAAATCATTTGTGACAGATGACAAGATTGGTGGGGAATGCACTAATGGGAAGCACACACATCCCAGCAGGATGAAAGCAGTGTAAAACCTTAGAAAAAAAACCAACTGCATGTCTCATTGGACTGCTCACCGTGGTTCCTTTTACAAAAGATATATTCACTTAGAGGCAAATCTTGATTTCTATCCTGAGCCCGGTGCTACACCAGTGCTGTGAATTGGTACTAAAGGCACAGTAACTCTGTGTACACCCACACGTGTATTGCACCCAGATTTATACAGCCTGGAGAAGAGAAGGCTCCAGGGAGACCTTAGAGCCCCTTCCAGTGCCTAAAGGGGTCCAAGAGAACTGGAGAGGGACTTGGGACATGGGTAGGAGTGACAGGACAAGGGGGAATGTCTTCTCACTGACATGGGGCAGGATTAGGTGGGATATTAGGAAAAAATCTGCCCTGTGAGGGTGGTGAGGCCCTGGCACAAGTTGCCCAGAGAAGCTGTGGCTACCCCATCCCTGGAAGTGTTCAGGGCCAGGCTGGAAGGAGTTCTGAGCGCCCAGGGATAGTAGAAGGGATCCCTGCCCATGGCAAGGTGTAGAACTTGGTGATCTTTAAGGTCTCTTCCAACCCAAACCATTCTGTGATTTATTGTCTGTATCTTGTGACACAAACACCCCCAGTACCTGCTCCCAGGATGTGCAGGCACCCCAGCAAGATACAAAAATCTATCAAGGAATACTGCATGGGGAAAATTGCATTCCAGTTCTTAGCTGTAATTTAAAGGACTGATTTAATTTTCTGAGATGCAGCCCACTGCTTTCTAACAGCACACGCTGCCTTTATGAGATGCTCCAGAGGAAAACACCCAGAACACTTATCAGCTGAAACCACAGGTAGCACACAGGGAAGCAGATTAAGGGAATAACATATTTTCCACAGGCAGCCGTGCCCCATGCTCACATGGAAAGCCCAGGGGAGAGTTAACCCTGAGTGCAGCTGTTGGGTTTAGTACTACAGACCCACGGAAAGATTTATCTCTAACTCTCAAACAGGCAGGAGTTTGGTAGGGATTCAAGGAAAACAGTAGTGGATCCCCTTTCATTTAGCATCCTGAGGAAGTCTGGGCAAGGGACATATTTTAGCATGAAACAGCCACAGGTAGGAGCTGCTAAATTCTTGAATGAAGCTCAGACTATGGGAGGTCAGTAGCAAATGAGCTCAGAGTGCTCAGGAATCCTGGGACACCAGAACCAAAAGGTTTTTGCATTATCAAAAGGAATCAGGAGGTGATGGAACCACCTTCCACTCTGGGAACTGGAGTTAAGAGAACATAAACAGATTTTAAAATGAGTCTTGACCAATTTATGGAAAAAGATCCGAAATGTGGACTTCTCCAGCAGCAGAGGACACTGACCCACCATGTCTCTCAATCCAAACATCTGAACATTCGTGCTACTCACAGCAAAACCTTTTGGGGTTAGACATTTGCTGGACCAGCTGCAAACTCCTAAACAATTTTCTGTGATCCCAGCTACAACATGTTGCTCATTTTCATTACATCCCGGTTCTCCATCTCTGGGTGTGCCTTAGCATGGCGAAATCTGACTCTGCCAGTTAATTAATACCATCACTGCAGACTGTGACTGCCTGCCCTGTGCCGAGCACCATCCCCACGCTCCGAGGTATTTGTTGCTGCGACGAGGGAATACAAAGCTTTACACGCAGGAGATGGAAAAGGTTAAAGTCAATATTTTGGCTGGTGGAAATATTTATGGAAAGAACCCGTGAATTAGTGAGCTGTATTCATTCCACTGACATTTCCTAACTGCGTTAACCTTTTATATTTCTTGTGGTTGGCTCCTGTTTAATATGTTCTAATTATACGAGAACCAGGAAGCAAATGAACAGCTGAGATTAAACAACAGCCATAAATACTGCAGGACAGATTCTCAGCACTGAGCCTGTAGATTTAAGCCTCTGAGTTCAATGCTGAGCAGATGAGACACATAAGGCCATCAGACACATGTGCAGAGCTCATAGTTTCTTGCCCACTCACTCATTTGAGGGCAGAACTTGTCCCTTTGATGGCACCGTGCTGATGTTTCACTGCGCATGGAGCGGAGCACATCAGTTCCTTCCAAGAGGGCTCAAAACGGACGAGTAAATTCTGCAAAAATCACCATTTCCTCTGGCCTTCCTACCACGAGAAAGGCAGGAAAGGACAAAAGGGCTACAAAATGATTCAGCAGTGATGGGCAGATGCTCTCAGAGGCTTCAGCAAGCCCTCAGCACCGATCAGGTAAAAGTGGATGCGCTGAGCACAGCGACAGCGATTCCACCTTGCACGCGAGCAGGGAGTCCCTCAGCAGAGATTCTCCAGCACAGCAATATCTGTTACAAAACACACAAGATGGGAATGACTTTCTCCCAGCAGAACCTGACACCACAGGCAAATGCAGACAGTTGCAAAGCTCAGCTCCACGTGGGGAAGATGTTACCAATCCGTCCCAGTTCCACCCGGCACACGGAAATGCCAGATGGCCACTCTGCCGCTCTCCTGCCACCTCAGAAGGGGATGGAGGAGGTTCCCGTGTGCAAGTTGTCCCTTTTAACAGAATACAGCTGCAGCTGGAGAGCAAGGGAGCGCCAGCAATTTGCTGGCACCACCACAAACTCACACGGTTAAAGCTGGCCAGGCTCGCTGACCTGGGGACAAACTGCACCTCTGCCGGAGAGTTCCTTCAGGGGGACACACTCGAGCACCACAGGTTGAGAATGGCACCACCACCTCCACCAGCACTCACACAAGGCCAGGGTGCTCTCAGACCACAGTCCTGACCCCTCTGCCATCCATCCCTGCTTGTCAGCTTCCTCTGAGCACCGGGGGATAGAATGGCTCTGATGGCATTAGGTTCTCTACTTCTCGTCGGCCAACCTCCTGCCTCCTCGCAGACAAACAACAAGGAAAAAAGGGCATCATCTTTCCTCTCTTTGGCCTGTGTAATGTCCTCCCAGCTCCTTCTTCTCCTCTCTGTCCAGGTCCATAGGACTGCTGGATATGTCTCCTTGATGTTTTGTATCACAGCTTCTGATACGAAGCAGCATCAAAGGAGTTCATGCATGTGGTTAAAATTAAATCCGTGCTTAAACACTTTGCTGAACCCAGGCATTCATTGAACTGCAATTGTTCCTGAGGTATGGACCTTTCCCCATAAGATGCCTCACACAGATAATTTGACCCCAGTTGGCCTTATCTACCCCACTAAAATAAAAACAAATATCTGGGAGTAATGATAATAAATGGTGTCACCCTGGTAAAAATTTATTTCTTCTGTGTTTCCAAGAATGGTACACAGCCTCCAAAGAAGGATGTTGCTGTCTCCTACCATCAACAATGCCAAGAATGAACAGAAATTAAGTTAAAGAGTCACATTTCAAGAGGTACAAATTCAACCACAGCAAATATTTTGTGTGGATGCGGTATAGTTTAGACTCCAATGTGTTTCCTTATGGTCTATCTACTTCCTCTAAAAATATCAACCATAATCACTCCAGCTAAGCCTAACAAAGAATAGCAATTCAATAAACATCTCCATTCCGCTGTTGCTTAGGGGGCAAAAGGAATCCTAGTAGGTCTGTAAGGGAATTTTTGAGAGCAAATCTCTCGGATAATCTGTTAAAAATCCCAGTGTTTATCTTGCACAGCACTAGCAGGACCTGTTCATAGCCCAGACAGTCTCTGCTTTATTTTCAATAACCCTGATTCCCTCCACAATGCTTTAAAAAAAATATATATAAAAAAGAATTTATTTAATATAGCAATCCTCAATATTTTTTGTGCATCTGGGAAATCCTCTGCCTCTCGTCACAGTTTGCCCGTTTGTAAAGCTGGTGTCATTAGAGACCAACTTGAAAGTCTTAATGCTTTAACACACTTTGGGATAAATAGTGTTACATTAGCACAGGTGCAAATAGCTTTCTAATTATTATTAATTTAATAATACGGCGCTGCTGGCACACGCTAATTGGATCCATGTTGTCCTATAGGAGGGGAGCACCACCGGAAATTTCCACAGCTGTCAGCTGCTGTCTTCTCCCAATTGCTATGGAAAGCAAACAAACCATGAAGGCAATTCATAATTATTACAAACACTCCCTAACCTAAACCACGTTGACATTTCTGAATCAGAGCTGCTTGCTTGCTCTTGCCTGTGGTGTCAGAAAGGGATTGCAGCCAGCTGAGGAAGGACAAACAGCTATCAGATAATTTGAGGGCCGAGCAATTAGTTTGATTTTAACGAGCTCTTTCCCCCTTTCAGTCTGACCAGCCCATCCCATCTCTCCCTCCACCACGTGCACATTAACATAAGACAGCATGTGGCTTTCAGTATTTTCTGGAGTTTTCCTGCAAAGGTAAGTTCTGCCTTGTTTGGAAAAGGCTTTGCCATTGCTATCCATGGGGATTCCTTCCCTCCAGCTAGAAAAAAGGAAGGAGAGCTGCAGTTTCCCCTGCCTGCTGCTGAGTCCCTCTGGGTTTTTCTCATAAACTCATTCCAAGAACATGGCTTAAGCTCTTAAGTGATATTCAAAGCCCTCAGCATGAGGTTTATGGCTTTCAACGTCTGCTGAGAATATAGTTATAACTGACAAGTTCTGAGGCAGGTATTTGGATGCTCTTCCACAAATACATCCCTATAAAACAGATCTCAACTCTGACATTGACCAAGACTTAATTTAAAGTGGTTTAGTAGAAGCAGCTGACAGATAAAAAATAAAAAGGTCTACATGCAGAGAAAAGCCTACAGGGCTGGATCTGCAGCTGAATGCCTCTCTGGCAGAACCAGGACACTCTGACTCTCCTTTGAACTGTGTATCACTCACTGATTTCGACTTTTTAAATTTAAATTGCCAGTTCTAGCACGAAAGAGAGGAAATCCCTGTTTGCTATTTCTCTTGTATTATGGTTTCATTTAGATTTCATTACAATAATTCGGGTTTTGAGTAGAGACACTTCCTGAAGGACTTCTTTGTCTTCTCTGAAAGCCCCCAGAGCGCAGTCAGGGCTGGCGAGCTCAGGGTGTGGGCATTTCCCAGGGGACCTGCATCCCCCTGCACGTTCCATCCTTGATGGACAGGTGTGGTTTGTGCAGGGGGATGCAGAGAGAGGAGGCTGCCAGGGTCAGCCCTTGCCAGTCTCAAGGCTGGGGTGACTCCATGTGTCATCCCCATCAAAGGGCACTGCAGAGGACTCCTCGATTTCAGCAGCATGAGAGGCAGGAACGTGTCTCAAGAGAAACCAAGTCCAAGCAAGGCCTTGTGTTGACCCACACATTCCCAGCCCTCCCTTCTGCAGGGAGAAAAAATGACCTGCAAAACAAACCCCAAGCTCACGTAGAACCTTTTTGGCTAAAGTGCAATTCTAAACCCCGGGGAGGGCACTCTGATTTACAACAAGATATTCATAATCTTCAAACCATCACTGAATTATGACAGCAAGGGTCATAGAATGGTTTGGGTTGGAAAGGACCTTAAAAATCACCTCATTCCACCCCCCTGCCATGGGCAGAGACACCTTCCACTAGATCACGTTGCTCAGAGCTCCATCCAACCTGGCTTTTTAGATGCAATAGATTATTCCAAAGTCACACTTTATACCGAGATGCCCTAAAAAAAGCCAAGAAGCACCAGAGCCCTTTTGCATGGGAGGTAATGGAACCTCCCAGCCTTGAAGAGATGATGGTTTGATCAGCTGAGAATGCAAGCCTGGAAGTCATTCATGGAAACTTTCCCTGCAGTCAGGGCAAAAATTTATTGGGATTCTCCAATCAGTACAACACCCTTAGATCTCCTGCACACCACTGAGCCTGCACGCTGAAAAGCAAAATAAACTGCCTCATTCAGAAACTTTCCTTTCTTTTATACTGCACTGGGAAGTTTGAAACATCATGTCCAAGACCTCCCGTGAGTGTGAGGTGTGCTGAGGAAGATAATTTCTTCCCTGCAGTCTGACTCCCACTTTGAACGAAAAACAAAATGTAACATGCTTTACCTGGGAAATCCGATGTGGACACTCTGCTCACACTTTTACTGGGTCTCCACACGACCATATAAGCTTGACTTTCTAGCCAAGACCAGGAGGGAAAGTCCTGCTATTAAAACACTCACAGGAAGCTGTGGGGTCATTCAACATCCCTACCCTCAAATAAAAGCTACTCTTCCACTGACATGTAGCTGAGGGCTCTTGCTTGTCTTTCCCAACCACAAAACTGGCCTGGATGTTAATTTGAAATGGAAAGTGTGACCAAATCCAACGACAGTCTATTAAAAAATAAAATAACCTTAACGTAGTAAACTCTTTCTGAGTACAAGAACTGCATGGTATAAACACTGTGGGCACTCACAAACCTTCAGCTGGTTTTAACAGCTTCTCTTCCAGCCTAGTTTATCCTCAGCAAAGGGTTTTTTTTAGTTCGTTGTGATCACACTGAAACATCTTTCTTTAACAGCTCCAAAAATTAAAAATAAAATAAAATAAAAATAATGCCTTGATTCTATGTATCTTACACTCTTCCTTCAAAAACTCTGCCTACCCAAGATGATGTGGTGCCTTTGGGAGCTCAAGATCTTCCCCTCTGCATGAGCCAGGGCTCCTCTCCAACGATGTGCCATGTGCTGTCCTGCTTCCTGGGAAATAATGTGGGAAAAAGCTGAAACCAGCACTGCTGCAGCTCCCACGAGCCGGGCAGGGAGCAGGCAGTGCCTGGGGAGAAGAAGGTGATGTTCCTGAACAAACTTTCTTTCAGAACTCTGTGTCCTGTCTCAACATCGATTTTTCTTTACCTGCCATAGGGTGGAGTCAAAAATTCAGACCACAAAGAAATGTTGCTGAGATTTTTTTAACTCCGGTTTAGAAATTGACAACAAAGTTCAGCCACAGTTTATTAGACTGGAGGATTTACATCTTATGTTTAATATGGGAATGTTTACAACCAGAACATAACTGCTACAGAAGAGCCCCTTCCTTTCAGTGTTTCACATCATCTGCTTGTCCTGGGCCAAACAATCCTACTTAAAGCAGAATACAGCAGGAGTAAAAGGGAGAGAAATTATGCTGAGCAATGTTCTCCTGTCGGGGATGGATCATTTTGAGGTAGGGTAATTAATCAGCCACAGTCTAAATGGCTTCTGTCTTAAAGGGCTTCCTTCTCCTCCTGACATATTCTCAGTGGGTCACAAATGCCAGTGCAATATTATCATTCTTTGCATTTGAAATGCCAGCTACCGTGTTGATGAAACAGACCTTTATGGAGCTTCAAAGGCCCATAATTATATATCCTTTCCTTGAGCTTTGATATTTTAATATTCAGCTGGTGAAATTGTTATCTATTCCAGCCACAAAGCGTTTATTTATTTTGCTAGCTTTATCTCTGTTATTTCTGCGGTGGTAAGAGGCTGAGGAAGAAGCCCCCCTGCTTATTGGCAGCAGCAGAAAGTGGGAATTGAATGTACCAGGACTTTTATCTCCAGCAGCTGAAGAACGAAGCGTTTGAACTCCTCCTCGAGCCCTCAGAAACCTCTCCCCACAGCCAGTTCCTCTCATTTATGCTTTTCAAGAGCCAAATAAATTTCTTTATGCAGGTTTCCCTGTGCCATGAGGGAGCGCAGGAGTCAAGGAGACAGCAGTCAGCACTAATGGTGGCGTGAATTTTTTCATCTGAGAAAGGCACTCTGTTTGTTTGGAAGCTGCAAAAGGAAATTTCTGNCAGTCAGCACTAATGGTGGCGTGACTATTTTCTCTGTTTGTTTGAAAGCTGCAAAAGGAAATTTCTTCTTGCCTTTCCTCAGCTCCAGCCTCGCCAAGGTGGAAGAACGTGCAGCAGGGGCAAAGGTGTTTTATGCATTCATCCAGCCCAAACATAAATACACACAGGTAGAGCACAGCTCCCCTGGGGGCTGACAAAACAAGGGGTGTTTCATGCATTTGCATACCCCCTCCTCACGAGAGAAAGCCTCTGTGGATATTTTGTGCCCTTCTTCTCAGGTGTCTCAGCAACAGGACTGAGCTGCAAAATTCAGAGCAAAACCTGGATTTTTCCAAGCTCAGCTCACAGGCCTGGCCCAAACCTCCAACAAAACTAAGCGAAAAGCGTGTTTACATCACCAAGAGATTTCAAAATTTGGTGAGCCCCCCCAACATTTTCAGAGACCTCTGCACCTCATTGAGGGAGAGCTGAAGGCAGGAGGTGCTGGAAATCACACCGGAATGATGTTATCGAGACATTGCAGAGCCATTTCTAAACTAAATCCCCTCAGATACGCCTGGATCTCTCTCCTGGCGAAAAAGGATGATGGTTGATCCTGTGCAGGCATTTCTCAGGAGTCCTCACAAGCCTTCCCTCTCTCCATTGGGTCATTTCCAAACAATCCTGAAACCAAACCTGTTAGATGAGCCCAACACCAGCATATGGCTTTCATCAGGTGATTCCCGTGCTCTTGAGGAACGTGACTTAATTGCCCTTCCCAGCAGCCCCTGACAGGATTCAGCAGCTTTTGCTCTGCCTTGATGAGCTGGAAACCCAGAAAAAGGGTCTCTGTCACCTTTCCAAACTTGCAATGTGAAACAGCAGAAGCAATAGAAATGGAGAGGTCTGAGCTCCTTGTCTCACACTTCCTGGGACAGGCTTCCCAAAATCTAGCTCCATTTAGAAAGTATTTCCCCACAGGGGAGACAGGAGAAGCTAGCCAGTTGGAGTAGGATGTTAACGTCAAGATGTTCCATAAAATTGCAAACCAAACCTTAAAAAAAAAAAAAAGAGAGAGAGAGAAAAAAAATTAAAAATGAAATGGTGGATGCTCACCATGGGTTTTCCCAAGATTTCAGCTGAATAAATTCTTGATGCAAGATATGGGGTGGGTGTCCAAGGCCTTCTCCTTCAGCCCTGGGGGTCCCACATGATATGCAAAGAGGGAGGTACTGAGGAAGAGGTTGGAAGACTCTCAGAGATGTGCAGGTTTTCCTGCCTCACACTGGCTCTGCATGAGGCTGAGTTTGCCACCTCTGGACATCTCCTGAGAGCATCCAAACCATGGTGAACGTGGACATGCCCGCTTCCTACAGAGCTGCGCTGTCCTGCCCTCACAGGGAACCTTCCAGAAGCAGAGGCAAAGAGCCAGAAGCTGCTCTCTGAGCAGCAGAGAGGGCTCGTGGTGCACAGCCCAGTGACAGGAGCCATCCAAGTCCAGACTATTTCATGCCCCAAACCTCGGCCTCACACCTTCAAATCCCCCCATAGGTCTCATTTTTCACTTTTCTTTCGCCATCGTTTACCCAGCACTTCCCAGCATTTGGGGAGCATATTCCTGGTCAGCTGCAGGAGCCTGCTGTCTCTTTCCAGGATTAAGTTGTTTATCTTCTCACAAGGGCCTTTGGGAAAGCTATGATCCCGGTTATGTCGTGGTCAGTGTTACCATATTCCAGAAACTTTAATGCCTGGGGGCAAAAAAAAGGCAGCATCTGGGAGAATGGGGACATTATTGAAGCTGAGAGGTGACCAGGAGCCAAAGTTCCTCTCCTTTGAGCAGTGGCTTGGCTTGGCTCTCCAGCTCCCAGGGATGCTCAGCACAGGAAAGGCACAAAATCCTCTTAAAGCCAAACTGGGTAATCACGTATTTACCAGGAATTTGGGGAGAGGGAACAGGCAGAACCTCACAGGGCACACTCTTTTTTGCCAGTGAAAGAACTCAGTTTCTAGTAGTACTCCAAAATCTTGGGGGGTTTAATTCCCAAATTTTCATACAAAAATGACTTTGTATTCGGAAATGTTAACGCCTGAATTTCAGCCCCTGAAAAGATGCAAAGGAAATGGAAACCTAAACGAGTAGCATATGCCATCCCCTTGGCTCCACCAAGGAAAATATTTGGCTTCCACTTACAGCTACCCCAATCAAAAAGAAGTTTGGGTTGCAGGAATGCAAGTCAAAGTGAATGTTAAATTTACATTAGGCATTTGTTAATTAGCCAGCAAATGAATCACCCCCGCGGACTGGCATGGCCCACACAATTTTAAAGCAAACACTGTTGTGTCAAGTTTAACTGTTGCCCTGGAGTTGACTAAGCAGAAACATTCCAAAATGGAATTATTAAGAAGATTTTCTTTTATTATTAAGAACATCATGATTAAAATACCACAGTGGATATTTACAGGCAGGGAAGTAGGAGGGAGGCTCGGTAGGTGTTTATTAAATCCATTTCCATGTACACATCCAGCCTGAGTGTGCTCTCCCTTCCCCTGCAAGCAAAAACCCTCTTTTACCTGGCATTTATCCCTGTGGGTACCTCTGGTTATTGCAGCCTGGTCAGCATGATTTGTTGGCTTAATCAATATTCAGGTTAAACACTAATTTCTTTTAGCAGGCAGGAACTCTGTCACCCTTCTCAGTGTGTCGTGTGAGCACATTAAGGGACCAAAATATTTTCCTGGAGTGTTTAAGGAACATTTCTGAGGCTTTGCCTCAGTGGGGACTGGAATAATGCTTAGAGCTGCTGGGTTGGTAGCATAGACAAATCTTGGCTACTCAGTCTTCCTCTTCCTCCTGAAGTTGCTGACACCTTGGAAATGGCTTTGGTAGGTGTAGGACTAAGGAACCACTGTGGCCTCAGTTCCTGATCCCACACGGATTTTGTGCTGGGCTTTCTCCCCAGCGAGCAGCCAAAAACCCAAACAAAGTTCTCAGGGATCTGACTTTTCTATTGACACTGGGACCCTGGTAAATTTTCTTATACACCAACATCTGAGACTCAAGTGCCCCAAGACCTTCAGAAAAGGATATCACTCTTTTTTTTTTTTTTTTTTCACTTCCTTTGAGCTCAGGCCAAAAGCCAAAGTCATAAATGGAAACAGTTATTCTGGGCTCAATATCACCTTTTGTGCAATGACAAAAATAATGTGTTGTTGAACTCTTTGGCACGGCTGCCCCAGCATGTGACAAGAAGCTAATTGCTTTTGAAGCCAAATCCACTCGAGAAAACAAGAATCCAACTTATAGCAACTCATATTTTGCCAGCTTTTCTGCTCCAAACGCATATTCTCTTCCGTTTTTCCTCTCTTGTGACATCCTTTCCGTCTCTTTTTTTTAAGCACCAGTGCACAGTTTGAAGCTGAACTTGCAGACAGCCTCTGCTGCCCCTCTCTCAGCCTTGCTCAACCCGTGATAACCAAATCCGCCCTGCAGAGCTGAGCTCTTTTTCCACCATCACACAGTACATTAATTCACTCAACGCATTTGTTTGCAGCTGTCTTCCATCACCAGCCCACCCCACCCCCAGCTGGGCCCTCACAGCAGAGGGAGAACTTAATTTTCCACTAATGAAGGTACAAAGCAGGTAATTTTTTTCGTCCCTTGGTCCTCCCCCATCCCAGAAAAATTTGCTTTATTTTACTGGGAAAACCAAAAGTGCAGTGAAATGCTCGAGTTGCTCTTTTTGGTGGTAAGGTGAGTGAGCCTCTTCAGGGAAGGAGGAGATTTCAGATTTTTAAGCAAATTTAGCCAAATCAAACAGCGTCTTCATAACACACACTGATCATTCCTGCAGATGTGTGGTTCTTCTGGGGAAGGCACAGCTATGGATTTATTATGAATTATTATGTGGCTTCTTCTGCTACTCCCCCCAAACCCTTCCCTTGTTTGCTTCCACACATAAATGCTAAAGAAAAACAACAACATCAACAACCACAAAATAAACCCAAACAAAACCCCAACAAACGAACAATCAACAAAATCTGGGACTCAGAGGTTCGCAAAAAGATTTGCTTTAAGAGATTTCTCCAAATCTGAGGCTGCAAACACAGTGTGGGCTTTTCTATCCCATGAAAATTTGCTTTGCACCTGATATTTGGGAGGCATTTTCCTTTTTTCTCCCTCACTCTTCAGCTCTTAGTTCTAATGTCAAACACAGGCAGTAGCTTTGAAGCTTTTTCCAAATGAAAATGCCAGAAGAGTCCTGGTTTTCCAGTCAGCCTGCCAACTCCAGCAATCATTAATTTTATGTGCTAATTTTAAAGTTGATTAGTTTTTTGTCTCTGACTTCAAAGGCAACTCCAGTGTAAAACCTAAAATCTACTTAAAAAGGTAGAAATAATTTTGTAAAAATGTCTTTCTTGCAAAAAAAATCCATTATTTTTATTTCAAGGAGCACAAGTTTCCTTCCTGTGGCCTGCATGGATGTTGCTGAAGATCTCCACACCAAATATTTGGTTTATCCCAAAGAAGTCTCAAAAAATTTAGAAGAGTTAAATAAATCAGATTAGAAGTGTTTTCATTTGTTCCACTGGTGGCACTGTGGATGTTGTTAGTGAAGTGTGCATGTAACATATGTGCAGAGAAATTATGTTTTGCAGTTACAAAACGCTATTCATTAGATTAAATAAAATGACAGAGATTTTTGGTCTGGTTCTGCCCTCAGATATTACACAGTCACTCGACTGGAGTACAATTTTGACTGTTTTCCCAGCTCATCAGCACATTAAAACCAGCTGTGGCTCTCGATAAATTGTTTCAGCAGAACCCACTGAAAATATCCGTATTTTCCTTCCTCCCAGCCCAACAAATGAAACTCAGGGGTCATTATGGTAATTTTAATTATGATTTGGTAGGGATGGCCTTCCCTGAAATCTGTAGTTCCATAAACAACATGCTTCTTCTGTCATATTAGATTTCTTTTATTTCAATTGTAAAGTCACAAAACCATGTGCTTCCTATTTTAGCTCCTGGACCCCCTGCTAAATTTATACACATGAAGGAGTGGTAGCACAGGGAGAGCAACATCCAGGAGTGTCCAGGGCTTTATTCCTGCTTGTGAAAAGATATTTATTCGTTCTGCAAGCAACAAAAGGAGGAAAGAAAAGAAAATAATGAAAAAAAAAAAAGAAAAAAGAAAAAAAAAAGAGAAAAAAGCAGAACTCAACGAAGTGGGAGCAAAGTGAGGCGGGTGCAAAGGCAGAGCCCCAGAGTGACAGAGGTTTGTAAATGTATAACAACTGCCTGAGCTGCGAGCTCGTACATGGCTCCAAAGTGAAAGCAGCTGCCAGCGCCTGCACCGCGGCAGAAGCTCTGGGACACATCACTGAAAATTCCCCAGCGCTGCAAACAATTACCCTGGGTTCTTATTTGTTCCATTTTATCAGAGGCTCTAGACTGGAGGAGACAAAAAGAGAGGAAAAGGAGAAATTTGGAGGGAAATGAGAACAAAATTGTTAAGGAGGACTTCGCTCAGGTTTGGTCTCAGCGGGGTTGTCTAAGCAGAGGTTCCCATATCCCACTCCCACATCTCTCTGCCAGGGAAAATTCAAGTCCCTCCTAAATCTGCAGTGACGTTTAGGTTGTATTTTAAGAACGAGAGCCCTTGAGCAAGTGGCTAATTTTAAGCACCTGGTTTATTGTCCTGACTGCAAGCTGAGTGCGCCAGCGGGTGGTGCAAAATGTGGATCAACACTGATCTGACTTTGCTCAATAACTCAAACTATTCAGTGCACATAATATAAAGATGTCATTGTACCAGTTCATTGTTTCTGCCACGTGTTTCAGCGTCCTGGACACAACCAAGCAGTTAAAGTGCTGCTGGGAGAGGCATTTCCCATTAGGGGAACACTGGAAAAACATATTGACAAACAATTGTCTTGAACAAAGCCCAAGCATTCCCTTTGACAATGAGCATTGCATTTGTAAGACAAATTTTGGCTGGAAAAGTGGCACTTTGGCCAGGAATTAAGCATATATGTGGAAGAAAACTTCCTCTGGAAACCCGAGGAGCTGGGTTTGCACTCACACCTTTGGCTCGACCTCCTCCTGGTTCCATATAATTCCACACAAACTCTTTAATTCTCTCACCACAGACTGGGAGTCAGGTAACGAGGGAGGCATTTGTATCTGCCCCACCGTGAAGTGCCACTTGTGATAGTGAGGTTCATGGTTGTGGCAGGAAGGGTTTATGGGACCAAATTTAAGTTTGGGAAATATGTCGATATGTCAGATTTCTCTGAGTTTTTCACAAGTTTGTGAAAAATCAAAACCAGGAAAGAACCAAAGTAATGGAAATTCCAGTTGAAATCAGTTAGACTGGTTCCCAGCCTTCTGTTGACAGTCGGATTTTGGAAAAGAACAATTAGTGTAATAGGTTCTGGGAGCTACTGAGACAGAAACAGGGAAAAAATGGAAACCAAGACAAACAGCTGAAATATCTTCTCATTCCCATTTAGACTGTGGTTGGAGCAGCTGAATGGCTGTTTTTTTCTGGTCCACTAGTGTGATACTGAAGACTGGGGAGGGGAGGAATTGTCCCAAGTCGACCTCATGGAACAAAGGGGGGGAAACCATGGGACAAAGAGAAAAAGAGACAGAAAAAAAGAAAGCTTTTCTTTGGAGAACTGAGAAGCATGCAGCTTTTTCTGCTTAGATGAATCAATGGCTTTGCTCAGCCCAAAATTAGATTATATATTTTCTTTACAGACTGTTTTTAGAGAGGAGGCAGAAAAAAATACACTTGGTCGTATTAGGAAAATTGAAGGATATTCCAGGAAAAAAAAAAAAACCAAAACCAAACAAAAAGTTTGGATTGAAAAGTGGATTTTTTGAGAGGATTTTTGAAAGAGATATTCCACACAAAAAAGAAGAGAAAGCTTTCTTATTCAAACTTGTTGAAATTCAGCTGATTTTTTTTTTTACAATTGTGTTTTCACAGGGTAAAAATGAAGGAGTTTGACATAAGTTTGCAAAACAACCAAATTAACCATGAATTAACCTTTCATGAAGGGAAGAAAGGAGAAAGCACCATGTCATGCTTGGGGCACAGGGTGGGGTCTGAGCCCCAGCACATCATGGCAGAGCCTCTCTGCCCAGATCTTTCCTGGAGCCAGGATCAGCCCCAAGGCTGAGACTCACTTCCACCTGCAAATGTGGGATCCAAGGTCTGTGCCAGCAGGAGCACAATGCCACCAGCCCAAGGCAGGAGAAAGTAAACACCCATGGGGAGCTGCAGGTGGTGAAAAATGTAGGATTTGCAGGGTGGGGATGAGACCTGAGTGAGATCAGTCACTGGATGCTCCCAAAGAGCCAGGAGAGGAAAGGCAGACACCAAGCCATTCCAGGAAGCCAGGTGCTGCTGCCACGAAGCCAAGCAATGACAACATCCACCTCTGAAAGCGAGGAGATTTGTCACCTGCTGGCTTGATGGATGCCCACACTCCCACTTTGGGCACCCAGGCATATTTAAGCTATAAAACCCTTCTAGACCATCCTGGCTCCAAAACTGTTGCTCAAAAGTGGTTTGGGATGGGGCTGTATCTTTCTAATATTAGTTCCCCATGGGACAGGATTGTCCTGCTGTGGGGTCAGGTATCCATAAGAAATCCCAGTTTAATCTAGACCAGTTGTAATCAATGTCCATGAGTGTAGAATCTGGTCAAGAAGGACTCACAGTCTGAGTCCTTGAAGCTCTCATCCCTTGGGAGCTCACTTTAGCACCATCCCAAGCATCCCTGTAGCCCCATGGAAAGGCTGGGAGCAGAGCAAAAGGTTCACCATCCTCACAACATTTCATCCCAGAAGTCTTTTACAACATCCTCCAAGATGATGCCTGTGTGCCTGGGACCCACACACCTGTAATTTATTGTAGGGCTAAGACTCCCCAGTGACCTGAGGGATTTTCATACACAGACCCCATGGGAGCTGGTAGCTTGGTGTCAGGCAGGAAAAGAGTCTCAGAGCTTAATTCCAAGGAAAAATGGTGCCTAAAATCCCTTTTAAAAAGCTGAACTTGCTTGAACAAGTTCCAAAAGCCACGTTGGTGCATTATTGATCAAGCAAGAAGGACTTATTCACATCACTGATGCGGGCAGTGCTGGTAAAACCTTACAGGAAAGGGCAGAGTCCTCCCCTCTGCAGAAACCCCAGCTGGCTCCAGGGGCACTAAAAATATCTTTTGTGGCACAAGGAGAGGAATCCAGACCTAATCCTTTGCCCCTGACTAAAAGGCATTACATTATAACAGGTTTTTTTTAACGTGGTGGTTCCCACGAGCTGCTGAAATCATCCTGGATGCCAGCAGCAGTGAGGGTCCACTGGTGACACCAGGGACACAGCTCTGGGGTCACCCCTCACTGCAGCTGCTGCTGTCCCTCACCCCAGCCTCGGGACACCTGTAACTTCAGCCCTCGCTGCTTCAAAGAGGGACTTTTCACAGTGGAGAAGAGCCAAAGCAGGACCTTCCCAGAGCTCACAAATGGAGAATTCAGCCCCTCTCTGGTTCTCACGGTGGGGTCAGACACAGCTGTGCTCAGCCCGGGTCTTGGGCCAAGGGCTTTAAAGCTGTTTGGATACATTTGCCTTCCTGCATCTTTGAAAACGTTGTCAAGGCGTTCTGTAAAACAGCTGAAAAGATTTATCGAATTCGGCAGAATTTCGAACAGGGCTTTTTCATGTGTATTAAATAGTTCTGCCTCTGACTTTCCCTACATTCAGTTCCAGGTGACGGCACCGAGGTCTAACATGAGGAGATGCCTTTACTGAAATCTCCATCAAATCATCCATTGCTGAGTCAGTTGTACATTTATTCCTCGTTATGTCCCCAAGACACAAACCCCAGACAACCATCCAGATTGCCCTGTTGTTTATGAAGCCATCGCTTAACAATTGTGACATCACCACCTGGTGAAGCCCAAACAGAGGCAAAGTCACTCACTCAGGACCAATTTTCTTCTTTCATGTGGAGGAGAGAGAGTCAGAAAGCTGAGAAACCACAGGTGCCTTCCAAAACTGAACAGTGAGGGTGGAGGAAGCAGGGAAGGGGTCTGTGGGCTGAGGAGTAAGGGCTGAGGGTTGTTCCCACTCCCTGCTTCAATGCCCTGCCAGGAACAGCTGGTGCCGTGCTTGGGAACTTCACCCTCCAAGCTGCTCCTCGCCCCTTCTCCCCAGCTGTGCAGAGGGTCAGACATGGGCCCCCAGCTGGTGCAGAACTGGATGTGCCAAACCAGGAAATGTCCCAAATGCCTGGCTACACACTCCCCATTATGTTTGCCCCACCTCAGCCTGTGGGATCTCTGCCCTTTGGCAGGAAGCTGTGCAGAGGGGCTGTGAGCCACCAGCCTTCTCCAGCCACGTGCACGGGAGATGTGTCCTTGCTCTGACTCTTAGAAGACCAAAACCCAACGAGGCCAAAGACTGAAGGTGCAAAATACATATACAGAGCTCCCCCTGCCCCAAGAGGAATTGAAGGCAGATTCCTGCAATTGCAAAACAAGGGAATCTAAGTTGTGCAGATAGCTTGAGAGCCAGGGTTATAAAACAAAATTAGGCATTAAATATTCTTAACAAAGGCAATCTAGGCTCACTGTGTTCTGTTTTTGTTATGTTTTCCCCCTGTTTTATGCTGCCTTAACCTTCAGTTGTTGCTGTTGGAATCCTCTTTGCGCTGTTCCACTTGTCATTCTTCTTATTTTTATTAGAGACACTTTGGCAGAAGACTTATCAAAATGCGCTGAGCTTGTCAACAAACGTCATTAGCAACGAGTCGAGGCAGACAGTGTAAGCAGGGAAAGGGCATGGGAAAATATGCAATATAAAATAATTTTATATCTCGAGGAAATGCAGCAGAATAATAATGGCAAAAGCCTCGCCGTAAATTATTTGTGTTGTTACAGGAGTAAATTCCCACTGTTAAGTGATTTCTAGCCAGGCTTCAAGGGATCAGATGCTCTTCTGGAAGAAAACGGCGTGGCTCCCTCGAAATGAAGGGCCTGGCCACACTCTGTGCAACATAATCAGGTTGAGACATACTACACCCCACGCTGGATAATTTTAAAATCTCAGATGATGAATTATAGACTAGGTCTCCTTCTCTGGAAATCAAGATCAGTCCACTGGCAAAAGTGCAGCTGTACCAACCAATGCCAGAGTCATGCTTTCTTCTGGGCTAGTATTACACCCTGCTACGTCCAAGACACCCACACACCCAGCACCGTGCTGGGGTTCAATCTCAACATCCCAAGCTGTTCATTCCAGGGCTGAAAATCTGCCCTGCTCCCAATCCCCTGCTTTGAAGCTGCCTCAAAAGACATTTGCTTACTTAAGCACATGCAAGAGAAGGTGAAGTCTGACCCCACCATCCACGGGTGGTGTCCACTTTCATAAGGGTATGAGAAGGAAAAATAAATCACTGCAAGATGAACGTAAGCGAAGCCGTACTCTGTGCTTACCCGAATTAGGCCTGGGGTTATGCTGCAGGTTGCACTGGGCTCTACAAGGAGGGCTGGAATTCAGTAGGCTTAGGTTAATCAAAATAAATCCTAAGGTCAATGGGAAGGTGACAGCTGAAAGGCATCCCACCCACCCACCGCAGCACACCAGCAGCAAGCAGGAGAGCGCACTCCTGGTACCCCAAAGCACAGGGGAGGACATATGAGCCCTCGAGGTTCAGTCCTGGCTAGTGCTGATTGCAGCTCTTTGGAGAGCAGCGTCTCATAACTGAAGAGGTCAGGCTGCTCCTGGCCAAGGCTGATGGTCAGGGGGTGTTATTTAACCTTGTGTGCTTCCATGGGGCACTGGTGTGGATGGAGAGGGGCTGAGCACGGGTGGGCACAGCCACAGGGACACCAGCCCAAATGGCCACAGGGCCGAGCCAGCACTGGCCCTGCAGCAAGGAGGAGTGGAGCACGTGGTGGCTCATAACATATTGTAAACACCGCTGGGAGGGAGGGGACAGGGGGACAAAGGAGGGGAAGCTTGGAAGAAAAAAAATGATTAAAATTCAAAACGCTTTAATTGATCACGCCACTAATCTCTTCAGGATGTCACTAAGTGTGACGGGCTCTGGCATGCCTCCTAAATCACTCACAGGAACTCCAACATCTCAGATTTGGGACAGAAGGATGTGTCCTCCACAGGGAAAGGAACATCCGTGTGCACAGCACTGGAGCACGTGTATGGAACGGGGACACAAAATGGTTTTGCAAACCTGACTCAGTCTTTCTGGAAGCTAATGGGGTTTCATTGGGCTGAAAAGAGGCTGTGCGTCTTTCATGACCTGTGTTGCCTCAGGGAGTAGTTTCATGGCCAAAATAATACGTGCCATGTGGGAAAACCCCACAGAAATTAATAGGAGTGCAACCAGTAGAATTGGAGAGAAATGAAATAATCTATGGAAATTGCTGTGTAATCTTTAAAATTTGATAGAGAATGATCCCCTCTTGCAAGGACTTTTTAAGACATTCTATAGAACTGCAATGATGTAATTCGGTTTTAAATCCCATTCAAAAAGCTCCAAAGCCTAAGAATGGTTATTGTCTTCTTATTAAATTCTGTAAGCCTTTTCCATAAGGAAGGAGCTGGTATTCTCATAACATCTCCACCATGCCAATATGAAGGAATATAAAACCACTGGGTTTAATTATATCAGGCACATAAATGTCTTCCAAACCATTACATGTATCTGCAGACATGAAAACACTCATCCATACAAATTAGGTGCCACTGGAATCGATAGAGTCGAACCCGCTCCGATGGGACCAGCTACCGAAACAACTCCGCTGACTGACACAGCTTTTAAAGGCCACGGGAGGGAATGGGCTGGAAAGATCTCATGAAATGCTTTTGGAGGTGGAAAAATACCAATGCATTGAGATGGAAACCGTTCGGAGGAACATGCTGGTGGGTTTGCTCCCACTTCTTTTTCTTGCAAAGAGGAATTTTCGGTCGTGCAGAGAAAGAGGGCATGTGCTCACCCCAGCCCAGAGCATCCTGCGGCCTGGGGTGGGGAGGCCAGCTGGGATGTGAAAGGCACAGCCTTTGGAGCTGGGAATGGAGCCTGGAGAGCTGGCAGCCCGAGCATTTCCCTCACCAGGGGACTGTAAGGTATTTGTTCTCCTCCTTTCTCTCTCCCACTCATTCATTTCGAATGAGACCTACCCGAGATGGGGAGGGAAAAACAACCCGGCCATCACAAAGTGCCCTTGTGAGATGGAAAACCTGGGCTTCACCCAGCTCTGCTCCATGAAAAAATGAAGGGAAGAGGTGAGAGTGGCTGCCTGAAGCCTGCCCACAGATCAGGAGGGGAATGGCAGAGCATGCCTGGGATTCCTCCGCCGCGATGCCAAACGGGCCCTGGCGATCGCAGCCAGCGGGAAGTTGCTCAGTGTTGTGAAACACAGAAGGGGAAAAAAAAGTTATATTAAAGTAATAAATGAAAGCAAAAGCGCTCCCTGTCAGGGGGCTGGGAGCAGGGGAAATCTCCATGTGCGGTAGAGCAGTGCAAAACGCATCTTGGCATCGTTTTCTGCACTGGAGGATAAAAAGGACATAAATAGATGCAAAAAAAAAAAATCTTATGGCTGGCTGGTGGAGTGTGCATGTACTTGTCACTGGGGAGCTCCAACCACTGATTTAGTGAAGTACTTCAGTGGATGTTTAATTTTCAGCATGTTAGAGATGAACTGGGTCATAGAGCACTAATGAAAATGACGGGTGTTGATCTAAAAATTACAAAAAAAATAAACAAGAAAGAAAGATATGTATTTCTTTTTAATATTTCTTGGGAATGTTATTGTTTGAAAACACAAAGCCCTTAAACTTGTTTCACACAAACTTTCGTATTTAGATTTCCTACTGAACTCAACTTCTCTTCCCAAAGGAACCCAGAAAATAAAAATCCAGTCAATTAGGGAATTTTCTTGGAAAATATGTGGATTTGCCATTTCTTTAAACACAAATATATGGTTGTGGATCTCCTGACAGGAGTCAGGGTCATTCCAACACAGAGTAGAAACAACCACACCAAACATATGAGAAAATTCAACACAAGCCTTTCATATCTACCCCTGACACGTGGTGAATTTGCCTCAATTTGGCTTTTATTATTCAGTTCAAAAGATGGTCCCTGAGGTGGACCAAATTTCAAATAAGTGCTGGCTCTGCTTCAAGGGAGCACGAGCCACTTTATAGCTTCAGGTGCAAAGACCCAGTGATTTTCTTTTGCACATAAATTCAACAAAGTTAGAATGCGACAATTTTAGTCACACTGCAGGAATCTTCCCAAATCCCTGCCTGCTCCAAGGCCACCTGTCAGGGAATCTCACCCTGAGCCTTTAGGCTGCTGTGATTTACATTCTATTATTTTATTGGACATCAGGAAAGAACACGGTTAAAAAATGAAGGATGGATCATCAAGGCAGAAGTTTTCTTTCAGTAATTGTGTTCAGCTCTCTTTTCAACAAAGGCAGTACAGGGTGAGGCAGCACTTTTGCTTTATCAGCCTAAATCTTAATTAAAAAATGTATAATAAATGCTTCTTGTTTGGGAACAGAGAGGGCAGAAGAAAGCCTGAAGTTGTTTTTCCTTATCCGACAGCCATCAGGAGTGAAAAATCCCAGTTTATACTCTGGATTTCATCACTTGTGTGTAAAACCAGCCTGCCATCACTGAGCCTGGCACATCTGGTGCTGCCACAGAAAATCCCTGAAGGAAATAAATATTCTTCTGGGGAGGGCTCAGTCTCTCTGGTGCACGACTCATGGGACAGGAGATTCTGTCATACGTAAGGCAAGCAGATCTGCAGGCAGTGTGAAAACACGGAAATCAGGCTGCTCTGATTTTTGGGAGGATGCTGAATGATTTTTCTCTCCCAAACTTGAAAGATTGGGTCATGTTCAGGGCTAAACAGGCCTCCTCAGTGGTCTACAAGTCCATTGGCCCCGAGGCAGGGCGTGGGAGCAGCCAAAGGTATTTGTCAGCCTGGGGAGTCTGGTGTAAGTGCAAATGGATTTTGGCTTCCCCTTGCCAGGAATGACCTCCCAGCTGCCTGGGATCCGTCCTGCTGGCAGAGCCAGCCACAGGTGGCACCATCTGTGCCACCCAGTCCAACCCAAACAGCTCATTCCCAGCTGCAGGGAAGGGCTGGGAATGCCATAGTGACTCCCAGGCGGGGCGGAGGGTGGCTCACACACTTGCTCCCTTGTGGAGGAGGAACAGTCAATAATTAGCACCTGTAGGCAACTCCCAGCCCTGGCAATAAACACAAATATGTCTCCTGGCATGGCCTTCTAGGAAAACACCAGCTGAAAAAGGCCCCTGTGCCAGAGGCATTCCGTGGTGTGTGAGCACCAGCTGCTCACCCAGGGGACGTGGGATGCAGATCCAGCAATCTGTTGGAAAGAGAACCTTTCACCTCTGCTGCTTCCACATCTCTGACAGCACGTATGGACTTCAGAGAAACTCTCAGCTTCGGGGTTTTTTTACGACTGAAGGAAAGATATGACTCCAGTTGGATTCCCGTTATTTTATGCACTGTATGTTTAATTTGTGCTGTTACTTCAACAAGGGGCTGACTGGAGGTCACACACAGCTTTCTACTTCCCTCTCACTCTTCCTGCCACCTGACAGCACTCACATTGCTGTTGATGCCTTAAATGGCTACCTAGAAACAGAGACCAGACAGGAATAAAGGAGGGATTCATTGGAAAGGCCTTCAGAGGTACACTCTGTCCTCCAGAGGCTCCTGCCTCAGTGCATCCCAACATGGACAATGACAGCTCACAAGTTGTTTAAACTTTGATATCAGCATCAATTCCCCAAGCAGAAGCCAGGCAAGGATGGAATTTCCCCAAGCTTGCCCCACCTCTCCCCGAGATGAAGGTTTACAGTTCTTGGGCCTAGGGCAGTCTGGGTGTCCTTGGAGAGCAAGCTGGAGAGGCTTTGTTATATCTATCTTAGCGTAAGAGAACAGCACTTAACGACCTACAGGAAACTTCAGAGTTACACTAGGAGTACAGGATTTGAAAAATATCAAAGTTAAAACCTAAGGCATCACTGTAATACAGAAGTTCTGGCATGAGGAGCCGCAGAAGTGCAACAGGCAAAAAACCAATGGTCTCTCTCTCTCTTCTTTTGGAGACTTCGAAAGAAACCTCTCACAATCAGTTCCCTGATGCCCAGAAACTGCCAGTCTGTGGGATTTAGGAAAAACCTTGGCCATGAGAAATGTCATCCCAGGGTTGGCAGTCTAGGCATGAAGGACGAGTGGTCCCTTTGGGGGTGGCAGTGTGGGAAAAACACATCCAGGGGGACATTTAACGAGTCGTGGCCAACAGCAGGCTCCAAGAGGACACTTCAGCCAAAGGGAAGAGAAGCCCATGACCTTCTGCCACCATCACTGCAAAAAATGAAGTTCCTGATGTGGGAAGACCCCAGTCCCCACTCCCCCCACCCCGGGGTCTGTCGGAGGGGCTGGTGCCGCCCGGCACAGCTGCAGGCACACCAGGCCCAAAGACAATAAACAAAAGGCCTTCGCACTCAGAGCCGGGACTGGGCATGGGGTTGTGTGATTTTTGGAAGCCTTGCAAAAAGCAGTGTGTGACAGATGGAATTAAGAATCCCTTCGCGTTGCACGGCCTCCCTGGTGCTCTGAGGCAGCTCTTGCTGAGCTCTTTGCTAGGTGGATACCTGCTGTGCAGGAGATCTAATCAGCATCTCCAAAGGAAACAGCACCCAACACTTCCATCCTTTAAACCTTTTTTTGCTCTGGGCTCACAAAGTCCTAGTGCTCACTCTCCGGAGTGTGAAAATGGAATATAAAGCAGGCTGGATTCAGCTGTGGGTTAGCACAGCTCTCATCAGTGATGGGCTTGCATACAAACCGCTTGGCAGGGCTTCCAGGACAAGCCAATTCCTGGAAGGAAAAGCAGCTAATAGGTATGAAACACACTTTGCTTGTACCAATAAGCACTGAGGCCAAGTGTCTGCCTGTCAGGTGAGTCTGAAAGTGCTGGCTATTGAAAAGCCTTTTGCTCCTGAGCAGTCATACCTGAACCCTTGCTCTGCTCAAATTCATCTCTTTAACCAAAACAAGCTCTGGGGCTCAGCAGCTGAGATGTCCCATGGCAGTGTGTCCATCAGTCACAACTTAGCTGAAATTCCTGCTTGCTTCCCTGCTGTGCCAATTTGGACCCCAGTTCTACCTGCAACTGGCCCGGGTAAGTGACTGACTCCTGCTACATGTTTTCCCAAATAAAAAGAGCATTTGTATTCCTTCACCAGGTGTGACTTTTGGTTTAGATTCAGGCAGAAAAGCAAACTTTTCCTAACAAGGGCAAAGAGCGTGTCACCTCCATAACATGCTACATAAACAGAATTTTCCTTCTGGCAAGCAAGACCCACCTGAAATACAGAGGAGCAGCACTGAGAAAACACACTTAAGAGGTGCTGCAGCTACTGGGGGCTGCCCAGTAGGCAATGCCTGCACTCCAGTAGCTCCCTCACCTGCTCTAACAACCAGAAAATCCACATGGACAGGCCCAGGTTGACACAAACTGTGACCATTCATCTGCTCCAATTCCTGGACATTCAGATGATGTTCCCCAGCACAGCTTCTTTGATATAACACAGGCGAACAAGAAAGTAGTAACAGATTAATTCTTCCCAGTGTGACTATTTTTTCTCTCATTGTCCTTACCACCCAGGATGGAGTTAGTTCATTTTATGTTCTTATGTTCAGCAGTTCCATCAAGCTTTGAGCTGGTGATTAAAACACCCTGCAGAATAGATATTTTGCAAAATAAACTATGGAACATCTCTAAAACATATGTTTTCCTGCATCAGGGAACACAACAGGGGTGGCTGTTTCAGTATGTTGAGTTAAATTTAAGATATTTGGGAATTTGGAATCAGATAAATTTGGCTGAGTATGGAACTGGCCTTCAGATCTGAGATGGCAAATTTCATAACTAAAGAGTGGTGACCTTAATGGTTTAAAAAACCCTCTTTATCATTTACTGTTGAGATTAATGTTGTGCCATTGCTACTGTCCAGATAATAACCACATCAAAAGGACTCTTTTATTCATCTACGGATAGACATGACCCATGAAGGTTCTGAGGAAATATCTCCAGGTCACAGTCAGTTTTCTCCCACACTTCCAGCACAAGGATCCTCCCCCTGCCAAGGAAGGATTGCTTTCCCAGGAAAGGAGTGACTGCCCCTGTGACCGTCATGGTTCTGCAGCTGTTTTATGCCACAGAGCATGGATTTTCCAAAATGATGCAAAGGCACAAAAAAGGCAATCAGCCCTGCTGTTTGCAGAGAACTCAATGCTAATTCATTATTCCACCTGGGCTAAAGACTTAAATTTCATTATGTGCTTTATAAACTTCAGAGTTTTAGAAATAACATATAATATTACTGGCTCAGAATGAATTTCCATCTAAAGGCAAAGTTCTGAAAGGGATATATTAAATCCAAGGAAATTCTGCTTCAAAAGCGCCACACACTTCTGAACATAATATCCCAGAGTCATGCTCCAAAGTTAAAATTTGATAAAAACTGGAAATTACTTGGCATCTCAGCATATTTGGAGATACTGAGAAATAAAATGGATAAGACCCATGCCAAGAATAAGATGAATTTTCCCCATTTGTTTAAATATTTAAACTTTACGGAACGTGAAAGGCCTGCTCAATATTTTTAAATGTGGCAGGTTGTTAGTGGCATTAGTTTAAATGTCTCTTTCTCTCCATATTTTTTCTGGGTTCAGCGCAGTTGACGGAGATCTCACCTCCTGCTAAAATTAAGGCTTTGGTGTGCAGCCAGAAACATCCATCTAGGAGACAATTTTAACTATTTCCATGAATCTGTCAGCCATCAGGATGGTTTCTTCTCCATGATGAAGTTCAGAAGAGATGTGTTGTTTTTTAAGACATTATTGTACTTCTGTATCCACAACTCAACATGCCATTGCTTCTTTCATCAGTACAACCAAGAGACTCCTTTATGCTATTTCAGTCTCAGTCCTCAGAATATAACTTCTGTATGATTTATATTTTTGCTTCTTCTTCTTAATTTTTTTTTTTGCACTGCTGTGTTGTTTTTTTCATGTCCAGTCCTCTCTAGGGTGATAAATACCCAAAATGCCAGGCACAGGTTACTGAAAACAGAACAAAATAAATACAAGCAGGGAGAAAAATATGTTTGCTCGGGGTTGTTTTTGAGGGGGGTTTTGCAACTGGAAGAATGAAGACAATGCTGATTTTTTTTTATGAAGCCTGCAAACAGCATTACCTGAAATAAAAAGTTCTGCCTGAAACAAAATGGAGTTTCTTTGGAAATGCCTGGTGAAAATGAAATCCTAAGGAGATGCCATTTAGATGTGTTGGACAAGATCTTTTCCTAAGGCCACTTCAGCTAATAAAGGCAATCTTGGATTTTAATTGCCACCCTGGGGAAAGGAAAAAAACTATTTGGCTCATCAGCATGTAACAAGAGTAATTAGTGGATTAGAAATAGGTGTTGCAGGGAAACAAAAAACAGGTCTGAGAGAAGGATTTATACATCAGGAATATAGAATAGCAGAAAATCTGGAGACTTACCAGTGATGCTGAACAGGAGTATGCAAAACACAGTTGTGTTCCTGCTCTGTGGGTTAACCCAGAGGTGTTTTATGGACACTCACAGCAGGGCAACCCTCTAATCCAATTTTCAGAAGCAGGTGGTATTGGCTTGAAGGGAACAACATGATTCCCTGGTCAGAGGAGAGGCCTGGGGATGTCACCAGTCTTGGCAGAGCCCAGGAGTCTCTCCCGCCTTGGATCTTGGGCACAGTGGAGTTATTTCTTTTCTTGGTAGCTCAGTTTGGTTTTATCTGTAAGGAAGGTGAATTGTATTTAGGTGTCACCTCTGTAGCACCTCATTGGTTTATAAAATACCTCTGAAGGATAGATGTGAAGAATGGCTGCTAATAAAGAGTCTAAAATCTTAGAAGACAAGAAGAAGACAGTGCTCAGAGACTTGATTAAGACACCAGCAGACTCAGGTGACATCACCCATCCTTCAGATTTTAGTCTTTGATTTTTGACAACACTACTCACAATCAACTCATCCAATGCAGTCTGTTTTCTCTCCTTAAGAAAATCCCTAAAACCAGTTTCACAAAAATACTGGGTTGCTGTGAGCCAGCAACTCCTATTTTAACTCTTTCTCCTCTTCTTTGCTATTTGCAGTGATATTAAAGAGCCACTGACATAAAAATCCACCTCAAATTTACTCCAGAAATGAAAACAGATCCATTTTATTAGGAGTTTGTACTGTTCTGCAGAGATGAAAAATTATTTACAGATAGCTCAGCTGATCTTTTAAAGTGGCATGATCTGATTGCCATTGAATAATTATTATGAAACCATTTCCAAGGTTTTTGTTACCTACCTTCCCTTCTCTTTAGGAAATGTCTTTCTGGAAAAGATCTTTCCAAAAAAAAAAAATAAAAAAGGGGTGTGGGGGTGTAATGTAATACATGGCTATAACATAGATTGTTAATTTTTAGTGTAGCTGAATCACAGCACGCTTTGATTGAGAGGAGCCAACACAAACATGCAAAATATGTGCCTCTTTGAACAGGATACACCACATCCTGCATTTGGTAGCCAAAGGTTCCAGTTTGCATCACAAATGTAGTCCAAGATCTCTCTCTCCCTGAGGTATGTACCTCGAAAAGTGCCAAATCTGCAAGACACGCTGCCTTCTTTTTAATTTCTTTCTTTCATTCTTCCCCATAAAAAAAAAAAAAAAAAAAAAAAAAAAAAAAAAAAAAGTTTAATCATTTGCTTGTTTGGCTTTTAGTAGAGACTCAGCAGGTGATTGAAAGAAAGGAGCTGTCAGGAGGGACTTTGATTAATCAGAGACTTGATCGTTTGATTAATCGTCCCAGAAAGAGCTGACTGCAGCAGAAGTGCCCCAGCCAACGTGTAAACACATCGAGAGAACATTTTCAAAATACGTAAAGACAAATTGCAGTTCAAAGCTGCTCTTACTGGCCTGTTGATTTGACTGCTAGAAACAAAAGCCCTTCTGCCTGGCTGATAGAAACCAGACCTTCTACGGGAGGAAACAATCGACTTCAGGTCCTTTCAAATTCTGAGTAAAAAGATCTTGATGTTTTCCTTTTTAATTGATTTTTTTTTTTTTTTTGGTCCTCTCATTCTTGTTTACGGTAATAAATTACAGCCCTTAGTCTTTTTATAAGGAAAGCTAAATTTCCTCTCATTTTCAAGCAATTTAGAACATATGTTTACGGCCTTCAGTTTCGCAGAACGTCCCAGCAAAGCGTGAATTATCACAGTGAGGTAGCAAACAAAGCATCGTGCTACGCATTGCCCAACCACCACCACATTTTACCTGCCACTTAATGGCACCCAGCAGGAAACCTTGAGCTGGAAAAACACTCCAAAAGCCAGCCTGCTTACCTAGCAATCTCATCGTGTAGCGGGGAGAAAAAACGAGATTTGCCAATTCAGCGGGTTCCTGAGTGATCTGAGGTCATAAAAACCCTTTTTTTGTCATGGAAACGCATGGAGAGCTGGCTGTTGTGAGCTGCATGGTGCTCATAAGCCCTTGATAATGTTTCTCCTCAAGTTCAGGCAAGCCCATGGACATGCTGAAGGCCAGTCCTGTTCAGAACAGCGCTCGGGGAAAGGCAGGAAAAAGCAGAATTGGCATTTTGGGGAGGGCAGGAAACAATTCCCTTCCCGGAGCAAAAATAAAACTCTCCTACAGATTGTGCAAATCAAAGAATATGGGCAGAAAATCGAATCTTTCCAATGTTGAAGCCAGCAGAAATGGGTTTGGTCTTCAAGCCACACTACCTAGGGACATCCCTGTTTTTTGGGTGCTGTGCCCTCGCTGGGCTGCCCTTGCAGAGGCTCTGGTGGGAAGCCTGCCCAGTTCCTTCATTATCCATAATCCATAGCCCAGGAAAGGGCTTCACTACTCCTTCAATCACGGGCATCAGCCCAGGGTGAACCAGCTGGTTTTCCTGCCATCAACAACACAAGAAATAATCTGAAATTTGGTTCAAGCCAAACCAAAATGGAGAATCTGCTTTTGCCCAGCAATGAACCCAAGTCAGCTGAAAGCATTTGACCGCCTCAGAAAGGTGCAGATTTACATTGAATGAGAGGTGGTTTGCAGCCCAAAAGAAAACCTATAAAGAAAAGACAGTTATTTAGCACCTGTTTTAAAATAAATGTGAATTGCGAGACTAAACAAATCAATGAAAGTTAAAATAATTCCTATGCAAAGTTCTGAATAAATACTTTGACACTTCCCAAGTGTTTCATTTTTCAGAATCATGAAATATTGCATCTTGCCTTTTGCATTCTTTCCAGTGGCTGCCATCCATCGTTTTAAGGTCCAAGACTTGATTTTGAAGTAGAATTAGTGTTTCTCAATACTTTTTCTTAATACTTTTGCTATTCCAGCTGCAAGTGTCACAGCTACTTGATCTCATTTCAGCATAGCAAGTGGGGTGTAAGTTGGGTGAATTTCCTTGACAGTGCAACAGCACAGAGGAGAAATTTTGGTGAAAGCATTAAGGAAAATCTGTGTAATCAATTTGAAAAGAGTTCACACACTGATAGCACAACTGCTTCTTAATATTTGCTCGAATAAGAACAGACAAAAAAAACTATGCCCAAATGTTTTGCTAAAAAACAGAGGATACACTAAAACATAGTGGATGCTTTTGTAACAATTGATTTTAAATATATATTTTTGCTTTAGTTTGCTTTAGTTTGCTACATCTTATCTTCACCATGTTTTATTTATCATTAATTAACCCAGCTTTTTCAAAGACCTTGAATCTCAACCCTGAATTCTATCAAAGCACCATGGAGATCTAAAATTACCATCCTCTCCTCCCTTCAGCTACAGAGCCAAGAGATGAAGATCTACATTACCTCTTACAACTTCCTTACTGGCAACAGGAATCCAAAGGATATTCCTCCCTTTTTGTATACATCAGTTGTCAGTCCTTTGTCTTCATCCTCATTCCCTATCCAGCCATATTTTAATTAATGAAACCAAAAGACCATCTAGTAAAATAAACCAGATTTAACGAGGGAAGAAAGTCAAAACAAACAGGCACTGTTTACTTCCTCTGCACTGATTTGCCAAGAAATGAGCTCCACATCTCAGATTATCGATCCCTGTCAGCAATATTAACCTCTCCCAGCAGCATGAAAAGGAGCATCTGGATCAGAGGCAGGAGAGGGGACAGGCGTGCAGTGAAATGAAAGCAAAGAGATTTTTCTGCATCCCTTGGTGTGGGAAGTCTTCACCCCCACAGGTAATGTTTGTGTCCTGCCCATCAGTCCTGCAGCTGGGAATGTGACATCCAAGGTCTCACATTTGCTCTGTGGTTCTGGCTCCCCACGGAGCAGGGTTTGGGCACAGCCATGTGTTTGTTGTGTCCTCCAGAAAGTGCTGCTCCCAGCCACATCTGGAGCTCCTGGCTGCTCACACGGAAAGATGTGGTACCATATGAGCAGAAGTACTGTATTTCAGCTGTCACCTCCTGCTGACCACCTCCTTGGTGTGAAAGGGTTTGGATTTGGTGGCCATCACAGGCAAAACCTGCCAGCCTTTCATGGGGTTGAGTTTGTAAGGAAAGGAGGCGTCAGACTGTCCTCAGAGCAGGTGAAATCACACAGAAACATCTGTCTAATCTGAGGGTCACCATTAGTTACAGCACTGTACACAAACACCTCCAGCCTTTTGGAATATTCTGTGTGAAAGGTTTTGTTACTGAAAAATCAGGTTTCCCAAAACTAAAAGGTTCGGTCCAAAAGCGTAATTTCCAATCATTAGATCTTTTCTTTCACATAGAAGGATTTTAAACCAAAAACAAACTAGGGTTTACATAAGCTTTGCGTTTTGGAAAATTGAAGTGTTACAAGCTTTTTCCTCATTTCCTTAATTGATGGCTTTTCCTCTTTCATCCCTGCCCCACCTTCCTTTCACCACTGAATGCACTGACTGGCTGTTTGCCTGTGGGCTTCTCTTTTTCCTTTTCTTTTGACATCTTCACAGTATCCCTCTGACTCCTGCAACACGCAGAGCAACCATGAGAACCCCTCCAGGACACACCTTCAACTGTGGTACCACCCTGGGAAGCAGAAGCGACACGAAGATCTGCAATTTTTCTTCATAAAACCCTATTTTCCCCCTTTTCAACTGCCTCTGCAACCAATGCACGCAGATCTTGCCACACTGCTGGATTTCAGCAGCGCCCTTTGTTTTCCCCCCTGTTTGCCTACAAACAAAGAGGGAACGGGGTGGTTTCTGCAGGCTGGAGTGGGATGTTGGCTCCCCACTCCCTGCTTCAGATCTGAAGCCGCTAACAATGAACAATGGTGACACACTGGCTCCCCGTGGCTTCTGTGCTCCGTGTGGTGTGAGAATGGGGCCGAGGGCATGGACATGGCACTGGTACAGGGCGTTTTGGTCTCCTGCCTTTTTTGTCCGGCGCAGAGCAGGAGCCAGTGCATCCACAGGGGTATTCCCTTACTGCACTCGGTGGCATCTGCCCCTCAGGGGCTGTTTTGTCGCCGAGAATAGAAGGAGCATTAAACAGAGGCCAAGGAAGAAAGCGATGTGCAGATGTTCCATTAACTCCATCCCACACGGCCAACTCCCTTCTGCCGACAAACAGCAGCTCAGAGCCACTCCTGCAGCATCTCAGCCTCTGCCCCTCGTGCTCCAGGAGCCACAACTAACCAGAGGATGGTCCTGGCCCTTGGGCATGGACTCAGTGACCTCAGTGTTGCTTCTGAGAGTAAATATCCTGTCAGCCGAAGCGCTGGCAGCTCCTCAGCGTCCAAATGAGCAGCCAGGCGCTGCGGCGGCAGACTTAGAGGTGGCCTTGTCACTCGGGGCTAAAGCCTATTGTCAGCCTGAACCTTTGCAGCCCTGTGGATAAACACAGGACTGCCCGGAGCCAAGCATTAAATCCACACTCACATGCAGAATAAATAAAGGATGAAACGTGGCGCATAAATAAATACAAACGTTAAGCGGTGCGGAACCAGACACAGCCTGGCTGTGTCCTGCCCCTGGAGGAGCCTCGGTGCAGGAGCCCAGCCTGTCCCAGCTCTGTGCCAGGCCACTGCCATCAAAGCCTAAATGCCAACCTGGTCTTTAATCCCCCTTTTCTCAGATGTGGTCCCTAAACTCTCACTTTACACGACTGACAGCAGTCAGCTCAAACAGTGTGGAGCCAGGTGTGGTGTGTTGGAGCAGAAGCAAAGCCAGCTAGGACAGTCCTCTGGTTTAATTAGTCCAATGTGTTGCTAAAGTCATAAGGAAAAATGCTGACTCCCTCACCCTGACACCCTGATTTTTATTCCAGGCTATAAGACACACACAAGATTTCCCTGTGTTTCTTATCCATATTCACAGAGACGTTTATTTCTTCACTCTTCTCATTTTCTTTTCCATTTTGCTTTTCGCTCCCTTGACTCCAGCCAGGATGTCAGCTACAAATTATATATATATATTTTTGAATGTATATAACATGTGTGTGTATATATATATATATAAAAAATGTATATAACATGTGTATATATATATATAAAGATAAATATATAGGTACATATATATATATATATAATCTCTTCAGTGATGCCTTTCAAACAGTACTGTCCTCCCAGTCCCAAAAACTAAAGCAAGCACGATGCTGAACTTCCTAGCCTTAAACTGGTACAGAATGGGATGTCCAGAGGAGCTGGATATGAAGTTGTTCTCTAGTCCTGTGCAAGTATGTCCCCTACACTCTGTTCATGGCACAGTTGTCCCCAAAGGGGATAGGGCTGACAGTAACCCTCCAACAAACTCTGCAAATGCCCCATGGCCAGGAGGGAGAGGCAGTGGTGCCTTTGGATGCAGAGTGCAGGGTCTCTGGAGTGATGGGAAAGCCATGCTGCCTCTTTTAGTTCCAGCCCAGATCCTCAAACTCCCCACACTGCTCCAGCATCCCCAAATCCTCACCACACCAGCGCCACTCCAGGACCTCTTCGGTTGGCATGAAGACATTTGTGGACTTCAGCTGAGGAATTCTGGTTTTCAAGCATTCAGAGGATGACTTTTGCAGCAATTAGCTATCAGATCTGTCTCCATTCCCCTAACTGCCTATGAATTTCACAGTGAGCAACACCAAAGCCATTAGTGGTCAGAGAGCCACGGCAGATTCAGAACACATTCCCTAGTGAAAGAATTATTAAGATTATTTATAAGATCTCTTTGGGGTGACATCCAAGCCCCACAAACTGCTTCCCAAGTACTCAGGAAGGGATTAGGTCTGTTTGGAAGCACTCAGATTTCCAGGAGTGCAGCATCTCACAATTGGGGGGCGGTGGGGGTGTGGAATTTTTTGCCCTTCTACCAATATCTTCCGCACTGAATTTAATAAAACTTGGTAACAATGGAATAAGATTAACTCCCTATAAATTGCAAAGCAGCACACACAGACTCCAAATGCTATCAGATCCCATGTCTCCACAGGGATAAGGAACCTTCCCGAGGGTACCCCAGGGACGGTGTGTGATTCCCAGAGTACCAGGCCATGATGTGCTCTGCACAAAACAGATGGAGGGGAATGGAGAGGCCAAACTTCCTCGCTGTAGCAGGGTCCATTTAGTGATTTCATAACTCCAGCTGGACCTCTTTTGGCAGAGGAGAGGATTTTTATGAGGGAAAATGCTATAAATCTGCTGTCACTGAAAGCCATCAGACACCATGTGGCATGTTCATGATATCACCAGTGTGCACCAGTTTTAAAACAGAGGTTTCAGCCATAAAGCTGCCAACCAGGAAAATCACATATGAGAGCAAAGCTGAACTTTTAACAGCGAAACATCCGTTCAAAAACCCTTCCTCTTCCTGCTTCTTCTCAACCCCAAAGCTTTGGAGGGATAGAGGAGGGGAAAATGAAGGGTATATGCTCCAAAGTGCTGTGATAAACATCCCAGGATTAAAACAAAGCCAAACTTTTTGTCCCGTTTCTGAGCAGAAACAGCTGTCACTCAGCAAAAGCATTTGCTTAATGATGAGGGAGCCAAAAAAAAAAAACCAACCCAACCAAACCAAAAACACCCCAGTCCTCTAAAGAAGTGTATCTGTTTCATAATGCTCATCTTGCCCTGCCCTAAGTTAAAAATCAGGAGGGATCAGTGCAAAGTGCCAGGTAGGAGTCAGAGATGGAAATCTAGCCGGGTAAATGTGGGCCACACGGCCATAAATTGCTCCCCTTAACTGTTTGTGACAATTGGTAGCAGACAAAAGTTATATATCTCCAGCAAGCGTTTCTGCAGGACACGGCTTTCCGTTCTGCTCCGGTTACCGTGGCCTTTCTCACCACCTCCTTGCAGAGCTTTTCCTCGTGTTTTAAGGAAATACTGGAGGCTGGGAGGAGAAGGGAGCAGCCAGACCACTGAAACCCTCTGACACGGACTATAACAAACGAAGGCAAAACATAAGGAGCCCCAGGGGACTCAGAGCTCCACGAGGCAGAGATTTTGTGCATTGATACCTGCAGACAAAATCCTGATTGTAGACACCAGTTCAGTGCCAGAACGCTTTTCCGCTAGGAGACTTCAAATTTATGCTCCTAGTAGGGTTGAGAAGTTCACAGAAGGGTCATATTCATCTGTTTCTTTGCACTGTAATGTAATACCTCTCCCAGTGATTTTAATTAGGACCCTCAAAATTAATTTGTTTCCCCATCACATGTGTATTTCACTTCTTGTCACAAGTAGAAGAAATGCTGCTGCAGTTGCTGCCTTCCCTACCAAAGGAAAGATGAAAACTCATTACTTTGGCCCAAAATAATGGGTAATTAATGCTATTGCTTCTATACCCTGGGCTTTTTCAGGCAGGTTGAAAATAACTGCTCATTTCTGTTGGCTGCACAATGCCCAAGAATCTCTGATTTTGGAGGTTTTGCCTTGTTACCCTACTGACTGCCACTGGAGTCCAAACCAGCAGGCTATATGTGTACAGAGCAAACACTGCACATGCCAAGGGGGTGGGTAGGTGGGGGAGGGCAGGAGGGAGAGGGGAGAGCAATTTTGCAATATTTATATAATTTGTGTGGTGTCACAGCTGAAAGGGACTAGCAGAGATGTTCACATTTCCCACTGAAGAGGCTGCACAGCTCTTACAGTGTTACCTAACGCTTTTGAGTAAAATCTGGGGTGATTACAATTTGGGAGATAAAGATACTGTGATGGGGAAAAGGGCTCTTAGCAATGAAACACACATATATTTATATATATATTTCCTGCCTGTTTGTTGGATGCAGGATAAGAACACTCAGCTCCTAAAATGCATTCAGGTTTCTCTCTGCTACTACACAAACACTGTGTCTTCTAATTTGTTCACTTTTCTCAGTACCTGTGTTAGTACAATGCAAATGGTTGAGGATATTGCAGAATCTGTCTTTAAAACAGCAGAAAAGATTCAAAACAGTTTTTTGATCCATTCAGAAACTTTGTTTTTCACAATGGCCCTGATGTGAATGCTACTTGCTAATGGATTTCAAGGAGCTTTTATATAAACCCCACACACAGGACAAGGAAAGGGGATTTCTGCCCTTGCCACTTTGAATGGACAGGTCACCCCCTTGGGATTTAGAGGCATGGACATAAATTTGGCTGGCAACATCCAGAGGCCTCCAGCTGATATTTAGGAGCTGCCACATAGGGGTGGTGGTCTGCCCAAGCCCTCTGTGAGCTCCCAAGGAGAGAAGGAACTTTGAATCATTTCAAACTGAGCCGATACAACACTGTCACATTACAGTTTTTCATCACTCTGTCCTGGCCCGTAAAAGCCTTGCTCAGGTTTCTTTCCTTCTCCCAAATGAGCAATGTTGAGCTACACAGAATGCTTGGATAGCAGCTTGGGATGGGGAATGAGAAATCATCAGAATCATTTGAAGCATGATGCAAATCTCTGAGACATGGGGGTAAAGCAAATAAACCCTTCTCTTGCATAAGCACCAGGTTCACTCATCTGTTGAGGACTCATAAAAGGCATGAGCTGGATGGATTTAAGGGATAGGGATCAGCCTGTGTGAAATCATACAGAAACTCCTCGGAGCTTTCCACAAGGCCACTTCAGAGCTGTCCTCACTGGATCAGGAGGATGTATGAATCTTAATCCTGCCAGTGTACCTAATCATTCTAAACATAGAACATCCTTAACCCTTTCTGTAAAGAGATGTTTCCACACTGGGCAGAGAATCAAGGAATGGCCGTGTCTGAGTGCTGTCATCACAAGAAGGCCAGGCAGTTCTGTGGGGGACAATCCCCAAGGCTCTCAGGGGGGAGAACAGACCACCCAAGAAAACCAAGTCATGGTGAATGTCCATATTTCAGGGATCTGAAGGGAAGGGAAAGGGATTGAACCTTAAGCGACTTCCTAATCATCCTACATAGCTTGTTGACTATCCCACCAACCTTCAGAACCGCAGGATCATTGAGGTTGGAAAAGAGCTCTGAGATCACCGAGTCCAACCCTAGTTTGACCACAGCTTTAAGCTGGGTGGTGGAAGGGAACAGACTGCAGTCACTGCCCCACACAGCTCCTGTGGGATAACTGACCCCAGCCTTCCCTGAAACTGGAATTACTCAGCAGCAGTGGCAGTGTGTGCAGACACATGGTTGGCCTTCAGGATGAAAGCTAAATCCTATTCCTTTGGACCAGCTCTTGCCCATGGCTGCACCTCTGGGCTCTGCTGAGTGTGTCTTCCAAGCCTTTCTCCAGCTTTAACTCTCTTCCTGTGTCCTGCTCCAGAGGCTCTTGAAAGGCATTGGCCCAGAGAGTTATCCAGTGCCAGAAATAAAACAAATTAACAGACAGAAATTGAGGAGCCAAAGCAAAGATGAAAAGAAACAACCAAGGGAAACAAAAGAGAGCATTGTGACCAAAGCCAAGGCAGCCCTACCCCAAAGCAGTGGATACGAAATGAGAGCACGTGTTGATGTTTTTACTCCTACTGATAAACATCAAAGGCCAGACACAAGCACCAACTCTTGCAAAGGCTGGTTTGCAGCACAGTCCTCCGTGCACTTTCAGGATACATTCAGCTTTCCTTTCTCTGAGGCAGCAAGGATTCGGGATCACACAAAGGAATAAAAAATGCAAATGATATTTTCTCATTCTGGACCATCCCGCTGGCATCCCACAGAGGGAATCACCTCTCTGCAGCTCACAGTTCTGGTGGTTCCAGGGAGGTTTATTACCTTTGGTAGAAGATTGCAAGCTGCACGGCTTGGAGGTGCTCCTGGGTGCTCCCGGACACCAGCTACCTCTGGAAGCAGGGGAGTTGCAGGTGGCCAGTGCTGCTTCTGGGCTGGTAAGTTCTATAGAAATGAGATCACTGTTTCAGTAAGACTTTTTTTTTGTCAGTAGATAGATATATTTTTAAACAGCTCTCTCAGTAAGTATTCCTTAGAGATGTCTGTGTTCAGTGCCTGCCTGTCAGGGCAATAAATATAATTCCTGTGGATGCATTTTCTCGGGTTTTGGCATCTCCTGATGGGGTGCCCAGGATGGTTGTGCCACCTTCATGACAGAAAGTTTCATTGCTGCAGGCCTAGACGGAGGACAAGGTGGGTGTGAGGGGCTGGTTTGGCTCACAGCAGGACCCTCAAGGGGTACATGACCACTACAGAAACAAAATAGAGCTCTGACACAGAGTAAAGACAAGGAGATGGAAAGAACGTGATCATGTAAAGAAAGAGCTGCTGGAGATCAACATTCCCAAAGGTTTGGAGGACCCAGCATCAAACATCAATCAAGACAATTTTCTTGTCCAGGGAAAACTCTGAACTTGTAACCCCCAGGCTCAGCTCATAAGCAAATGTTTGCACAAAAAGCACAATAACAATTGTTTAAAGGAAAGATGTAGCAATCTACATGGAACTTTGAGTAGCAGATAAAATTTGTTCCTAACTATTTGCGGTTCACAACACTTCAGATCTATTGTAACCACTTTATGACCATGAAAAATGGCATGTTCTCACTACACTGAGCCCTGCAGTCAGATCCTAAAAGCACGATCCGTCACTTGAGTTGAAGAAAAAATCTCATGTAAGGTTTGGCACTATGAGATTCATGTCACATCCTGTCTCGGAGAAGATGGTGACACACACACTCACCAGCCAGTCTGCTGCAATATACCAAACAGCCTGACAGAGTATTTTAAGTCTTGCTGGTTTTCAAGCATCCAAGCCTGAAAGAGCCCCAGAATGGTTCTCCTAAACTGCTTCCTCCCAGAATAGTAGTCAGGCAACAACAGCGACGTGGCACTCTGACAAATTATATCCTGAGACTATTATTTACAACAGAATCGCTCTGTGTGGCCGAAAGGTGACTCTGGACAGCAAACAGGGCACTTTGCTGCGTGTAGGGAAGGGTCCAGGCAGGCTTTTACTGGTGCAATGGGAATTAAATGGTCTGTTTTAGTGCCTTCAAAAGAGCACAATTTGAGTACAGGGAAAACATGCAAAATTAGAAGGCAAATTAGTCTCGATCCAAATCTAAAGTCTTTGGTGTTGGCCAAACTCTCTCTCAAGCTCATTATTGCTGATGGTGCACATTTCTTGTCTCAGAGTGTTCCAAATCATTTAGCATGGTTTCAGTAGGAGACAGCTTTACAATTTCGTAATATCACTGCTTATCTTGCATTGCCAAACTTCTCTCCTCCCTCAACCTCCATTAAAGAACTTCCAAGGACTTATTTCCTTGAGCTCTCTTAATAGCTCTCTCCAACCAGCATGAAAATGCCAGGTTTGGGGAGCTGTTTTAAAGACCAGGTTGGGAAAAGGTTTGAGGCTCAGCATTTGACTGAAGCAAACACAGCAGCATCTCAGGTATTTATTCCTTGGATGGAGAGTTTGTTCCTTAGAAAACTCTCCTTTGAGCACATGCTGCAGAGTAGAAGCTTTGGATATATGCCTGAAAAGATCGTGATTTCTATCCTGGAGTGATTACCAGCACCAAAAGTCATCCAGTGAACTGGAGAATCTGCAAGTCTTGCAAGAAAGACAGCATAAAGGGGGAAAAAATGCTCCTTTTGCCTTAAAGTAGACCAAATCAAGTACTACCAACCTTACTAGAAAAGCAACTAAGTGCCAGCCATGTGTATCCCTGTCATGGCCCAGCACCACTGGCACACAGCACCCATCACAACCTTTTTTGAAGAGGTATGAGCTGATTTCTGGATTTGGCTTTTAAACCCCTCTGGCCCCACAGGATAGATCACCTTGTGCAGATCTGCAGTGACCTCTGGTCAGGTCATCTTTCCCGGAATACACCGTGCTGGAGGAGGGCACCAGCTGGAGCAAGGATGCTCCCATCCTGCATGGGCTCAACATGGAATGGCCAAGCTTCTCAGGCAGCAGCTGAAAGTTAATGACAAGTACCGAGGTACTGCTCACAAATGTCTGCTCTAGCCTGTGTCCTTCATTCAGCTAAAGAAAGGCAAAGTTTAGCAGTAAAACAAGGACCAAACAATGTCAAAGCTCTCTAGTGAAATGCTTTCCTTTAAGTTGCATTACATGCATGAAAAACTAAATCAGCTCTGAATTCCTGCTCCAACTGGATACAAGGCAGGGTAGTAATTAAAACAGCATAGAACAGTAGACCATGTCAAGAGTAATCAAAATTTACAAGCTCAATAGATAAAGATTGTTTGTTTTTTTTCCTAGAAGCCGAGAGTAAAACTATCGGAGCATTAGAGGATACCAACAAAAATCTCTGCATCCTCACTTCTTTTACAGAAGACAGCAGCAGAATTATTCAGAACTACCAAATGCACAGAGCTCTGCCCGACCTTCTTGGCAGATGGCCCATTCATCCTGAAAAAAAATCACACAAAGCTCTCAGTGTCCAGAGCCCAGACCACGATGGTGTGGATCAGGGAAGCGCCGGGGCTGAGCCGGGGGCAGGAGCCTGTGAGACCTGTGGGTCCTTGGGCCATGTTGCAGCAAGAAAACTGCTCAGGGGTACAAATCAGAGCCCGTGAGAATGAGGAGTCTCTGTCTCCAGTTAACATGTTTGTTCTAATATATTCGAGTTGTACAAAATGTCCCTCTGCTGCCTCCTCGGAGGTGCTGAAGCCAACGCAGATGAATCAAAGTTAGCAACAGGACGAAGGGAACTTTTGCTGCCTTTATTGCTGGTTTCTATTACACAGATGAAGTCTTATGAAAGACAGCATCATGCTGAGGATTGAAGATGTCAAATGAAGCCAGCCGAAGAAACACAGTTTTCCTAAAACCAGATTTTTCACTTTTGAGTTTTAAAAGAACAAGTTTTGTTTTGTTGCTTTAATTACAAATTCCATGTTATTATGGATTCCATTTTTTCCAGGGGAAAAAAAAAGCCCAAAATATAAACCAGAAAGAAACTGGAGGAATACAGAGCAGAACTTTCACATATATTTTTGTTCAGTGTTTGATTCCTGGTTGTATGTATTTGAGAAGAACCTCTTCCATACTCTTAGGTGAATTCAAACTAGTGGAAAGGCACAAATAGGGTTAGACATGGAACACAAACAACCATGGAAAATAGGTGGTGTTCCTCTCCTGATGTCTTAAGGTCGAGAAGAAGCTTTTTGGACTTGATCATTTTGCCAACACACCATCAGCTGGTCTCCATACCAGGTCCACCACTGAAATCTGATACCTACTGCACTGAAAATGTCACCCTAGAACATCCAAGCTTTCATTTTAGTCCTAAACTCTATGATTGACACCTATGAATGAATAATTTGAAAGGGGTGAGATGTGAGCTCACAGCTCCAGTGCCTCCTCAGAGAAGCTGTGGGTGCCCCATCCTTGGAAGTGTTCCAGGTTGGATGAGGCTCTGATTAACCAGATTTAGTGGAAGGTGTCCCTGCCCAGAATGAGAAGTTCTTTGACATCCCTTTCAATCAATGCTTCTTTCAGTAAAGCAATACTTCACAACTTGCCTTTAGTTTTACATCTTCCACCAACTGTTGGTGGCCAAAAGCATCATTCCCATGTGCAGTCAGCGCTCTCCCATGTTTCATCCTGAGCTGCAGGATTTGGAGTCCTTCCTCCAAACCCTTTTCTCTGGAGCTCTGTTCCTGGGAGAGGTTGTTTGAGCCTCACCACAGCACCCAACACTCCTCCATCAGTCCCAAGGCTCACCAGGACTTCCCCTCAGCAGCTCAGAATGGGCATCACCAGTGGTACAGAAACATCCTGAGCTCCATGCTGAGCTCCCAGGGCCACGGTTTTGGCTGGCTCCATTTAACCATCACTGCATCTGTGTTGCAGTAGCACCTAGTGGCCAGGGCTGTGAAAATACACAGAAAAGGAAGCGTTCCTGCCAAAAAAACCTTAAATACTGCTGAGCTCAACCAAGAAACAACAGGTGGTCATGTGTGACTGCAGCAGCCAGCACAAGGTAACTCAAGTTGACTCTAAAGGCCTAATTCTCATGTGAAAGTGAGAGTAAAAATAATTTACATCCTGTACTTTTTGGCTCAAGAGACCTCGGCATAAATGAGAATCCAGTCCTAAATCCTCAATGGGATCCAGGCTTTGAGAAGGATTTCAGCTCAAGAAGGGGTCTGGGTTCTACTTTGCAGTGTGTGAACAGCTGAGTGGGCAATTCATATTATTTTAAGAAATGTCCTGATGGGTTTGGTATGGTTTTGTTTCTTCCTTTAATAATTACACCCCACTTATTAGGCTGTAACCAGGGGACCTGTAAAGCCTGTTGAGCTAAGATCAGCACAAATCATCCCACCAGGAACACACAGTGGAAAACTGAGAATGCAGGAGGAAGAGGTGTTGCTGAAGTGTATGAATCATGCAAGGAGAGCAGCTTCTGGGAATCACACCTGTTGCATCCTTCCTAAGGAAAAAAAAAGTGAAAGTGGTTCTTTCTTACTGGCAGTACAGCTGTTTAATTCAGGAGTGCAGAGGCTAAAACCGAACGGAGCTCAAAGAGCAGCAAGACAAGAAAATGTCTGATGGCTAAAATTTCCTTTGCCTTTTCACTGTTTAATTAGAACCTAGGGAAACAAACATCATGCTGAAATTCATGGGAGCAGGTTCCAAAGTTCCTTCTCTGAGCTCCAAGTATCTCCTCCTGAACAGGTCTGGATTGAAAAATCAGGAACTTGTTTCCAAGACAGTGCATGGTTCCCTTGGCACCATGAACTCAGTCTGTGCTCTTGGGTCAGGGCTGGAAACCACAGTTGTGTCCAACACAACCCAGTTGTTCGTACTGCCACGTTTTGCCTTCCTGTCTGGATGTTGTCTGGATTGACCAGCTGGCTCTTGGCTGGGGAATCCATGTCACTTTCTCTGTCCACATGGAAGGAAGGAACAGGAGCCACTGGCAAATCCAAGCTCCGAAACAGCTACCAAGAGGAGAAAGCTGCAGACAGGGATGAGAAAAGCCATCCCTCCATGAGCTGCCTTGCATCAGCCTACAGCAGGAGGAACTATAAGAGTTATTTCAAATGGGCCATCACTGAGATACCTGGAAAATATACTCCTGAAATTATTGCAAGGATTTATTCTCTTTTGCTTTGGTTACCTACTTCTCATAGAAAACAAATGGAGAGGGAGAAAACACATTTCTAGTAGAAGCTCTTTGTTTTAAGGTTTTTTTATTTTTTTATTAGGGATGAAAGAAATGATCAGAGGAAAAATGAGCTCGGTTCTGTCATCTGCTGCCACCATCTGCAAACCCAGCAGCAACATCTTTGAAAGAGCAGATTAAATCCACCCACTTCTCTTGTTTCTGCCTTCCCAGTGTGGTGGGTGGTATGAGCCAGTAAAGGGGAAACTGGCCTGGAAATACGGACCCAAAAAGGGCCAGTACAGACTCAAGCTCCCCTCCCATTGCTGTCATCAGGCTGCCCCACCAAATAAATCCATTTTCCCTCCCTTTCTCCTTCCATAGCTTGGCTAAACAAACTCTTCCTCTGTGCAAGGACATTGTGTTTCTTTAAAAGATTGGTGTCCCAGGGACTCTGGGGGAACAGAGCACAGGATCAGGAGCAGATCCCATCTTTCCCTGATGATCAGTGCCTTCTGATTCTTGAGCTGCTCTGCTGCTGAGTGCAGGGCTTGAGAGAGACAAGAGAGATCAAGAGACGCTAGGAATATCCAGCCTAGGTTGAATCCTCCAGCAAAGGTTTCAAAACAAACAGTAGTAACGCAGCACATTTTTTTTGTGCCCCACTGGTTCCAGCTAGGACTGGGACCAGATGTGCCAGTTTTCAACAAGAAAGGCTACTCGTGCTATTCTTGGCACAGCTTGAAGCAGAAAGTACCACAAATCCTATTTAATATAGTGCCTAAATGCCAGAGACCTGCTTGTGCTCTCGGTTTTTCAAGCTCAGCTGGTTCTGATAACCATCTGACCTGCAGGGCCCAGCTCAGTCACAGCCCCAGCTCCCACCCCTCACCACTGCACCCATCACTAATGTTTTCCTTCTGGAAATGGGTTTCTTCCTATGGCTGAAGATTGCCTTGCAGGTAAAGTTTACAGAACAAAGCGAGGCACACCACAATTTAAATTGCATTGTGTTTTTAGTAGTGAGATACAGATTCTGTGGGGTTGGCACTCCAAATTAGCAAGATGGGCACGGGTGCTACTGACAGATGTTTAGAAAACTGTTCACATATCTGGAGATAAGGGCAAAATATCCATGAAAATAAGAACAGATACAAGCATATAAAAGTTGCACAGAGAATTCACCCTCCCTTGGGTTCCCACTGTATGAGACTGATCTGCCGGAACTCAGACACTGAGCAAAGCAAATCCCTGTCTCACCCTGAGCTCTAGATGATTACAACATCTTACCCTGCAGTCCCATTAACCAGTTCAAATGGAAAATTTGTCATTTGTGTGGCAGACAGCCTCCTGACAGCCACCACTTTCAGTATGAAAAAATCCAAAGTACTAAATACCCTTTTTTTTTCTCCTCTGTCTTCACCAGTAAATCTTCCTCCTAAACCTCTGCACAAACCAGAATTGCTTGGGAAAGAAAGGGATGGCCAAGAGTGGAAGAGCAACAATTTAGAGGCAACACAGGATTTAAACCCATGGAGATGGATGGGTTCACCTTAGGTACTGAAAGAGATGGATGATGTGACTGTCAGAACAGTGTTTAATACCTGCAAAAGGTCACAATGATAAAGGCAAGTCCTTAATGATAGGAAAAGGCTGACCCATCCATCAGAAAGGTGGAAAATGGATCTCAGGCAGCTGGGTTCCCTCCATCCCTGGAAAGACTATGAAACACATAGGCTGGAGTCCCTTTTCACACAGGGGAATCCCTAGAAGATAAATGGGGAATAGCCAACACAGACCTACCCAGAGCAGACCAATTTGATTGCCTTGTGTGAGGAGATGACTGGCTGTGGAGACAAGGTTAGAGCAGTGCTGGGCCATACTTTGCTTTTAGGAAGGCTTCTGACCCTGTTTCTTATGGTTGTGGGTTTGTAATCCGAGGAAGTATGGACTGGACAAATGGATCATTGTAGGGGTGGAAAACAGGCTGGACAGCTGGACCCAGAGCGTGGCAATTGATGATGCAGCAGTTCATGGCCAGCTGGGGGGAACAGCCAGGGTACAGGAGCAGGGCTTGTACAGCCTGGTGGAGAGGAGGCCAAAGGGGGAGCCTACGTGTCCCACAGCCACCTACTACTGTGTGAAGGGAGGTTACAGGGGTGGTGGAGAACAACACTCTAGGTAAGGAGAGAAAGTTAATAAAAGGTTCAACACAAAGGGCAGTACGAGAAGTTAAGTGTGTATATTACAAAAACTTTTTATGTAACTGGGTAATTCAGCTCTGGAGGGTGTTATCTAGAGGTGTTCCCAAGCCATGGCTCATCTGATCTAGTTTTGATGATGGTCCTGATCCAGCAGAGAGATCTCCTGCAACCAGCTTTTTTATAACTGTGTGATTCAGACAAATAACTTGACTGAGGAGTGAAGTGAGCTAGGAAGCAAGAAAGAAAAACCTTGTCAGGACAGATCCTGGCTCTAATTGCTGGTCTATTGCTCAGTCCCCCATGCAGAAACAGGGCAGGCCACAGCTACTCCCAGCACCAGGGGAGGATGGAACATGATCCAAGGGGGAGATGGCCACCTGGCTGGTTAATGTTAATGAAAACAGAGCTATTAAGTCCATTCTGCCTCACTACTCCTCCTCCCCTTGACCCCTCCTCCCCCCAAACCTGGTCCTGATAATTTGCTGGAAAGAAACATGCGAGAGGAGCTCCACTGCTACTGACACGAGATGAATAATTTACAAAACGGAGAGCCAAGGCCAGACCAGATTTCACAGTAAATAAAAGCAGTCCTTTGTTGTCAAAAGGAGGACTGGATCCTTGGCAGGGTCTGGTGACAAAGCAAAGCTCCACATGTGGGGAGACAGCCCTAAGAGGCTGAAAGCATCTGCTCAGATACACCTGAGAAGTAACCCCGTGCTCTCCAGGAGGAAACCAATTCATGACCACTCAGGACAAAGCCCCTCAGACTGCACCTTGGCTTGTCGTGGATGGAGGGGCCCCTGAGAGGCAGAGTTTTGTACCCATGTGATTTCAATCCCACTTCTGGCACTCATATTTTGTCCTCTGCTGGCAGAGCAGTGGCTCAGGGAGCCTGGCTCTGGTTAAGGCCTCCCTTCCCACTCCCCCACCCCACATTGTTACTGAGCAGGGCTTTTCTGTTTCGTCTCACTTTGCTTTTATTATGGCCAAGCCCTATAAAACTATCAAGTGGAGCTGGCCGAAAAGCGGTGTTTCCAGTGCCTTGAAAAAGTACGGATTTAAATATATATATAAAATTTGGGTTTTATCCAAATTGAAAGGAAGCTTTTTTCAGGCTTTCAGTTTGGTTGGGTTTTTTTTGTTCGTTTGGGGTTTTTTGGGTTTTTGGGTTTTTTTTGAAAGGAGAGCGATTTCCAGGAAGCCAGAAGCTCCCCAGACCCTGCTGTGGCCTCCCAGTGAACCTCATGTCAGAGCTTGTGGGCAGCTGCAGGGCTCCCAGCATCCCTGGTCTTGGGGCAAATCCGCCAGGTGCATCCGCTGGGGAGCCAGGGACTGGTGAGCACCGTGTTTCTGCTGTCCTGGAAGAGATCTGCCAGGAGTACAGGTGGGTTTCCTTAAGCTCTCTTCCTCAGGCACGGGGAAAAGTCAACTGTGCTCAGCGCAGTTCCAGCAAAATAAGCCAGGCTTAAGGAATGGTGTTTCATGGGAATGTTTCTGACCAGCTCAGTTCTCTGGAATAAACCATCAAAGAAGGGACTTGTTGGCTGAAGGAGCATTTTCTCCACAGGGATATCTGATCCATCTGCAACCTGACTTCCCTCTCAGGAGTGTTCAGTCCCAGTGATCCTTTCTTGTTGGAGCTGGCTGCCAGCAAATACAGCTCCATATGGAAATGACAAGACCATGACCACCCCACCAGGGCTAATGGTTGCTGGGGTGATGTCAGAGGAAGACAATCCCAAACATCCAAGCTGCTGCTTTTAAAAGCAGAAGATGCTGGTACCACTTTATGGCCTCGCTGGGTGTATCTTCCCTTCACGCACTCGGGCCCGGTGATGAGAGCGTCCATAAATTAATAGTTTGGATTAGTTTAAAACAGATTCCTCTGAGTCAGCCCATATGGATGTGACGAGCTGGTGAAGCATACAGCATGCTACAGCTTGGCGCTGTGCCTGCAGCTCCTTCCTGTAAAATGGGCAGCTTTTAGACCCGTTTAATCACACTCAAACAAGCTTTTTATCTCATTTGTTCTGCGTCATAACTCTCCCTCCAAACACTATAAACTGCTGTGGCAATACCATGAAGTACAGGTCAGCCACACATTTCAGAGTCATCTGCCTGGCTCTCACAGTTTGTTTAAATCAGCGTTTCATGACAAATATCTGTTTTCTGCAGATTTTTTTTTTAATGCAGGCCTTTTTCTACACACAGCCCTAAGTTCATTTTCTCACGGTGAAGTCATCACCCTTTTCAGCCACCACATCCTCAGGTTGCAGGTGCAATTCCAATGCCTCCAGCTGTCTGGAAATGGTACAGGATCATGTTGGGATTCCCACTGCCCAAGAGAGCCCCAAACATGGCACAGATGGCTTTGTGTCACATAACACAGGTTATGTGTGAGATGTAGACTGTTTTGTTTTCTGTCTTTCTTTACATGTTCAGCCTCCCTGTGCAGCCCAAGTGTCTCAGCCCTTACATGGAGAGATCCCTGCTATTCTTTTAGATGCCATAGGTGATATACAAAAGCCACACAGCAAAGGGGAGTGGGAAGTACACAACACATTGATAAGCAAACCAAGCGAGCAACTCCACGACCATGTCTGACATCAGCTCCATGACAGGTTCAGAAAGGGACAATGACCCAGCCACATGGGTATTTACATGGCCACCTTTTACCCTTTATTTACATTAAAAAACCCCAACAGTGGCCAAACTTCCCTTCCACGTTTGTCACACTCTGTTTCACCCTATGGCAAATCCCAAGAGCAAACAAGGATTAACTGGATGCCAAACCTTGCACCTGAAAGTGCCAGTTCCCTCTGTCCAACAGAAATTGCCTGTCACCTCAGGAGTTAAAATATCCTGATAAGATTTAACCTCCTGAGCAAGAGGGAGAAAGACATCTGCTTTTTATTTTCACAGCCCGGCATCTCTGTGCTCCAGTTCTGAAAAATCTGCATTCCATATCAACAGAGAGAAGTCCTCATAATTTATGCAATGATACAGCAACATATTTAAAGGGTTATATTTTACTCTAATGAAAGAAATAAGATATAATTTCCTTCACACAAGGAAGGAAGATTGTTATAAACACCAAGTGGTCACCCCTTAATTTCTTTAAGGGCAAGGATATTATGACAGCAAAGACTTTGAGCTTTGAGCTACCTACCAAACAAATTTTTACCAAAACAGATGTGGACACTGCAAGAACATCCTGGGAACTAAAGGATGCATATTCATTTCAACAAGGCTAACCAGGAGAAAAGCAAGACTGAGAATTTGTTGTGTATCTCCCTGCATCTTTGGGTAAGTGAGGTTATGCCCAGGGAGGCTGAATTAAACATGTTTGCTTGTGCTGCCTTTTCTGTAGTCATCACCCTTCCCACACTCTCAAAATAAAACTTTCCTTGGCAGAAGAAGGACCGAAATCCCCAAGAAGAAAGGCAGAAAGGGTTTCCATTTATAGAAATATTCAAAATTGCAGAAGTTCTGTGTAAATACAAATGGTCCAAGAGCCTACAGGTGAAAGAGATCAAACAGCAGCAGCTACGTAGGAGAGGGGGTTCTGTTCTTTGGATGGTTTCCCACTGGGAGAATATAACTTTAGACAGCAAAAATAAATGGAGATCTTAATTTCTGCTGCAGTGCTAAATGGCTTTTAGCTGCAGATGGGACATGCAGGGAAACAAAAGGAAAAGACATGTTTGAGGAGAGGGAACAAAACAAATGAAGTGGAAATCACCCCAAAAATACCCTGTTCATGCTGCAGATCCTGTCCAGCTGTAAAATGACATAACAGCCTTTCTGTGTAAGGCAGCATTTGTTCATATACTTGGGTATTTAAATAATTTACCTAAAGGGTACTAATTCATTAATTTCAGAATTATTTATACTGACCCACAAAGGCAAACAAGTTAAACCATGAAGAGTCAGCATAGTAAAATCATTTTAGAAATTGTTAAATATACCCAAACAAGGCAATAAAGGCAAGAAGAAATTCCAGTTCCACTCTGTGCCATTGTCTTAGGCATCATTACAAAGGTCCATTCAGCCAAAGATCACACTTGCATGGGAGAGAGTCCTCTTCATGCACTGTTAATTGCTTCAACAATCTATAAAATTAATGGCTAAATGAACTGCATTTACAGCAATTGTATTCCAGATATTTTCTGTGTTTAACAGAATGTCCTTTGTTAGTAATGCCCAGACTTAGGAACCATTTGGGACAAAACAGGGCATGCACCAGGGAATGTGCCTCAATCCCACAACTGCACCACAGACAGGGATGCACATCCTTCATTCTGTGAGGCACAGGCCTTTCACCACCCTCCACAGAGCTCCTAAATCCTGCACTTTGTGCTCCTGGGAAGCAGGCAAGGGAGTGCACGGCAGCTGAACTCCCTCCCCAGGGCTGGGGACACTCCTTGCCCTGGCTGTGCTGCACTCCCAGCCTCACTGCACTCACCATTCCCACCTGGCATGCAAGGCACATCCAGAACAAAGGCAGGGACAACGCAGATGAGCTGACACTTCTCTGCCAAACACCAGAGGCCAAGCCAAGCCACATCCCCAGGATCCACCCTAGAAATTCACCCCCCATTTCAGCTCAAGTTATTGATTTTTAAAGGGGAAAAATAAAAAAGGGGTCTTCTTTTTGACTAGAAGTTTCCAAGGTATTAAGAACTTATTTTGCTATCTCTTCCCCCATCTGTGATACAGAAGTAAATCTTCCTTAAATCTTTCTCTCTCCCTTGACTCATCTCATACATCCCTTCACTTGAAAATCCATATTCACATCCGTTCCAGGCCTCTTTCCATGCCAGATTCTTGGGGAAGAATTTTCTTTTCTTAGAAAAGAGCTGAATTTCTCTCTTCTCTTCTCCTTGCTTACATTCCCAGGTCAAATCCACCTCTTCCTGTTGGATGTACTAATCACCATTCTGTTGCTACTCTCCATGCACGTTCCCATTTCCCTTCTGCTGCATTCAGGTTTCCACCTACCAGTCTCTCATTTCTGCTGAGTTTATTTAGGCTATTTTTATTCTTTATCTGTATTATCCCTCCTCCTCTCTTTTGGCTGGTATTTTTCAGATTGGACAGGGTACCCATTTCTTTTATTCCAAGGACAGGCAGGAGTTTTGCATGTTTTAGATAAAGCTGTGTGCATGTGCCTGAGTTTGAATGAGCATAGGTGTAGATACAAGCCAAAACTTTTGTTTCCAAGCAGGAGCAAAAGCATGACAATAAATTTCCCCTTCTCAGAAGAAACTCCATTTAAATAACAATAATTTAGGGAGCCAGTGCATAAACCAGCTCCAATTTCTTCCCATGATGAACAAGAGGGAAAGGGGAAAAGTCAAATCTGGGCAGAAAATGCCATGGAGGAACGTGACCTACACACCATTATTTGTCTGAGAACCACTGAGGGGGATGACAGCTCTTCTAATACCTTCTGTGGCCCAAGATCCCACTTGGAATGCTGTGATCTGACCCTTAAATGTCCAGATGCCTCTGGAAACCTGCAAGTTCTCCCCACCATGGACAGTATTCGCTGAGCAAGTTGGTTACCTGCTCTCCACAGGCTTGCAAGCCCCACTCCAGAGAAGTGTCAGCTGCATCCTGGACACCAAGATTCCCTTTTGGTCAAAGATTGTAGATGGCAGCAGGCAAATCAGTTGTCATTAATCACTTCTAATAGCACACAAGACTTTAAAATAGCAGTCAAAGGAAGGAGTAATTAAAGACATAAGTATATATGGGAACTGGGATGGAGTAGAGCTTTGGGATTTGCCAGACAGATACTCATTTCCTTTGGCTTCTTTACTAGAGATTTCCTAGAGGACATACAGTGGATCCAATTGATCTGGGCTCCAGTACAGTATGTCATACAGGGCCACATGGAAAATGGCCCTTTACAGGAAAAAATAGGAATATTGTACAAGTTCTGAAAAAGTACATGAAGTGTTGATTTGTATGAAAGGAAACACATTATGTGAAAAGGAAATTCTTCAGCTAAAGGGAATTACTCATGGAGTTCTTCAGTGCTGGGTATCAGGAATGCTGCCGGGAATTCTCATTAGTGACTGTGGCATGTAATGTAAGAAATGTGCTCATGAAGCTTGCTGATGACCCCAGGTTCAGAAATGCTCCAGAGAACAGAACAAGATTAACACTGACTGGGTGATCTTGAGGCAAGAAGTCACAGAAAACACACAGAAAATTGTGGTGCAAGCAGTGCAAGGTGTGAGACACCATATCACTGCAACCTTACTGAGGTGGAAAGACTGGGAGCACTGGATAACAATATCTGAAAGGAAAGACTCTGGGATTAGCAAAGAGGAAACCAGTTTAAGGAGCAGAAACCAGAAGAGGGTGGCCTAATTTGTACCCCAAATCAAATCTCATTTAAATGAAATAAGGGGCTCAAAGCACATAGGCCAGAAAACCTTGAAGACTCTCACACCATGCCTGGGAATAATAAAGCAAAAGCTCCAACAGGCTCCTGAACCTAGAGATACTTGTTTTGATCATCAGCCATCAGTGAAGGATCAGAATTGCCCCTCCCTGATGTCAGCTTTCACTGATGGCATTTTCACAGCTGCCTGGACCCAGGTATGATTTGCACAAGCTCTGTCTGCCAGAAATGCCCCAGGCTTCAAAGGTGAGAGGCAGCTCTGGGGTGGACTTGCAGCATATGGAGAGGAGGTCCAGCCTGGGAAGGGGGAAGTTAGATTTTAGAAGGCCTTGCAAGTGGTTTGTGAGATGTGACAGCAGCAGGGAACACTCTGGAGCTCTGTGTTTTGAAGTACCCAAACATCCAAGTGAACATCAACGAGGGAGGGTGACAGCAAGCACAGGGTGCCCCCAAAAGCCATGGAGTTCTTCATCACCAGCAAGATGTTAAAACCAAGAGAGCAGTGTCCTAAAAGAGGGGGTAAGAAGCCCAAACTGGGTGAGGTTTCTACAAAACCCTCTTTCTGTGATTTGACATCTTAGAGAGAAACAGACTGTTTTTTTTTTTCCCTGCTTTTAAAGTAAAAACACGCCCTGCAGTGAACACAGCCTAAATATTCCAGCATCCTGTTGTTGTATCCAGTCCAGGAAGTGAAACCAAGGCCCTGGGTCTGTAATTGGGGCCACATGGATGTCCCTGTGCTCACGCTGGAATGTTCTGGCTCCACCAGCCACGTGGCTCCGGGTGGCAGCTGAGCCAAGGTACCCCAGCTGCTTCACCACGACCCTGGGCAGGTCAGGATGAGTCTTTAGCTCAGTTTCCCACCTGCCAACCTGAGGTCATCATCCAAGTCTCACCTGCTTAGAGCCCATCAGGGTAGGGAATGTGTTTTCTGGATGGGTGTGCAAGAGGACCTTGATTTTGGCTAAGGCAACCAAGTGTTACAACAATTACAGGTATCACAGAAATAGAGCCATATTACATAAATTATTGTAATGAAGGACCAGTGGCTATTCTCCTGAAAAGTCCCTGCACTTAGGGTTTTCATGTTTTTGTTTTTGGAACAGACTAATCACTTTCACATCATAAACAAATAATGGCTTTAATAGATTCCATACTTGTGGAACTTTTACAACTAACATGCAGCAAATCTCTTGCCCTTCACAGGCTTGCTTTTTTTTTTTTTTTGCTGAAATAGCAAAGTATATTCTGCAGCAAATTAAGTGTGATTCACGTGGCATTTTCTACGAGCACACTGTGGATGTGGCCTATGAAACAAGCTTTGTTAGAATTCTGTAGCCCTTATGTTCCGCTTTTTGTGTGCTTATAATTCTGAGTATGTTTTTGCTGCAGTTTCATCTAGGGAACAACAGGGGAGCCTTTCTCTGTCCAGTATAACACCTCTGAATTCCCATCAGTGCAGTAGCAGATGGGAGGAGTCAGATGTGGCCCTGTCACCCACGCGGGCTCGGTGCTTCCACCCAGGGCAGAGTAAGTGAGAACAGACCCTCATAAAGGCACATGTGAGCTTCACAGGCAAGTTCAACTCCTGATGAACCTCTAGGACCCACAAATTAATGTCTGCTTTTCCAGGTTACTCTGAATTTCCTCTCTGTGCTTGTACCTATTCTGTTTTCAGGCAGCAGCTGAGGCAGCGATAATCCTATGGGATGGAGCTTGGGGAATTCCCATGGCTGGGGTGGCACCACCACCACAGAGATCCCTTATCACTTTTTTGCTGTATTCAGTATCTCTGCATCTGTTAGAAAACCCCACTTTTCTGGAGAAAGGCTCGTCTTAGAGTGACCCTGGCCAAAGAAAGCCTCTGTTGGGTGATCTTGGGTATCAAGCCCAGAAATTTCAGCTACAGAACCTCTGCTGGCATGAAAAAAAAAACAGCCCAGCACTTATGTGCCTAACATAAAACATACTGGACTGAGAGGCCCTGAGAAAGGTGGTGGAGACAAGATTAATGGTTTTAACAGGGAGTGAAATCCAGTAATTAAGTAGTGACCCATGACACTTGAGAAGCAGTAACAGTTTGTTGACCACAAGAATGATTGCTCAGAGCACCTTCTTAATGTTGTAAATGTGAAAATGATTTACAGCATGACCAACAGGGAAAAAAAAGCAAGTTAGCAGGCAGACAGGATTGACAGTGGTAATTGTTCCTGACTGCATACATATGTGGAGGTAGAAAAGCAGAAATATTTTTGCTGTGTAGCATGGTAGCTATATATCAAAATTACCAACAGCAAAGGACTCAAACTCCTTGAGCTGAGGTGATTAAAAAGTGTGCAAACACCACTCTCAACACCACAACAAACAAGAAGCCTGAAAGGCTTCACTCTGGATTTCAGTAAGGCTGGTTTGCATTGGATCTGGAGTTGTGACAGTATCAGAGCCTTGGGGACAGAGCAAAAAACCAAACTATTAATATCCAAAATGAGCCTCAGCACACAAATGTCTCTGCTTCTGAAGAAGAAGAAGTAGGAAGACTCTCAGGGGATTTCAGCAGCATCTGAAAGCAAAAATTTGTTCAGATTTAGCAACAGTGAGTTTTAACTGGAAGTCAACAAAGAGCTAGCAAAGCATTTGGGAAGGGCACAACATCTGTCTTGCAGTCAGCTTTGGTCACTAGCACACTGAGGATGGTGATGTCCAGCCTTGCAGTGGCACCTTTTGTGGTCCTGAGAGAAAATATGAATATCAGAATATCTCTGCTTCCTCTTGGCATGTAAAATAGGAACGCAATTGAGTCTTCTTCCCCCTGGCCTCAGGTGGCCCTGCTGGCAGTTCCCTGTGGAAGGGATGGTCTTCTACAGCATGGCCTAAGGTCTGACTGTCTCAAAAAGGCTTTATGTTACTATCAGAAAAAAGAAAGGTTTGTGTTGCCCAAGTTTGGATATGTTCTCTTTTTTTAATGTCAGAGAAATGGCTCTGCAGCTCACAAGAGGGTTGGTAAATGGTCATGGAAACACCTGGATGGCTGGACAATAGTCTCCTTTCCAGACATTTTTTCTTCTTTTCTTTTTTTTTTTTGGTACCTCAACTTTGCTTTCCTTTTGTGAATGATCACTACCTTCTGGGTCAAGCCAAAGAGGTTTTCTGAACAGAGCAGGGCTATTCAGTGCACCCCAGGGAGACACCAAACCTCCCACCCACACCAGGCACCTCCAGGCTCTTGGAATGACTGGGATTGCCACTCAGCAGCCCCAGCTGCTCTCCTCCCCTCTCCAAAATGAAAGGCAACACAGGAGATGCAGAAGTGACAGGAGCACACGTCATCATGAGGCTGAGCAGAAGAAAGAGCACGACCTTGTTTCAAATGTAATTATTTTTATGCTCGGCGTTTTCGGCATCTCTCAAGGCCTCTGTTCCACCATCTCCTGTTAAAAGCTGCTCGTTTTTGTTGTGTTTTTTAATATGGCCATAACCCCATTTTATGTAGAAGGGGAAATGCTGGCTCCCCGTGGCTTTCATGGATTTTCATATTGGTGTAATTCAAACAATATGATGGCTCAACTTGACGTCGTTTCCTGGCTGCAGTGGGGCTCGTGGTTAGCCAGGGTTTAAACTTTACTGGGGTGTGTGATGGAGCAGCAGGCAGCACCACAGAGAGCCCTGATGAAGGCAAACAAATGGCCAGGCTGCTCAACTCAGCCCAGCAAGGACAGTTCTTACCCCAGGGAGGTGCCCTCTGGCCAGAGGAGCCATCCAAAAATCTGCCATCTCCACCTGAAGAGATGCAAACACACAAAGGGCCACAAGCACATGCACAGAGACTGGGAACACCAACTCCATTCCCACTGCAATAGGCAAGAAGAAAGCACAGGTACAAAATGTCCATGCTACATTCCCATTACCCAGGAATTGGTTTTCTGTTATCCCAAAGCCAGTCTGAGTTCTGTCTTGAAGTCCTCAGAGCATCAGAAGAGTTAGTGTTTTGTTCCAGCCAGGACAAGAAGCGTTTACAGTCTGGTTTTAATTATAATTGGAAGTGGAAAGTCTACCACCTTGAAGAACTAAGGTTGAGAAGGAGGAGGTGAACAAAAAGCAGTGTTGTGGCATTTGTGCCTGTCTCCAGTTGTAAGCATCTTTAACAAATGCCTGCCTTTGTGTTGGGTGTTTGCACATCCCTGAACACAAGCACATCTAAGAGGCAGGGCTGGTAGCACAACCTCTTACTTAGCTTGCCAAACATTTCCAATTATAAAGCCCTGTTTTCAATTGCTAATAACTTTGTTAAACTTAAACCACTTGGGCTTCAATTTTCCATGCCAAGTGTCTGCCTTGGGCTGAATTTTTTGTTATCCCTTCTTTTCTGGTTTTTTTTTTTTTTAGCTGTCAGCCAATAAAAGTGTTCAGCTGTTTCAGAGAAGATGGCTAGGGAAAATCCAAGGGCTTGCAACACAAAAAAAAAAAATCCTAGGAAATTTGTCTTGCAAAATTCTGGAGCCTTCCAGCTATAGAGAAAGGACTGGAAATCTGAAGTACTGAAAGACCTTATCAAATCTGAAACAGCAAAATTGCTCTGAAAACCCTTTTTATACCCAAGCAATAAGTATTTCTTACATTCCTGCAACTCTACCTTTCCTGGATAAGTTTTAGCCTTTTGCCCTGCTGGCCATAGCAGGACAGTTTGAGCACATCCTCAGAGCCCAGCTGCACTCAGATTAGGGGCAGAGAACCTGGTTCTCTTTCATCCCAACTCTCCTATTAGCCACCACCCTTCCCAAAGGCAGCCATCCTTGCTCTAACCCACCACCTCTCTCTCTGTATCCCTGCATTTTTCCGGTTCCACCAGGGAATGCAAAGCAGGGTACAGTGTAAAAATATAGTCCCTCCTTATAAAACCCCCGTGACAGCAAAGATGTGCCATTTCCCCTTCTCCCCCCATGCAGCAGAACCTTCAGGATCCCTGGAGTTTGCCCACTTATTAATATCCCCAACACTCACATCTGTTTCCGATCGGTTTCTGTGGATGGGATTTAATAACAAATATGTTCCCCATCAATCCTGGCCCTTGCTGTGCCTGCAGTCCCTAACAGGCTTACGTATTTTCTGATCAGATCAGATGTTCTCTGTGGTTTGTTTGTCAGATTTGCTGTTGGGTGACTTTCTTCCGGCAAATCGAGTCTGAAATGCAAAACATGTCGGGAAGAAGCGTGGAGCCACCAGCACTGCTGGGCTCAGGGTTAACACAGTGAGACAGGCATCCTGCAGCCCCACACCTCCTGGGTTTAGATCCCTGTCCTGATACACAGATATTCCAAAGGGGGAGGTTCACATTCCTCCTTGTATCACACTCCTGGGACATGTTGGACACGTGGCAAGTGATACTCGTGCACGTCTGGGACCCAGAGGTGCCTCCCATGGCATCAAAATGCAGCTGAAAAAATCATTCATACAGGCAGGTGTGGGAGGATTTCAGCCCGACAGGCTGAAATATAAACAGAGTTCTCAGCTGTCATGCTTCTTAGAAGGAACCACTGAAATAATCCAGGTCTAATTCCCCTAACATCTACTTAAAAGATCTAGGAGAAATGCCACAGTTCAGAGGATCATAAAACTGGAGATGCTGTGAAAAGCACTGAAAAGGAGCAAAAGCAAACAGTTTAATGTGCTTTTCAGGTGGTCCTCCCCATGCACAGGCCTGGAAATAGAGCTGGACTGGAATGTCAGTGTGGTGGTTGCTGATATCAGGTGGGGCTTGGGAGCTTCAGTATCGCTCAGGAATATTCAAGAGACGAACAAAGCCAGAGATGGGAAAATCAGGAGCCCTGCAGTGGGGCTGTAAGCTGGGAGATAGGAAAAGGGAATGCAGACACAGTGGCTTCCAACAAGGCTGATGTGCTCTTAGCAATGAAGAACAGCACATTGGTGGCCCAAAACACAGGTACAGAAACACAGGTGCTACCACACTACAGCAAGGATTAAATGCCAATGTTTATTCTCCTTTCTGGGGAAAATACATCACTTTGTGATGTTCTAAAATTACAAGTCCTCCCATAATGATTATTTTGAGAGACACCACCACATACCCCAACTGTCCCTTTTGTACAGACAATTCCTTTTAATTGTTGAGAAGTTTTCTATTAGGGACCAAAAGCCCAAAATGCTGTTTTCTGAAAAAAAAATCCTACTAAACTCTGAAGGAAAAGTGGCTGCCCAAAGCCTATCATCCCAGCAAGGGACACACAGCCCCAGTACAGTAGCAGCAGAATTCAGACTGAGGCATAGCCATCAACTCCCACCTCATACATTTGAGAGGCCCAGAGGGAAACCCAGAGCAGTTTAAGACACTGAAATATTGTCTGGAAAAGATGGGGTTTTCTTTTCTTCACGGTGAAAGCTGCTCTGCCCCCAGACAAGGTGTGCTCAGAGTCGGCCAGCAGGATTCATAAAAGATAACAGCACCACTGTCCCTGCAGAACACAGCCTTGAACATTTAATTTTCTGTTTTGCTTTCCAACAGCTCTTGCAGCACTGAGCAGGCTCAGAGGAAGAGAATACACATGGGTTGGAGCTGCTCAGGTTGGGGGCAACCCAAGAGAAGGAGCTGGAGTATCTTGGAGAAGGTCCTCGCTTTGTCTGCACAGGCAAGAGCAAATTGTCCCCTCTCACCTTTCAGGTTGACCAAACACAAGCTGAATAATCTAAAACTCTAATAGCCACCCTGCCTTGGACACTGTCCCAGCTGACCATCTCTGGCCAGACCCAGCTGTGGACAGGGCTACATTCCCTGGGCAAAGTTGAGCTGATCCCCAATTTCAGAGTCCCAATGTGTGTAGCTGGAAATCTGGAAGAACTGCTGTCCCCCTACAAGTTTTTCAGCTGGAGACCTTGCAGGGTGCAAAGTGGATACCAGCAGAGGCTGAAACAATTACCCAGAGCCTGATTATGGGCTCTAATGAGGAGCACAGTGCTGGGCAGTGGGGCGTGCATGGATGTTCCCATCCAATCCATGTGCTCTGCAGCTCCGTTCCAGAGGAAGCACAGCCCACAGAGTCATGAAGACAGGAGAATGTGCACCACCACGAGGGAGAATTTAACCCACCCTCATCCTTCAAACGCCAGGTGGGAGGTTTGACCTTGGGCAGCAGAGCCAGGGCCTGTCCCATGGCACAGACACACAAGTGCACTCAGCAGAGGAAGATGAAGTGCTTGTGCAGGTGACCCCAAGCAAAGCAGCAATCCCCAGTCAACCAGGCTATCCCAATACCCAATTTGGGTCAGTAAGCTGTCCCCTGGGTAGGATTTCCAGGCACACCAGGTCGTATCTTTCACACTTTTGCAGCAGGGCTATAAATTATGGCAGAGTAACTTTAGTCTGCTCTCTCCATGCTCCTGGCGCCTGCTGGGGGTTGCTGTTGCTGCAGCTCCAAATGGGGAACGTGTGATGTACGGCTGGGAAGGGACTTCCCTAACTGCTCAGTGAAGTGGTCACAAATAGGAAGAAACTGCAGTTTCCTACAATATTTAGCATTATATAGGCCCTCAGCAGTGCCACACTTTACTTCTTCATTTCTAGCATCCCCCTTTGAGAGTTCTACCCCACTTCATCATCATAAACATGTCAACAATCAGTCCCCATGGAGGGCTCTGCTGTTTGTTCTTTGGCTCACATGGAGAAAGCATGTCCCTGCTCCAGCCCCCAGCACACATTTCTGTATCCTCAAAGGGGCTGGAGTTGGAACAGGGCCATCCTCTGGCTCCCGGACCTTGATAGTTAAGACAGAAAGAAAAGAAAAATAAAAAAAATAAAAACAAAAAGCAAGAAACATGAACTTGATAAATACGATCAGCTGCCGGGAACGTGCCTGAAGCCTCCTGCTGCTGTTGTTGACACCAGAAAGCTGCAGAGCCCGGGAGACAGGAGGAAGTTTTATTGTCTCGCTCCTACCAGGAGCACGCGATGCTGCTCCAGCTGCCTGGTGCTGCCCCAGCCACCCCGAGGGAACAGGACATCCCTCCTCACCTCCTGCACCCAGCAGCTTCCCCCTGCCTCTCCCAGAACCTCGCAGAACCTTTTGCACAGAAAACCAGCGCTGGCACGATGCTTCCCCAGACTAATTTGTCATCGCACCTGAAGTCTCCTGCCAGCCACCTGACAGCTCCCCGGCCTCCAGGGCTGCTAATTGGGCTAAATTTTGTGGCCAGACGGGGAGCAGCTGAGCCCAGGGAGAGGAGTGGCCCTCCAGGATGCAGCTGTGTGTTGGTGCTTTTTCTAGAGCTGCTTCAGCTGGTGGAGCTGGGCAGCCCCAGCTGAGAGTGGTTTCGTGCCTTAGGAAGAAAGAGGATCCAAAACTCATCTTGCTGCTTTGTGTCTCTGCTTCCCATCAGAGCTCAGCAGGGAAGTTCAGGTTTCCTTAATCTTCACCAACGCGGCAAGTTGGTCTATCAAAGAACCAGGAGTGAATTTCATTAATACTGATGGAGCAGAAAGAAAGCCCATTCTAGTTAATACATGTACTATCTGAATATGAATTCAGGCAACTGAGATGAAAAGAGATGAAAACTCCTTGGGGAAAAGGGTATCTGAAGCAATGCAGTATTTTAGAATTTAGGAGTATGGTGAACAATTTTGCAGTGGCAAGTCATGAATAAATGTGATGAAGGCAGAAATACCTGAGAAGATCCTACACAAATGCACTTTAAGAGCTTTTTCACCCTTTTGTTCTCTTCCAGAGCGCAATACTCTCTCACTCTTTCAGATCCATGGCATTTGGTATAGGACAGGAGGGAATTATTTTCTTTCATGCACAGAGTTTAGGTCCCCTTAAAGGGGATGGCTGGACAGTTATGAAGATGTAAACACTGTATAGACCCAGAACAAACTTTCCCAGTGCTTTGCTAAAAAAATATGGTGCAGTGCTCGGCTGGATGAAGCACAGTGAGAGCTCAGTTTTCATGGCTCATTTAGTCAGGGACTTTTCTTCAGGGACAGCCAGTAAGAGCACTGAGTTTGATCACTTTCTTCTGATGCAGGCAAAATTATTGTGAGATTTGAGCTGAGATTGGCTTAATTTACAGGACTTTTAAGAGGCTTCAAAGTGGTCACCTGGAGAAGAATTTCCAAATCTGCCCCACTCCAAGGCAGCCAAATCCTTTCTCACGTGAACTTACAGCACTAAAGTCTTTGAAAAAGAAAACCTCTGTTCAAAAATGGGTTTTTTTAAATATTGCTTGTCATTCAGCTATGGATGTGTGGGAATGTCTCCTGGCCCCAGGTTTCTAACCCTTTTGTAGAAAATGTTCAGATCTCCCTTCAAAGTAAAATAAAATAGTTTTTTTCTTAAAAAAAACACAGGAAAACATTACATTTGGCAGAAACAGAGAGCTCCTTATGAACATTCTGGGGTTCTAATGGCCAAAGCCCTCTGGCTGTCCAAGCAGCCCTGGTGTAGGATTGTCAGGGGCACTCAGGTGTGAAGGTGCTGAGAGACCTGTAAGTATCTGGATCAAGAGATGGAAAGAAAATGCAGAATGAAACTTCCCTGAGTAGCTCAAAGGTTCCTCTTCCAAAATCACTAGAAAACCTTTGGTACAAACTCCTCCTCCTCCTCCCTGATTAACCCAGAGACAGACTTAGGCAGCACTGTGCTTTGCTAGGGAGCTGTAAGGAGCCCTGCAGGCACCCAGCTGAGACAAAAGGCCATAGCTGAGGGTTTCTGTGGAGATAAGAACTGCACCACGAGACAAGTATTTTGTTATAGTGGTATGACATGGCACAAGGCCCTGAAAAAGGGAGGAAAGGTGCACAGTCAGGCCTCTTCCCCTGCAGGGATGTAGGACGAGCAGGGATGTAGCACAAGCTGCTATCTGGGACGGGCAGGAATATATAAGGCACAACCATCTCACCTGTGAGCACCCAGCCTCTCACTGCTGTCACCAGACTCTGTGAGTATCAAGGAGGGAAAGACAGACCTGTGCTGGTTCATACCCCAGGTGCACAAACCTTCTCCTCACAACTTTATTACTTGTGACCCCTCCGTGTCCCAGCAGCAGCTGTGGGGGAGCATTCCCAGCTCCCTGCATGCTGTAATCCCTGTCTCACTACTCAGCACTGCCCTAACTCCTTGTCAGTGATCTCCTGGGGGACAGACCCTCACACCTGAGCACACATCAGCCCAGGAATCAGGGTGCAGGCAGCACCTGCCCTTTTGGATTAGCTCCTGCAGAACCTGCACCTAGAGCTCTTTTACCCCACACATACCTGCCCCCTAAATTCTCTCCTAGTTCCTGAAACAGCCTTTCCTATCATTATGCAGCTGAAAGAAAATAAACTTCCACAACCATTTTTGTTATTCCATTTAAAACTCATCTACCACCTGTTTCATTTCTGTGTTAAAATGTGACATTAATTTGGGCCCAGGCTAACCTCTCCCTTGTCATTAAATCATTGCACTTAGATTAACCAATATGAAGATTTTTATTTTCCCCTATGTAAATCTACTTTCTTCTCCATGCTAGACATGACTCTTGGCAAAGATGCTGAAGAGAGGAGCTTGGAGGAAATGAATAATATTTTTGATTCTAGAGAAAAAAATGTCAAAAGTCACTCTCAAAAAGATAATACAGCTTCAGTTGACTCATATGTTTGTCAAGATGCTGCGACTCTGCAGAGCCCCAGTGAAAGGAAGAAGTTGTGATTTTAAGCTGCACACACTGTTGATCTTTTGCATTGTTTGGACTTTTGCAATCAGATCTGTGTTTCAGTTAATAAAAATAAGGCAGTTACTCAACAATTTTTATATTCAGGGCAGCGAGCAGACCAGCTTTCAGAGACACCAGCCAAGTGCCTCCAGTTAAGTGCAATCACATGCAGCCACTCTCCTCCCTCTGACAAGGCAGCATTCCTGAAAAAGGGGATCTCCCTCACTAATCCTGTCATTAAACCTGAAAAACAGATCCTATTATTTTAATATTGCCCCACTCTCACTGCACACCAGGACAAATTGATGTTGTTTCACACCAGACGAGGGGAACACCAAACTGCAAGTGTTCCAGGGCCCTGCCACATATTCTGTGTTATACCTGTGGCCCCAGGCCTTCCCTGAGCATGCCTGCAGGATGGCAGAAGGGTTTAAGGTCTCCCTGGTAAAAGCTCTATTTTCCCCCTGGGAAGTCCCACACAGGGTATTATTTTAGTGGTCTGTCAACACAAAGCTTCAGCCTGACTGGGGTTGTGCCATCCCCAGCATACATTAATGAATCACTCCAGCAGAAGCATCTTAATGCAACCATCCTTTTAAAAAAATCAATCAGAATTAAATGTAAACCGCAAAACCAGCGAGTGGATGTATTGTTAAGAGGTTTTGATTAAAGCTTTCGAAATTAAAAGGATCAGACCGAGGATCACAGTAACATACCGCAAAATCATCAAAAGAAGATGAGGAGCAGATTTTGTAGCCCTTGCTCTTGAGGGAGATAAATCAGTTCTTTATATTTCATGTAAGGAAATGGTTGCAAAACTTGGCCTTTGATACATGGAAAATCTTCCTAACTGATCCTGAGTCCCTGAGGCCCTGTTCATCCTTTGGTGTCTCCCCTGCAAGGAGTCTCTGGCAGCAGGACAGCTGCCCCAAACAGAGGTTTCTCTCCTGTCACTTGGCTGGATGTGCCAGGGTGAATTTTGGGACACGCCAGCACAGTGACAAGCAGCAGATGCTGCAGCTCAGCCACCACTAACTGCTGGAAGCAGAGAAAGGTTTTATAAAGCAGTGATATCACTGAGTGAGAGAACTGCTTATGTTGCCTAAAAGGTGCAATTTAATGCTTTTATCTCACAAAGCTCCTTGCATTGAATCGCTTATGGAATAAGCACTGTGCCACATCCTGGTTTTTACAGGAATTTTTGCTCAATTTTAATTTTTTTGCTTCAAATCACACTAAAAATGAGTGAAGATCATTAGGCCTGTAGGCCCTCTAACACGGTCAAGCCCTCATCCACCCAAAATCCCTTCTGAAACTCCATTCTTCTATTTACCTACAAAGCCTTCTGTTTCTATCCTAATTTCATCTAAAATTGAGCCCTTGCTTGGATGTGCAGTTATAAGAATTGAGTTTTGGATACAGCTTCTGGGTGTGAGTCTGAACGTGCACTGTGTGAGCCGAAGGCAGAGAGATGTAGCTGCCCTCCTGCAGCTATAAAGAGTCAGCAATTCCAGCACAGCTTGTGCAGTGAATAGAGCCCTAAATCCAGATGCCAGTTCACAGATAGTCTTTCTGTTCAATTACACCCAACTTCTCATTTTTAGGCTACCCAAAAGCCACAGAAGTTATTCCCCTTTGCAATATGTTTCTGCCGAACTAAAACCTGGTTAACCACGTGCTTGAAGAAGACACCTGAATTTTTCCATATTTACCACACGTTTAAAAGTCATATTTATAAGTGGCAGAGCAAAACAAAAACAAAGCAAAAGCAAAAACAAAAACAAAACAAAAACAAAACAAAAACAAAACAAAAACAAAATGAAAACAAAAATATGTTCTTTGCCGAGAATTTATGTGGCAAGCTTTGCCCCAGAGTGTGTTTTTATGGGCTGGTTATAAACCCCTGGAAACAGAAGGGTACATAATGAAAACATTGACAGATCCTTACCTAGGATATCGCAAATGAGCACACCATAAAAATGACTAATTACCATTATTGTAAAACTCAGCTTAGCTCTCAGGCCCAGCTGCTGAGCTCGACAGGGAGATGCAGACAGTGATAACAGAGGGTTTGGCCTCTGCTCCTGATGGATTTTCCTACATACAGACAGGGAGCTTCTTGTTTTGGCTCTAATGAAGGGTCAAATAAATGGCCATGACCACAACAGGAAATACATTTAATAATGTTGTTAGTTTAATGGCAAGAAGAGTGTTTGCATGCTGCCTGGCCAGCAAAAAAACCTGTCCTTGTTCACTGCCTGCAACAAGTCCACCTATAGTCCCAAGCATGTTCCAGCTAAGTAGACCTCACCTGTCTACTTCAGGTGGGGTTTGAGGATATGTTAAACACTATACCAAACCTCCAGACTCCTCTAAGTGGTTTTGTCTGGTTTGTAAGAGTAGAAGGGAGTCCCTCAGAGGCTCTGAAGGGTAGCAGAGGGATGACATGAGGAGATGGGAGCTGCCTGGATTGAGTCTGTCCTCAGGAGAACACAAGGGAGTTAGGTAGTTGCTGCACTGGAGCTGGGTTCACCAAAAAAATAAATGGCCAAAAATAAAAGAAGGTCAGATGGCAGGAGTATCCATGCATCAGAAGGGAGCAGGTAATTTGGTTTACACGTTTGGAGAAGTGTAGTTACTGCAAACAACAGTTTCTGCGTGGCAGCAGGGATGTGGCACACGCTCTCCATGTCCTGGGAGGTGTCTGCTGTTGTCTGCTGGGCTGGGAAATTGCTCAGGCCAGGCTCTGCCATTCCAGCATTGAGGCGTTGAGGAAAGGCCTTGCAGCCTTTCCATCCATGCTGGAAAAGCTGATGCCAGCCGGCAAAAGTAGCAGGAAGATGGCTCTGGGACTGGGGGAGGTTTTGGAGAAAGACAACCTCCAGCACTCCCATTTCTCCCTGTCCTTCTTCATCTCCCTCCCAGCCTGGGTACCTCACCCTCAGTTCTGGGTTGGGCTGGACACAGATCCCCCCAGTGCTTTCAGAACCTCTGTCCCCAAGGTCAGAGCAAGCTGCTCTGCCTGAGGAACCGGCCCTGTATCCATCAGGAAGCTGCAGTGGAGCCGGTCAGCTTTACGAGGGGTGGAGTGTTTCTTACTGCTGCAATAAAGGCCTCAGCAGCAACCAGGGGACAGAGCCTGGCTGTGGACACCCCGAAGGCCTAAAGATAAAGGGTTGGATTACACAAAGCAGCCTCTCATTATCCACTCCTTGATACTGGTGGGTAGCAGTGTTTTTTAAGGAATCCCTTAATTAGGTTTTACAGTGCATAGGTTAGGCGTTTTCCAGCAAGGGCTTTATTGTAATGGGTTGCACATGTTCCCATACTGTACACCGAAATGAAACTTAGCTACAGGGCATTTCCTTCCGCTGCTCTTGCTGGGGAGCAGCTTTAACCTCTTTGCAGACACAAAGCCATATTTCACTCCTGAGAGGCCATGGCCGCTGCCCTCTCCCATCACTTGGACCAGTAACTGTGCAGGGAACTCACTGAGGTGCCCCAGGGAGCAATCCTGAGGCGCGGGGGGAAGAGGTGAGGCAGAGGTAGAAGAGGTGGAGGGTAAAACCCAGCAGGGCCTGACTGCCAGCAAAGCCCAGGAGTGTCCAAGGAGGAGGCCAGAGCTGGTGGCCACACCACTGACCAGCACCAGGCTGCCACAGGAATCACCTGGGAACATCCTCAGCCCCAGCAGGGCTGCATATCTGTGTCACACTTCAATTTACCCCTTGCTGGGATGTGCAGCTACCAAAATTGGGTGTTGGATGCAGCCTTTGGGTGTGAGTCTGAATGTGCACTGTCTGAGCTGAAGGCTCAGTCAGGACTGCTGGATTAAAAAAAAAAAAGCATTCTTCTTGGTAATGAAGATGGGATTAACTGGTAAAAGAGGAACCACAAGTTGGAATGTCCAGGATTTTGGGTGGGATTTGTCCAAAGTCATCAGCTGTGGTAAGATGTCCTCTTGCCCCTGTGCTCTGTATATGGTTTGCACAGAACAACCCGAGCTGATTCTTTGGCCTCTAGGGTCTTGTCAGCTGGGTTTTGTTTTACTGTGAGACTAAAGAAATGAAAACTGTATTGGGAGATGAACACTGCTGGGTCACAAGAGGAACCTGTGGATTCCTCTACTGTTCCCTAATGATGCAGCATGACCACCAGAAGAAATTCTCCAGCTGTGGCTGAAGTGTGCAGAATTTACTCCAGATTTTGTGAACCAGCCCAAAACTTGGAAACTTCCAACCATATTCCAGTTTGAAAACAGGGATACTGAAGGGGGCTTCCTTGTGGCAGGTTCAGATCAGGCAAAAAAATGACACATTTGCACACAACCTACAGGGAAGCAGTGGTACTGCTTGCCACGGGATGTAATAGAAAAAATATGTTCACATGGGTTCAACAGGCAAGTGGACAAATACTTGGAAGAAAAAAATCTTTCAAAGCATTTTAAGCACATAGGTAACCACACTGTGCATGGTGCTCCTGCAAGCCCATGGCATCATTCATAGACACCAGGGCCGCAGAAATATTTTGTGTGGAAGGTGCTGTGGGAAGATGCTGACAACCTGCACAGCTCAGTGCACCTCAGCCCTGCCTGACAAGTGTGGGCCCTGTCCTGCAGGTCTCCAGAACCTCAACCTGCAGCAGGAACCTGCTGACCCACCCAGCAGCCAAAATACTCGTTCCCCTCAGAGCTGCTGTGGAGGGATTAAATCTCAGTCCCTCAAACAGCCAGGGAGGTGACAGCTCTGAGCACGCCAGGAGCCTGGCTGGAATGACATCTGCATGAGCATTTCTGGGAACTGGAATTTGCAGCTGGGCTTTCCATGGCACCCACTCCTGTTTGCACTTGGGCCTTTGAAAATCAGCCTATTAGTATGCTCACATTGAAGAAAGGAATTTATGTTGTCTTTATGCTTTAAGCCTGAATTTGTCCTGAGGGAACAGTAGCAGAAAAAACAACCATTTATTTTTAATAGACACCAGCATCGTTACTTAGGTCTGGTGAGCTTAAAGGATTGAGAGGTGAATGATATCATCAAGGAAACAATTTCTTCCTTCATGTTCTTTTTTTCAGCCGTCTAAGAAAGGAAAACCCCGCACAGGAACACAAGGGCCAGGCTGCAGCGTGCAAACCTCATCGCAGACCTCATTTATCTTGTCTGTTGTCCCTTCCCCAAGGCACAAACCTCCCTTCTTGTGCTGTCCCTTCATCCCACTCGCCAAGAGATGAACCAGGTGACAGCAGAGGCGCCTGCAAACCCCCACATTCCTCCCTCCCCAAAGGAGGGAGAGGCCGCTCTCCGCCAAGGAGAAGTTGGGATTTATCTGTAGTGACAGCCCCCCACCCTTGGACACCTTGGGGTCACCACAGGCCAAGCAGAGCACCTCGGCTTGGCTGTGACCTTGCAGGAGCCCTGACAAATCACATCTGGAATGTGTTTCAGCTTCCAGAGCAATAAATGAAAACACTGAACACAACAGGGTCAGAGCAGCGTTGTTTGAAAGAAGAGGTAATGCTTTGACCCTTATTTGGCCCGTGACGTGTCTGGTTGTTCCACCACAAGTTGTGGAAGTGTGGCTTGGGATGGGGAAAGGATAATAAGGTATTTTATCTTCAAATAATACAATTCACTTCAAGCTTCAGTGGCACCCAAGAATGGGAAATGTAACTTCCCCACACTCCAAGACTCTTTTTGTCTCCAGATACTCAACAAGCAGACAATCAGTGGATTCACACCGAAACAATCCAGATCAGAAAAGCTCATGCCATTTTTCAAGCAGTTTGGCAAAACCTGATTTTAGAAAAATTAGAAATCGACAAGTTCAATTTGCAAACCATCAACAAATGGCAATCCAACTTATAGGCACAGTGTTAACATTAAAATGACACATGACCTCTCTGTTATTTTTCCTTTACTTTTCACCACAGAAGTGTGATTCCAGCACCCTGCTCCCTAAAATAAGACAGGTCCCTTTGAAGGATGAGGCAGGGCTGGCTGCAGAGATCCCCATACCTCCCTCTCAAGCAATGCCTGCTCCCCTTTCTCATCATTCCTGATCCTATGGCCACCTCCAAGGACTGTTATCTTGGCCACAAGGAAAAGCACAAGTGCTCACATCATTTCTGTGAGAAAATCCATAATCAGAGGGTATTTTCCATTTCCCAGTGTGGCAAAATCCAAGTTTTCCTTGCACATCAAGTGAACAGCATCCTTGTAGATGAGGCAATACTTGTTTATTCTCCAAATACATCTGGAGTAAAGCCTTTTTCTTGAACATAAAAAGTTCTGAGATTGCAGGTCTAGATTTGGAACTTGGCCCTTGCCCAGCTGATGCCACTTATTTTTCCATTTATACTTCACTGTCAGCATTGACAGACAATCTCTTTTACCATGTCCATTAATTTATTGCTCGAAATAATGGTTTTCCCTTTGGAAAAGCAAAAGCTCCAAGTTGTGATTTCCCTGGAAGCAGGGCTCATTTTAGAGCTCTCTGCCCTCTCCTGCCCTCGTTGGGCCCAGCCTGGGGGGTTTTCTGACATTTCTCTTTGAGCTCTTTTAGAGGCCTTGCTCATCTCACATCAGGGAGATATGGAGAATTTGAGCCAGAAATCCTATCAGAAGGATTGGGGGTTTAACTCAGAATATATCACTGCTGTGGCTGAGAGTGCTGTCTCCCAAAGGGCCCAAGGGAGGGAGCAGAGACAGAGATGGGCACAACTGCTGCTGGAGCCACCATTCCATGGCACCATCCAGCTGCAGGGGAGAGTCCCTGTCACTCCTTTTCACAGGCTGCTCTTGCAGGGTGCTGCCAAGGAAGAAATTCCTCAGCATTAAGGTTTTTGGATCCACATGCTGTGGTCTCTGGGTGGCCACAGATTTCCATGGTACCATTCCCACCGTGTGGCCAGGTGGGTTCATAGCCATGTAGCCTTCCCTGCTCCATGTCTGCTGGAATTTCACCATATCCATGCTGCTGTGTTGTGTCTGGTTGTTATTTTATAGAAGGATTTGCCCTTCCAGCCTGGTTTGCTACCACGTGCAGGGATGGGAGGAAGAAGAAAAATGGCTTGACAAATGACTTCACAAAGGCTGCAGAGACAATACAGCACACCACAGAAATCAGCTCCTCATTTTCATTGCAGCAGTTTCAGGCAGTACCTCATTGGCTTTTTCTGCCTGATTTTTAAATTAAAAAAGCTAGAGAAAGAAAAAAAAAAAAAAAAAGCCTGACCACCCTCTTGCTGAATAACTGACTCACAGAAAGCTGTCGCTTTTTCTCTGAAAGCATTGAGAAACAGGGGCCTTCAATAGCTTCTTTGTGCAGTTTTATTTTGCAGCTCCCAGCCCAAGACAGCATTTCCTGACCTGTGAGGATATGCTGCCCTCTTCCCGTCTGGGATGTTGCAGCTGAGCAGTGCCATAGAGACACATCTCCATGGATCTGTGGGATCAACCTGGAGAATCCGCAGTCCTCCTCTTCCTCAGTAAAGTGCAGTTTAGGTAAAGGCTTAGGCAGAATTTATTAATGTGTAAGGGACTAGGATGGTGTTCAAGCAGGCTCATCCTGACGCCATGTCCCCATCTGTCCTCCCTTCTGTCCAGGTTGCAATGCTGAGCCACATCACCACCACACACCATTCCCTGACACCTCTCCTCGCCTTCCCCATGATTCAGGAAGGAGATCTCCTTCCACACCTAAAAAACCCTATAAAAACCAAGAAAATTTCCAACTATCTCGTCCTAAAATTCCATCATCGGTGAGACTCCACCAGGAATTTGAATGTTTTGGGGTGGACAATATTGATGAGTGAGCAGGAGAGAACACCGGGAGCCTGCTCACACAGTTAAGAGCTGCAAGCCTTTACCTTCCCTTCGTGCAAGGGGGACAGATGAGGACTTTCCATATCCAGGTTGTGACTCCAGGTTGTCACACCTGCTGCTCCCACAGGTGCCTGTGTGACGGGAGACCCCCTCCAGCAATTTCCCCGTGATTGCTCTTATCAGCTGCTGAAGATTAGAGGTGCCTTGGAATAGAAACTTCAAGGAAAAAGGGAACGGGGGTAATTGCATTTCAAAGAAAGTGCTTGAAAGAAACCTTTGAAGGACCCTATTCAAAGGTTCATGACTTGGTAGAACCGTTTTAAACAGACATAAATTCCTGTTTGGGTTTGGGATTGGCTCCCACCCCAGCAGGACAGAAAAGCAGCCTTCTTTGTAGGAACACAGTCCCAGCACAACACAGGAGATTAAATCCATGTGATAACATCTGAAATGGCTTTCAACTAAAAAATCCAAAGGTAATATATTAAGGTGAGGCCTGCTCTGAGCTATGCACAAATGACTTCCGTAAGAAGACCTGAGCTTGTGCCCATGAGCTTTTAGGTAGTAGAAAGAGAGCTAAATGTTTGTTGTGCTGGCTCTATATCAGATATCCCGGTGCAAATCCACTGTAGTCAACATCTACACCCCTTACTGCTGCGGTGTTTCTACCCTATTAAAACATGGAAGCTGCTTCCCAGCCTCAGAGCAGCTGAATTCCATGGCCACGCTGAACTACAGCCCAAAGAGGGGCAAACTTTGGGCACAGCTTAACTTTGTGCTGCTCTCTGAGGGCACCCAGTCCTCCCCTCTAGTCCCAAGTAGGAGCCTTCCTGGCAGCAGCATCACCACACAGGGGTCACCAGGCCTGACAGCACCAAGATACATTCGGGCTGGCAAATGGCTATTAATGGCTCAAATCAGCTCACAAGCACAAAAATATTCTGTCTGTCCAGTTTCCTGGTACACTGTTTCCTGCTGGACTTTTTCCTTAGTTTGGAATTTTATTTCTCTTGGAATTTTTTTTTCTAGATGTACTGAGGAAATAGCTGATCTTATCTCCTCTATTATAGGTGACTTCAAAAATAATATCTCTAATGATACACAAACCTCCATTTACGCAAGCCTGGGTTCAGCTAAGCCCTCAGCCCCCGAGTAGCATGAAGAGTGTGTTTAACAGGATTCAGCAGGGTGTGTTTTTAAGGATATTCTCAACCAAATTGCTGACATGGGGTCAGAGCTCTTAGCAGTTCCCCTCTCAGCCTTGTTTTGCTATTTTGCAATTCCTGTTCAGGAATACAGTGACAGCACCAAGGAAGGGGTGCAGGCTGCCTCAGCAGGAGCCTGGCAGAGGCTGCTGTGACAAGGAGCAGACAGAAAATTCTTCAGCCTCTCCCCTGCAGCATCAGCATCTCACAGGGCTGCACAAGTAGAGAACCAGGCAGAAAGCCAGGAAAGCTTGAGTTATATTCCTGATGCTGCCATTAATTTCTTATATGGCCTTGGGCAACTTGTATCACCTGCCAGTTTGGGTTTTTCCTTAGATAAAGTAGGGAGAACAGTTAACATCGTGGATTTATGGAGCTTAAAGCTCTACAAAGAAGAGTCTGGTCTGGCTTCTCTATATCAAAAAAACCTTTAATTTCTCTCAGTTGTGCCTGAATCAAGGCCAATTGCCTATGTTTGACCAATATATATCTCTCCATCTCTTACAGAAGAACAACTTATCTTCATCTGAAACATCAAGAGATGGAGAAAAGCCAGCACTTCCCTTGGTATTTTTCCCCCTGTGATTAATTCACATCCCTACTGAGCATTCAAGTTTCATTTCCCATTCGAATTTTTTTGGGATTCTTCTTTCAGCCACCACTTCTAACAATGCTTTTTTCTGCTAAATGAAAGTGTTTGCCTGATTTGGTATTTCTCCCCATGGCTTACCCACGCTCGTTGGTGGGCTGAGGGCAATAATGGCAAAGATAATTAAAATCTGCTCTGTGCTTTGAAATATTAAGCACATCTCTAAGTCCCATTATCCTGCTCAGTGTCAGAGGTACCACTGACAAGTACTTGACTTCAGCCTTTCAGGCGGCACGCGGCTGCCAGAGAAAACCGAGAGTGGAAAAGTACTATCCCTTCAGAAAAACAGATGTTGCAGCTCCAATTTGTCTTCTGCCAAGACAAAGGAGATGCACTAAATTGATCTTTTGTCAAGGGTTTTGTTTTGCTTCCAAGATTAATATCACAACAAACTGGGAGGCACCGTTCCTCAGGGTGCAGTGTTGTGTTGCAGAACTTAGCCTAAATACCCACGCTGAACATAATTTAGTGGGTCTGAAGCTCTTTCTGCAAAAGGGGGAGATAAACCTTTTTCATCCAGTAGCATGTTATCTAAATAACCCCTCTGTCTCAGCACACAGAGGCTGACCACTTGGCTTCAAAGCCAGGCAGTGTCTTTTAGGCTTGATGCTGCTCACCATGGAGTGCCTGTGATGGTCCTCAGAGCCCTGCCTGGTGGCCTTCATGGGGCTGCTTGGTCACACAAAGGAAAGAAGGAATGGAGGGATGGGAAGAACAACCTGGGACATCCTGTGAGGTGATTGGAGGGCTCTGACTGGAAACATCCATTTTTACCATCCAGGAAAACCCATCTCAAGTCATGCTGCTGGATAAGGGACATCCAGCACGGGATGTCCATAAAGTACATGAGGTTTCAGAACACTCCCTTTATCCACAAACCAGAACACTGCAGCTTACATGATATTTTCTCCAGGTATCATGTGTGCTTGTCTTCACTAATAGCATTTTCCTGTGGTACTTTCTGCTCCTTACAGAAAGTGACAACCTCATTTCCCAAAGAAATCCATCCCAAATATGGCTATTCTTCCCTGGCTGATGTGAAACATTACACGTCCTCACCAGCCACTGCTGGTGTGTTTTCAGCAAAAGGACAAAAAATCGCTACTTGTGCAGTCCCCTCAGGATGAGGGATGAGGGGCAGCATGTAATTCAAACACATTGATTCAATGCTCTGTAGAAGAACAAATTGCTCCAGATTTTTTTACATGGCATATCCAATTAGCAGACTGAAACAAACACAATCACCAGGTTGTGGTATTCTTTCCACACTTCTTCATCCACCTCAATAACTGCAAGTAAATATCATCAATGCCCAAATCTCCGTGCTGTGGCAATTTGTGAACAAGTTCTACACACACACTCAAGGTCTGATGGATCAACAAAAATAACTGGACAAACCAGAGCTTTTAGGCTTGCTTTTTTTCTCTGCACTGTGGGAAATCTTTTATCATGGTGGAAAACACACCAAATGCACCGCCTCAAGACAACAGCAGTTCTCACTGGTGCATGGAAGTGCTCCTGAAGCAAGCTGACTCTTTTTCTGCTAGGGCTAGTCTGCACAAGGAAGTTTTGTAAGCTTAATTATGCCAGCCAGGAGTGCAAAAAAACAAATACATCATCCCTACAAGAGAGAGAGCTGGCCAAAAAAAAGCCCCTGGCGTGGATGCAGCACTACAAAAGGAGGGATTTATTTTTTTTCTTTCTAGTATAGTTAATTTTGTTTGGGTAGCTCTGATAAACTACACCGGCAAAAGAAACCTCTTGGCTTGAACAACTGTGTTTCCAGAGTAGGCTGCCAGTCAGTGATAGCTGTGTGTCAGCACATTCCTCCTGCTGGAGAGACCTCACACCAAATTCCCTGAAGTCTTTACCTGGGACAGAGGAAAGCTACAAGAAGGATCTGGCTATTCAATATCTAAAAGCAGGCCAAGGCACAGCGTGGTGAGGGGAAAGCTCTGGCTGCTCTGAGCCCATCCCGCAGCACATTCCTGCCTGACAGGCATCCTCTCGGCTGCAAAGTGAATTTCTTGTCAGAGATGATCCCCAGCCAGGCATGCAGACCTGCTGCCCACATCCATGGTAGGCTCCTGCTTCATGTGGGGGTTTATAGCTGGATCTCGAGGGTTTTGGTCCTGCCTGTCATGGGCCCAGTGGGCTGTGAGATGGGTGCACAAGGTCGTAGCTAAACCACACTCCGGGGATATGATGGCAGAAAGTGTTTGTTTTAACCTAAACAACAAACACTCCTCTCCCTAGGTTTACCTAGAGGCTGCAGGCAAGGTATATTTAGGCAATCCACCCTTCCCTTCTGATGGTACAGAGCCTAATGTTTGCCTCATGTGAGCCTGATGAATTGTCAGACTGGCTGCCCTGCTGTCATCGTGGGGCTGACTGCAACACTGAGCAGAGCCAGGGCAGAGCCAGAGCTACCTCACAGGGAAGGCTCACCTGAACAACCCCATGCCAAGTACATGCCACCCCTCGCTGCAAATGGGCACCTGTTGGGGCAAGCTGCATTCCCCTGCCCTGCCCTTTTCTGCAGGCTTGTATCGGTAACATGTAGGTAAACTCAGGCAGGATGGTCTGAGAACCTCTCCATCCTTCCTGCTCTGATTCTCCATTGATCTCTACAACACAGATTCAGAGCTCAGTAACTCAGCTTCCAGCCTGTGGCCAGGGCCCCTTCCTTTGCATCCTCTGAAGCAGCAAGTCCCACCTTTTCCTCCTTGCAGAGCTGCGTTGGCTCCTTGCCCTCACTAATCCGGAGGGAGGTGGTTTGTTGGGCTTTTCTTCCTCAATCAATCCACAGAAGCGGGCTTGCATGAGGCTTTGTGTTTCTGCAGAGCGAATTCCACAAGCAAGGTGTAAAAGTAATTAAAGGCACCAGGCCCCAGAGCTCTGCCACCGCCACCAGCAAGCAGTCCCCCGGCAGCCACCTGCACAATGAAAGCACAGCAAGGGGGCAATCTAAAATCCACAGCTTTTAGAAAGCCACATCGTTTCTCAGCCCAGCTCTCTGGGGGCCAACAGATAAACAGCACTGCCCAGAGGAATTTCCTTCCTCCAAAGGTGGGAACTGCCTGAGAGGAGCCACGGCCTCCCATCCTCTGATGACATCAGCTTCCTTGGGCCTGGGGTGAGGGGACTTCAAAGGAGGAATTAGGGGAGAAAGCCCTCCTGGGAGAATCGAGAAGGTTTGGTTCCTGGCCTGAAGGCCATGAGGCAGGGCCTCGTTGCCAGTGGTTCACCCCAGCACTCCCACAGAGACCGCAAAAAGGGCAGGAAAGCTTTAGCACAGCAGAGAAAGCCACACAACCACAGCCAGTGAGAAACTGCTGCTCCAGAAAAATGGTCCCAGCACAGCCCCATCTCCACCAACATCTCAGCTAATCCACGGAACTGCCTTGCCAGAAGGCCACTGGTTTCCTGGGACTCACTGTGGATTTTTGCATGTTAAACCCAGGTTCATTCAAGGCAGTCTCTGTCTAATGATGTTACACGTCACTTCCTTCCCCCTACAGCTTCCTCTACCCTTAAATCTTGAAGAACTGAAATATCTTTTTAGTCCCCAGCCCTATCCTAAGTTTCGTTGAAATTTGGCCAAGAACTTCCTGGGGGAAGAGGAAAAAAAGAAGGGACTGGCTGGCAGACCCAGTGACACTAGGTTCACATAAGCTTCATTTCCTTAGGAAACCAGGCTAAAAATAATAGTCAAAAATCTTGGGCAATTGCCTTCAACTCAACATCTCTCTCTAGACAGGAAGAAAAGAAGGAATTAGCAGGCTGTAGGTTATATTTCAAGGTTTGTCTACATGATTTGAAGCATAGAAATTAGAAGTGAAATTAAGAAGATATATTAGGTCGTCTTGTCCCTCCCTGGGGGAACAAACCTACAGCTGTTTCCCTTAGCATATATTTTAGTGCAGTGTGCAGCCCAATTTCAAATGATCCAAATGATGGAGCTTCCATCCATTTTCAACAGGGACCTATTCCTTTCCTTACATATATTTCCTTTTTTTTTAAAAAAAAAAAAACAATTTCAACTTTTTTATCTATTGCCCATGTTTCATCTCATGACTTCCAGCACACCTTTTAATTGTTTTATAAACTCACTGGAGTAGAAAGGTAAATAGTTCTATGCATGCCACCGACATACTTCAAATAGCATCACAGGGTTCATTTCATGCTTTTGGCCGACTCAGATGTTCTTATTCACTACAGCTTCATGCTTTTAACTGTGTTTTTCCTGGGAAAAAAAAAGAAAAAGGCTTTGATTAATAAATTCCAGGAGCTTTTTTCAAATCTGAGTTTTTCAGACTCCCCATCCTGGCCAGGTTTCAGCTTGAATTTGAAAGGCCCAGCCCACTTAAAATATTCTCAAGAGGTTTTTCTCACTCCCCTTAAGTGAGAAAATTTTTCAACTTTAGTTTTCTGTTATATAATTTTAAATTGTCAAAAAGAAAGGGTTACTTTAATACAACATTGCTCCCAAAAAATAGGTCTCCTTTCTTGGCCACACAGCTTCTTCTAATATACAAGAGACTGTTACTTTTCGGCTGAGTGGGCCCTGTAGCTTTGGTGACATTTATCTCAAGTTGTCAAGGGGAAAGATTTGAATCTGTGCTGATTATCAGAGTTTTCTGGAAACTATAGGGCAAACCATATTTTCCAGTTAAAATAACTTGTTCTCTCCAACCTATGTCCTTTTTAGCAGGTCTGAATCTGAGATGAGAGCAAAAATCCAGCCACTGATCCAGCACAAAATTGAGGAGGCACCCACAGCTGAATTAGCACTGTCGTAGATGCATGACAGACAAATGCATTTCTTTTTGCTGCTTTGCAGCTATATAATATGAAAAAAAATACTGTGAGGTGTAAACAGCTTCAGTTTCTCCACCCTAAGCACAAACACAAGAAGGCTTTGACCAAAACCCCCAACTTTAACATGCCTGTTCCACAGTCAGAAGCAGGAGATGTGAAGATGCGTGAGCAGACATAGTTTTCTTGGCTAAACTGCACTTATCAAGAGCCAGTGTCAGAGAATTTTATGGAAACAAGATTTCCCATCTCACAACTGCCTGACTCAGAAGAGGAGCAGGTTTCTGGTACTCTCACACCTCCCTGATGGAGAGCAGCACCTCCACAGCTGCCAGCAAACACAGTGAGGAAATGTGCACATATTTGGGATTCATCTCTCAGTAACCCCTGGCTTCCTCATGCACCCCACAACCCAGAGGGGAGCGCCAGGAACACCAATATTTCTGTGCCCTATCCCCTACTTACAAATGCCCCTTTTAACTGGGAACTGCTGGGAGGACAGAAAGGCTGCCTCTCTAGGTGGGATGGAGAATACTGGGAATATTTTATGGGTCTTGAGACCTCCACAGCCCTGCAGAGCAGAAGTCCCACATCCCTTCTCCTTTCACGCATCTGTCCCAAGACTAATTCTTCTGATGTCCTGAGCCTTCAGCCTCATGGAGTCTAATGCCACCCACATTTCCCATAAAATCAAGAAATAGATTCAAGGCCATATTAGGCATACTCAGAGATATTAAAAGAAGGTTCCAAGAAGTCTGAGCCCTTTCCTGAGTGCTGACAGATGTGTCGGAGTCACCTTGTTCTCTGCCATTCTCTGCTGAGTCACTTTATCCCCGAAGTATCAGGAGCAAGTGGAGAGCAAGGAGAAGGAGAGAGCACAGCCAGGAGAGGGTAAGCAATAGGAGCAGAGGGCACCAGGCTGGGCCTCACCCCAGCTCCTCTGACGTCCGTTCCTGGTGGGAAAAATGCTCTGAGAACACAGCTTTCATGAGGGTCAGGCAGTGACAGAAAAGGGAAGGTTGTTGGTACCCAAACCCAAGCAGGATACTCGGGAAGCAAAAATATTTTACCAAACTGAGATTGTATTTTGGAGTGGCCTCATGCCAGACTGTGTGTGTGTGTGAGTGTGTGTGCACATGTACAGGCATTGTGTGCACATGCACACACTCCACACAGCTTTGTTTGGACGAGGCACATTTCAGCAGAGTCAACAACAACTAATTGCAAACAAACTGCACTTAAATTCAGCCCCCAAACCAGCTGCTTTCAAAGCTGTACCAGTGGGAAATAAAAGCATCACTGGCTGTTGCTACATGACCCAGTAACTTAAGATGCTGTACCTTCTGTTCCATCACAGTGCTTTCCACTTTCTGGCCAAAATGAACACTGAGGTGCTGAGAGTCCATTAATCTGCTTATTCAGGGCTCAGCACCACTTTTCAGGAGCACTATATAAATTCAGAAGTTGCCTGAAATAATAAATAACTGTGACAGGTACAGAAACAAAGCCTGTAGCTCTTAGGTTAGTGTTTCCTCCTCCAGAGAGGGTTTTGTTCCCCCGTGTCTGCAGGACAGAACATTCCAGCGATGTTTCAGCACTGATGGGCCCTCGAGCCTCGGCCAGGAGAAAAGTCAGCTTTCTGGCAGAAAACCCTGCATAGCTCCTGGAACTGAGTGAAGAAAAGGAGAAAAGATGAAATACTTTGTTTACCATATCATGACATCACCATCATCACTGGAGAAAAATGCAAGTTCATCTTTCTTCCCCGGGATGGTCCCTGTGACCCGAGTGATTATCCCTGCTGGATAGCACGGCCTTGTCCTTCCCCTCCACACCAGCACACGCAGACGTGTTTGACCTCGTGGCCACCAGCTTCAGCAGGGTGCAGATGCAACCCTGAAAGCTCACAGAGCCGAATTCCCTTTGCAAGATGTGATGTTTTTCCTCTTGGCTGAGCCTGAATGTGCACCCAGAGCTGCTGACTGTGGCCAGCTGTGCCATCCTCTGGGCTCCAGGGAGTCAGGGAAGGATTTCTGCCCAGAAAGGCTTTGTGTTGCCCACTGCTTTAATCATCAGCATGTGCTGGCACCCAGACCAGGGCAGAACATGCCCAGGCCTTTGCAGAAACCAAACCTTTTCCTTCAGAGGAAACAGTCACTTCAGCTGGCATCTGTCACTCAGGTGCACAGAGGAGATGTGGTTCTCTGGAAAAAACCTGGCTCCAAAAAATGTTTGGCTTAATTCAAACATGTCTAGGTTAGCAAAGTCTTTTTTGTGTAGGGTTTCTTCTCCCACCTCCTTTCACTTCCCTTCTAACCCTGTCCCCCTTGTCCCCCCAAACTCCAGTTATTTGTAAAGGCTCTGCTATTTCTATATTACTTTCTGTCCTCTGGTAACTTGGAGTGTTTGAAGATCTCACAGGACACGTAAGGCCAGAATATCCCAGTACATCACATTTTACCATTTTTTTTCTGCCTGGTTTTGCTCCCATGGCCTCCCAACAGATCTGGTCCATCCAAACCAGTTTTAGGCTCCATGACAAAGAGGTTAAAGGGAAAAAGGTGGGTTTGCTATTGGAAAGAAGGGTAACTGCTGTGTTCTGGGAACAAGGTGTGTCTGAAAGTGTGCAGAACTGCGTGACTGTTCTGACAACCAGAAATGCACTAAAAACACAGTGGTAAATGGCACTGTAGTCAGCTGAGATGTCCCTGCAGTGAGGTTTTCTTCCACCTAACTGGAACTCAGATTGAGTTGTCAGAAAGCTCCAGTAAATCTTCCTACTCACACAAGCCCAGAGCCAGGGGAGTGCTTTACTGCCCTGAGATGGAATGGAAAACCAGAGCTCCAAAATCCTTGCAAAGGGATCATCTCAGGAGGGGAAATGGTGTGGATCAGCTGAAATGTTCATTCTGTTTTTAATGCTACAGGCAAGAGCAATGCAAGATAAAACCATAAAAAAAAAAAAATCCAGATCTCATGCTTTCCATATTTGAAACCACTTGGAAATGTTTTCAGGCCTGGAAGCTTTACTGAACCAGCCCTTGTACATACAAACACAGACAGGTTATCTTAGATTAACATTTTCTGATTACAAAAACCTAATCAGAAAATCCCTTACAAAACATTTTACGTACTTACGACTGCAAGAAAATGCCAAAAGAAAGCATAAATTAAAAAAACCTGGCAGATTCCCACCTGACTAAAAAATAATGTTTTGAAACAGTAGTTCATTAAGACACTGTTCCTGAGGAAGTCAGAGATCATTCATCTCAAGGCACTGCTAGGAGCCCAGGCAAAAACATGTTCAGGGGTAACAGCACCCAGTGCAGAGTTACCACATCCCTAAGCTGCATCTGCCAGATGGACTAAAGATCATTTAGTCTCAGCAACCTTTCTTTTTCATTATTATCTGGAGAAAAAAAAAAATTCTGCGGTGTGTCCTGGAAGTGAGCAGAGCACCCAAATCTGGAGGGGCTCAAGGGATGTCATCAGGCTCTGCTGCACACCCTCCCTGGACACAGCCTTGCACCAGCCCCAAAGAGCCCAAAACAACCTGAGTCTGTGTGTGCAGACAGGCAGAATAATTCAGAAACACCAGCTGAAAAGGCCATTCCTTTGTGTGAATTCAAGGAGATTCGGGGGGCAGTAACTCATTCAAATGTTGACTTGTTATTGGGCTGTCCTTCACAATTGCTTCCAGAGTAATTTTGGCCTCAGCAGTTTCTTTAATTGAATCCGATTTAGATGGAAGTCCACCAGCGCTTCGTTTTTATTTGAATTTTATTATTCAATTTAGCATTTAGTTTCAGTTGCAATCTGATTTTATTATACTTGTTCCTGGTGGAAAATGTATCCACCTATTACCAACACCACATAAATTCAGATGCTGTCTCAGGGAACATTCTCACACGTACGAGAGCCTACATTTCATATATAATACGCCTACTTGTTGATAAGGCTTCTTGCACGACTCAGTGCCATGACCTTTCCAGAGGAAGTATTGTTTCAATGCATAATATGTCACAAAGGCAAAGGACTGTGACTTCTGCTGCTGCTGTAGCTCGTGGCATCTTTGGGGCTCATCCTCTAAAAGGTGGAGATGATTCAACCGCTGGCGCTTGCCCTGGCACGAGTGTTGATTTGAGAATATTTTCCTTCTCCAAAGAACTGATATTCACTTGTCTCCAAGAGTACTTTTTGTATGAACAAAGGGCTCAGTTTCACAGATCACTTATCCCTGCTCATGTGGATTATAGATGCTGAAACAGCCTAGCCATGGTTGCACTGCAATATTTGCTACCTGAAGGCAGTCAAAAGAGCTGCAATATCTCCAGAAGGACTGAGCATTCATGCTGCAGCACCACCACATCCACTGCAGTTTCGAGAAGCAAACTGAAGCCAGGAAGGCTGTGATGGTGCTTTGGGGGACACTTCCCAGGCAGTGAGGATAGGACTGGGTTACCTTAGGGTCTCCATCACCAGCTGCTTTTGCTCCACGTCTGAAAGAACAAGCAGGAGGTGACCCTTTAGGAGGCTGTTCTAGCCCTGAGATTTTACACTCACAGCCAGGATTTGAGTTTTGGGATCTGCCTGCAGGCAGGGTGAGTTATCAGACACATCTGCACTGCTTCACACCAGCAGCAAGCACTGCCTGAGCTGCCTTGCCTGATGCACAGCCTGGTTTCCCATGCCACAGTGAGCTCCACACTCCTGTGATCAGACAGAGCTGCCTGGCTTCAAGTTGGGTTCACTGCAATAGAAAATGAGTAGATCAGTCCAGATTCCAAGGCCTGCAGGCCAGATCACTTTTGAACACTAACAAATTCAGAAGAAATTCAGATTTAATTAATTCTCTTTTTACCCTGATATAATCCAAGAGGTTTTGTAACATCTGAAACTATTATCAGAGTTGACAATGGTATAAATACCTCCCTGCCAGCTCCTAGAGTGCTAGCAAACAATCTTTCATCAGGCAAATGAACTCTTACAGGCAGAGCAAGATATAAACACCCATATGTAAAGCACATTCTCTGGACTGGGTCCACCATGAGCAAAACCCTCCTGCTTCCCTGGAACCAGCAACACAAACTCCCTTTATACATCTTAAGTGTCCAGAGTCCAAACAATAACACATTAGCATGCTCTTGACACTGCTGTCAAAATAAACAGCTATTTATTAACATTCTACAAGGCATTATTTTTAAAAGAAATCAATCGAGCAATAATGTCAGAAAATAATATATATCCCTCTGTTCCAGAAAACAGCATCTCCCTTTTACTTAGGACAACATCTGGTCCAGATAACAGCTGCCAAGGGTAGAGCTGAGAGTCACTGTGATTGCTGTTGCCTGGTGGTTGCTCAAGTATTTTTGAGAACATTTTTTCACTATATGGTATCACTGCCAACTATTTCCTGGGATCCCAGGAGGACAATGCATTCCCTTTCTGCTCTCACTGGGTAAACGGAATAAAGGCTGAACATGGTGCTTGCTCTCACCCATCAAACCTGCACTAAATATAAAAAGATATTGAAAGCTGCCTCCCCCTCTCTCTTTCTGAGGTGAAAACCTCCTCATCTTCACACAAGGGAGGTTTTGCTGCCTTTTGTTCCTGTTGGTCAAGCAAATTTAAAGATATCAATGAACCTCTTGAGAAAACCAAGAGAGGAAGCGTGAATGCAAAGTGAACTTCCAAACAAAAAGCTATTTTTAGTGTTGGGGGGAAGCTCTTAGCATGGGACAAACAATACAAGGAAGTTTCAGACACTGACTGCTAAGGAGAGCTAATATCCCCTTGTCGCTGCCCCACCTAGTCTGGATACAGGAATGCTGCTGTATTCTCAGGCTTCCCACCACCCCCAAATTATCCACCTTCCCCTTAGCATGGTGCAAAAGTTCAGGGCTCGGGCTGAGGGCACCTGGTTGGCTCCCACACACACAGAACCTCTCCCTCCTGCTGGCACAGGGGACACAAGGTCACAGAGTGGCCTCTGTGGCACTGCTGGGGGTGGCAGGTGGGACTCCCATTTCCAGTGCCACCAGCCGTGGTAGCAGAGCATAGCTGGAAGCACACACAAGGCTGAGGCCAAAGAGCAAAGCAAGCCTTGTGTACCCCAGGCACAGGGTTAGGTGAGAGCAGTGGGGCAGCAGTAGAAGGAATGACATGGATGGCCTTGGGACAACCCAAAAAGGACTTTCCTATACATGGGGCAAAATGTACATCACTGGAGTCTGACTGGTGCTCAACAGCTGGGGATCTGGCTGCAGATTCAGGAGAACAATATCACTTTGGGAGCCCCCAGAGATTCCCCTTTTCCTCCTAGAATCTCAGATCTCCACTCCCACCCACGACACCAATAACATATTTGTCAATCAGTTATCTGTGTGCAGGTTCTTTGGGGAGGAAATCTTGTACATAAGAGCTTGTCCAGTCTGTTCAGTCCTTGCTCCAGCTGCATTCCTGTTTATTTATTCATTTGCAACCAGAGTGAGTAGTAAGTGGTTGAGAAGAGCCAGTCTTCCAAGATCAGTGAAATGAGACTACACATGAAGGACACTGTTTCCCTTGAGACCTCTCCCAGACCTTTGCATTTCCCAGAGACCTGAACCAGTGTTCAGGGAACAAAATATCCTGGGACAGTAATTTCAAGGAGCAGAGATGTTTTTACTTTTGCTGCTGGTTTTGCTGAGAGCTTACAAACACTTAAAGCCAGGCTTTGGTGGCCAGGTCAGTCAGAGGCAGGATGCAACATGGAACTGCACCAAAAAGAATTAGAAGCTATACAGGATTGCTCAAGTCCTTATGTGGCTCTGGTGCTTATATAGACACACAAGAGGTCAGTCAGGGACATTTTGCAGATCTGCCTGCCAGAGGGAGAGAGGGATATTTATTACATTGCAACTAAGCCTCACTCAGTGTGCCCTTCCAGGGACAAAATTCAGCTTTGCACTGGGCCACAACAGAGAAAGTGCAACCCGCAGGTGGAGGGAAGTGGTTCTGCCCCTGTACTCAGCACTGGGGAGCCCAAGTCTGGGTACTGCACCCAGCTTTGGGCTTCCTAGGACATGACCCTGAGGAGGGGGAGAAAGCCAGTGAGGCTGAAGCACATGGTGTGAGACAGCGATGGGGAATCAGCTTCTGTGAGATTATGAGCTAACAGAGAAGATCAAACCTGCTCTCTCAAAGGTGCACAGCTAAAAATAAGTTGCAGCAGGGGAGATTCAGATCAGCTACCAGGAGAAGTCAATTTTACCCTGAGAATGGTAAACTCTTGGACAAGAACCCAGAAATCTTATATCCATGTATTCTTCCAGTGAATTTTTATCAGTTACTTAGTAAAGGGCCTCTACACCCATCAAACACTCAACTCTCTTTGACCTGCCTAGGTGCACCTAGCCTGGTCCAGGAGGTCTGCTTGTTTTTTTCAAATGGCACTTCTGTCACTGAATGAATCCCTTGGTCAGTTTTAAAAGAAAGCCACCTCTAATTCTGGATTCTGAGCCTCTCCTACAGGTTTTTTTCAAATCACTTTGTTCAACAGATATTTTGTCCTTAAATATCCCCTGTGTGAGTTGAGAGGGTTGTTGGTTGCTGCTTCTTTCTAAATGATTTTTCACGTGTTTTTTTTGTGGTATGGGGAGACAGTGATTGCAAAAATCCTCCAAAGAAAAAATAATTTATTTCTGATCTGGCTTTTGGTTCCAATGCAGGGTTTGTCTGTATCTTCAAAGGGTTAAGGATTAGCTAATGGAAAACATTTGAGCAGCTCTGATAACAGAGTATGGCAAACAGCAGCTCACAGCACTGCTGGTCACACATTGCAAATCACAGGCAGTACCAGCCTCATACCCTGCATGTTTCTGCTTCTGCCTCTGACTCCTGCAACAGCTCACCCACCACTCCTGAGAATGCTTTCGGATCCCCCTTCCACCCACCAGCTGACAGACCTGCAGTCACACACCACAGTGTCCCCCAAACCTCTGCCCACTGATACCAAACGAAAGGGGGAAGCTGCTGTTTCAGAGCAGGCTCTCCAAACTCCAGCACAGCCAGGAGTGGAAAATGTGCACTGACTCTGAAACACTTTGGCTGCAGATTTTTTTCAGCTTTTTGAGACGAGAGATTGCTTGGTAGGGCAGCATGAGTAAGCTCTCTAAGTATACTAGGGAGTGGTGCACAAGCACAGAGGTGCTGCAGCCTAAAAACTAAAATACACTGTGAAAGACAAGACACTCAAAGAATCATAAATTTCTAGAATATCATCTATCTCTTATACTGACAGTTTTCTGCCCAGATCTGTAATGCAGCACTGGTTTGAGGCACAGCACTCTTCCCCACGCACACCTGGGACTGATCCCTGCAAAAGCATCTTTGCACAGCCAGGACTAGCCTCACACCCAGGGGAGCCCAGATGTTTGGCACAGCTGGCACCCACATTAGGAGAGGCTCTTGAAGTTGCTGGGGAATTTGACCACTATTGAAGCCAAGAGTGGAGTGGAAAAATGCCTTCTGCTCTGTCTCATGCTTAAATTCCAAAGCTGCACCTCACTCCTCTCCGTTCCAAAAAGAAACAGCAGTGCCACAACCATAATTCAGTGCAGTTGCTGTTGAACAGTGCTGGGGAGATGTAAAAACTGGTGTTACTATGAACACACACTTCACCTTTGGGATTAAGCTGCCTGGTTTCCTTCCACTAACATGCAACCCTCACTCTTTCCCATTTTCCTCCAAAGATGAGCACAGCTAGGGTACAGGCAAAAAGCAACCCCATGGCACTGAGGCCAGTGGGAATACCCTGACCCCCTGGCACTTTGCTGATTCTCAGGGCCTCACTGAGCTGGGCATCACAACCAGAACACACAGAGCCCCTCTGGCAGGGACATGACACCTGATGTCCCATGGCCCTATTCACTTCTTATCCCCAATGGTACCTCCAGGTCCATGGCTACAGAAAGTGATGAGGCAACAGCTGCCACAGTCTCTCAGGGTAAGGAAGTGGGAATTTTTAGCGTGGATCAGGCCCACAGCCCTGTCTCAGATGTTGGCCAGCACCAGCTGGGCCAGGGGAAGGTGTGAGGCACCCACGTGAGGCAGCTGTGATGCTTCACTGCAGCCTGCCAGCCTTAGGAAAAGATGAAAACAAATGAGTTTATAACCTTTTGTCAGCCTGTCCCAAGGATGTAACTTCACAAATATTTAGGTCAAATGGGGCACACCCTGTGCTGCACAGAAAGAGAAGGGAAGAAAACCCAGGGCTTCGGCTCTCGAATGCCATGCTCTGTGTGCTAGATAAGATAAACTGGTGACAGTCAATTGCTGTCGCTGTGGCTGCCACCCTGCTGGCTCAGCCCAGGAGCTGAAGGTGGCTTAGGACAAAAGTGAGATAAATATTTGCCAGTGCAAGCCATCATTTTTAACGTGTCAGTCTCAAAAAAAACCCCTGTAGTTAGTCAAAGGAAAACAAGATGAACACAAGCTAAAAGATGCTTCCCCCTACCAAGTTTTTAACCCCCAATACATTTTATACAAGGGATTTACTAGAGGGAAAATCTTGCCTGGATTCATGGGAGTTCACCTTCTTTAGCCATCAGTGCCCAAAATGTCACAACATCGTTCCACAAGCACGTTGGCAACCAGCTATAAAGGAATGAGGTTCCTGTCTTACCCCAGGTTCTTTCCTTATCCCAGCCTGCTCCTCGCTGGGACAGGAGCTGCTGAATTCTGCCATGTCCCCAGCCAGAGCCAAGAGCAATGGGCAGCCACAGGCTGCTTCCTACTAAGTCATGGCAGGTTTCTCAGGTATCACAGGGAGTACCACTGAGGTTCCTAATTAGCCTGGAACTCTGTGTCCTCGTGGCAAAGCCCGATTGGGATAAACCTCCTTTCTGTCTCGGCAGTGCCTGGGGCACTCATCCTGCTTGTGGAAATGGGTGTCCACTGCCCATTCCAATGCACGATGGAGGGAGGATATAACCTGGCCACAAGGATTTGTCCAGAAGGGCAGGGAATCAGGCTGGCTGCAGCTTCCCCACTGCTGGTCCCTGCACTGCAAATCCTGATCCAAGCACTGAGCAGGGCACTGCCCTGGCTCCAAGGCCACGTGTCCTGTTGGCAAAGTGGGACAGAGGTAAAAGCAGATGAAAGCTTCTGCTCTGCCCCAGTCTGAGCAAGGGGACAGGGCAATCTCTTCTGTGGTTTGGCGCAGAAGTGTGTCCCATGTCCTGGGTGCCCCAGAGTGGCACCAGGGCTGGCACATGAGCACAGCAGAGACACCACACAGCTCTGTGAGGGGGACAAAGGCCAGCTCAGAGGCAGCCCTGAGAGCTGGCAGCCTGGCCCATGGCTCTTTTCCTCCATCAGCTGTTCATCATTTGCCTCGACTGTGTTAATTCATACATTTCTCTCTCCCAGCTCCCATTGTTTCCGAGCAGGGCATTGTCATGAGGCCAGTTCTATATTTACGACAGGATGTCAGCCTACGCTTGCAGTTGCCTTCTTTGAACTGGATACTTTTACCTTCTATGTTGGCAAGGATGCAATTCAACAGAAAGGTAGAAAAATAAACATATGTTTATTTAAGACACGCTTGGTTGTATCGAAACGCACAAGTGGCACCTCTTCCTATTGGCTCTTCCACCCTCCTGGCCAGGAGAGCACAGGTTTTTTCATGACATAAACAAAAGATTGTTTTCTAAGAAGATTGAGAGTTTCCTTCAAAGGAAAACCAAAAAAAAAAAAAAGAAAAAAAAAAGAAAGGAGGAAGGAATCTGCAGAATAGCCCATAGGAAGTTGCAGTTCTAGAGGCCCTTTAGTCCCCCACCAACAAAATGTATTTAAATATAGCTTGGCCTGCCCAGAGCACAGCCTGAGAAATGCCAGGTACCCAGAAAAGAAACCACTCTGCAGCCAAGGCCAGGAGCTGCCAGGCTTTATCATCCTGATAAAGGCTGGGGATCTGCAACCAAGCCTAAGAGCTGCGTCTTTGAGGTGGCTGCTTCAAAAGGTGTGAATATGATTTATTACGTTTTAATTTCCACACACAACCCAATTTTATGTTTATGCATCAAAGCACAGAGTAGGCACGCAAAAGCCTTTATCCACGGGAAGGTGCTGCCAGCCAACTTCAGACCAGACTCAGGACATGAAGCACCCACATCCTCTGCTCCTCACCCTAGGAACACCAGGCTCTCTCTGTGCTCTTCAGGAAAGGATATGATCCCAGGAGATTTGAAAGCTCCAACCTTATACTCCTGGCAGTGCTTTCTCAAGACTGCTCTCGGCTATGAATAAGTTCTGTTATTTCTTGGACAACCAGAGCTCTGTGAAGTTATGCTTGTGTGAACCCCCCGCACCTTGCTGAGATCTTGAACCTCCATGTTCAACTGCAGCAGGTTAGAAAGCAGGTCAGAAACTTCTTCTTCTCAAAATAGCAATCTTTTGAGGCAAAACTAATATGTTTCAGAGCCCAAGTGCCATTCATGCCTCATGGCAGATGCAGCTCTGCATCACATCCCTGTTTTAGTAATGGGTGAGTAGTGAACTACATTTCCTCTGACAGGCTGTGGTCCCCCCAAGCAGGGAAAAGAGTGATGCACCAGTGACAGGAATGGCTGGGAACCCACCCAAGGAGCCTGGCCACTGATGGGAATAGGGACATGTGCAGTCAGGACTGGGAGACCCATTAATGGGAATCTGAGGACACAAATATTTCATCCTGGTCATGATTACTGTCACAGTTTCCATTGGGATCCTCCCACTTCCCAGATAGGATTTACCTCTTTCCCCTCGATCTCCCTGGAAAGTGGCTCGCTTTGTGATGGTGGAATTAGTGAAAACTGAGTCTTCCAGGCAGAATGTGGAGAATGTGGGTAGGAATGTTTTGTCCAGCATTAGTTTGGAGCCATTCCCTGTCACCACAGTCTCCATGCAATGCTGTACCTGCTGTGGAGACACACAGTGACTTTGTGCTCCAGGACACCCTGACCTGTCTCCCACACACTTTCCAGAGCACACACGAGTATTAACTGCATTCAGCTGTAATTAGAAGTTCTGAAATAACTCAGGCTCTCTGTCAAAGAGAATTCTGTTGTAACAACAGGCTTTGGCTGTGGATTTATCTGCTATGGATCCTGCATCCCATACAGCACAGGGCAACTGCAGCAGGATGAACCCTAGAATTATAATATAAGCAGGAAGGGCTGTAATTTGAAGACCTTCCCACAACAAGTAAGTGAAACAATCTCCTCTTTCAGAATGCAACGTAATTCTTGCGTAAGGGTCCTTTAAAACAATATACAGAGCTGCTGAACAGGAGCCGTGGGGGGACCCTCTCTGATCCTCAGTTCATTCTCAGATTCAGCTGACAGTTTCTCTCTGATTGCTCTAATTCATACAGAGGAGCTCCAGGCTTTCCTTGCAGATGCAGAAAATCTGCACATCCCACTGGCTGTTTCCTGAGCCATTTGCAAGAAGAATGGTACTGATATAAAATATGTGAGTTCACTCCTTGCTTCCAGATAATCTGTGTCCTGGTACCTCAGTGTCCCCTCTCCAGATGGAAGCTGGTTCTGCTCATGCTGCACTCTCCATCCAGAAGGAGTCTTTGGGAAATTCTCCTCAGGTATCAAAGACCAACATTAGAACAAGCTGAAGCTGTATCAGGTGAGCTTCAATAAATGACAGAGAACACCAGGACAGACACAAGAATTGTCTTTTCTCTGTCCAGTTTTCATATCTGGGATCCAGAATTATCTCTGGAAAAGGCAGAAAGTCCATTTGTATTATTGTTATGTCAGACTAGCTGTTATCCCTGGATTCAGGACAAGTAGACATACTTTATGGAAGGAAACACAGTTCTCAGTTCTCTACTGCTGTTTGCTCCTTATTTCCTGCCATCTTTTAAACATTCCAAAAATTCTGGGACGTAATAAGAGATTAGGAGACCATGAAAAAAAAAAGGTGAATAATGACATAATCAAGACATAAAGACACACCAGTAAATGGCTACTAATATATTTTGCAATTACATTCCTAGGGCAATATCTAATACCAAAGCCCTCCTTCTAATGTCAGAAAAAGGCTTTCACAGTGCACAAAGTCTTCATTAACATCTCACCCTGAGGAAATCGCTACTGGTCTTTGGGGAGATGCACTACACAGAAAATCCTCTGTGGATTACATGTCACAACAGTTTTGGAAATTTCTGTTATGACCATGGGGCAGTGCTAGCACAGGGACAGTGACAAAAACCTGCCTTTGTTTTCTACCAAAGCCCTAAATATTGTAGCCTACTGCAATAGCCAGAGATGCTGCAGGTCATGACAGAACGAGGAAGACCCAGGGCTTTGTGGATGGGATCACAGTGTCCAAGGAAAACCAGACAGCCCATCCAGACTGAGCCTCACTGTGTTTCTCATGAGCAGTGTGTCTCAGGAAAGGGATCTTTCCCAAGGGAAAAAGGGATCTTTTAGCACAGGGTTAAAGATCATTTGATTGTCCACAGGAGAGCCAGATGAGAAGATTGTAGAAAAACATTTCTCACTCACTTACAGGACGGTTTGGGTTGGGAGGAACCTGCCATAATCAGGTGGCTTCAAACCCCATCCAACCTGGCCTCGAACACTTACCTTTAACAGGGACTAAAAAACCATAATTTTTGGCAGAGTGCAAGTGGCAGAAACGGAGTAGGAAATAAAAAGGCCTATAGCACTTGTACAGGGCTATATTTCATTGCTGCACACCAAGTTCGGAGCAGTGGAAACAACACAAGCTGTGCAGCAGAAATCAGTCACCATGGGTGCTCCTATTCCAGCGACTGCTTCAGAGAAATTTATGGCTCATCAGGAACACGACATTATTGTGCCCAGCCAAGTGCAGATGTGGGCTTGCATAAACCTTTCCTTATCATTCCTGAAAGGGATGTGCTGCAGTCTGTCACTGTTCAATAAACAATTCCACGGCCAAGATCTCCAGCGCTGCCGCATCGTGTCCTGATGATCTGCACTTTCCTTACAGAGAGTCAGAGAAAGATGCAACAACAAATGCGTAACAAACACATGGCCACAGCCCTTTTGGGCTGATGGGCTTCCAAGAAGGGGCAAATGTTGATTACTCGTGCGTGTTATTTTGCCTAGAGGCTTAGGAGTCATCCAAAGTCTTAAGAAGTCCATGGAAAAACCTCCTGCTCTGTTCACTGGGCTTTGTATCTGCACTAGGTACATTAGAAAAATTTTAACTACCACTCAAGCATAGGGCTGTGTTTGGGGGAAAGAAAGACAGCTAGAAAACATTCTAATTCACCAGTCTTGTGATTTTGCTTTATATTTTTGGTAACAAATTTTATCAATTTTTAAAAAAAAAATTGAACGATCAGTCCACTGAAGTTTCCCCTTCATTTTTTATAAAAAAGAGTTGCTGGGGTACAGGTGCATTGCCTTTACAGCCATTTTTCCTGACATATTTGCTTTGGGTTTTTTCACCTTTCTTCAAGCCCTTGTTTTCCCCATCCCTCACGTTTGGCTGCTCACCAGAACAGCTTTTCTGAGATGCCGCACTGAGCATTTCCCATTCAGACCCAGGGAGGGGCTGGAGAAGACATCTGGTGATTTTCTTCCTGCAGATTTAACATGAAAAGGGAATTGGGGAAAGAAAAGGTAGCTTTTCTCAGGCCATATCCTGCAGTGGCCAGGGACCCACCTGGTCCCTGGAGATCTTTAGAAAATCCTCAATGTTTTGCTAACTCGTGAGCTGCCTCACACAGCTCCTGAACAGCAGGGAAGAGCCAGAGCACAGTTAACTTTGTTACTCCCTAAATCTTGTAGCTCCAATGGTCTGCTCCAAGTGCAGGCAGAGCAGCTGCCCAGGACATCCATCAGCCCTGGGGTAGGGAAAAAAACAGATCTCCCTCCTTTCCACTGCTGGAGCTTGAACTGACAGGAGTGGAGGCAGACGGAGCTGAATGCACCTCAGCTTCCTCCATGTGTGCTCAGGGCTCAGGGAGGTGTGGGCAGGGGGAGCAGGAGCACATCTTGGAGGACAGGCACAGAAAGGATTCTGTTGTGCTGATCCCACCTCACCCAACTCCACCCAACCTGAACAAAACAATTGCCTTTTGCCATGGAGGAAAAAACTCAGCTCTTACGGGGCTTAAATCTCTTTCTACCCTTTTCTTGTCAGACAAAAGTCCTATGCCACGTACATGGACTGGAAACTTATTGTGGATGATTTCGGAGACTCAATCTGGAGAAAGTTAGAGCTCCATTAGGAATATTTCTCTTCCCTGAAAGTTTATTCAGCTGCAGCTCTGAAAGTTATGTAAGGGAACAAGACAAAATTAGAATATTGGATAAAAATAGCACTAAAAGAAATGTTCATCTTCCTGCAGCCTTTTGAGGCCACTTTGGGGTCTTTTCTGGTTCTTCACCTAAAGCAGCCCTTGTTCTAAACTGGCATCTGGCTGAATGCCATGGCATTTTCCCTGCCCAGGCAAAAAGTCACCCAGGATGGGAACAGTCTGGTTTCACATCCATTTGTGGCAATGTCCATGGCTATGCTTCCCAGCCCTCAGTGCTTCACTACAGAACTTAAACCCAGCTCCTGACAGTGAGTCAGCACCGAGCTGTCAAACCAAGCTGAAACCTCCAGGAAGCAGAATGTTCTCTCCACATACTTTTTTGTACCACTCAGTACATTACATAAACTCCCAATGGGGAGAGCCATAGCAAGGGTTTGGAAGGATGTATTTATTCCAGCACTAAATTCTAGCATTTAAACTTTCTGACAGCTGCTGTGGACAAATATGCAATAAAAATCAAAGCCAATTCAAAGCTGGTATTCAGAGGTGGGAGACTGCATAAGGACTTGGGTTCTGGGCCATGCTGTGCTTTGTTTAGCATTCAGACAATGTAGAGGACTGCAGCATCCCCTTTCCACACTCAAGTCAAAACCAAGTCACCTTGGCCTCATTTTCCAAGCTTGGCTGTGTAAAGCTAGAGCTCTTTCTCCCATTATCTGAGCATTTGGCTGCCATGGTCTAAAACATGACTGGCTCACGACAGGCAGCTTGTAGGAACAAGGAATTTGAGCACCCTCAGCTGCTCCAGCTCACACCTTCCCTGCTGCTAGCAGCAGATCCTCAGTCAGAGACAGGGACTGAGAGCTGAGGCCAGTAAAATCTCCAGTCACTGCCAGGGCCTGTCTGTCAGGGCCCTTGGGTATCCACACAATGCTCCTATTCACGGTCAGTAGAAATAAAAGTAGCCTGTGCTGCAGAGGTCCTGAGCTCGCTACCGTTCCGTCCTGGAATCACAGGAAAATGTAGGTCGGGAGAGACCCCTGGAGGTCAGCTAAGCCAGTCCAACACGAGGACAACCTGAAACTTTCTCAGAGGAGCTCATGTTTGACAATGAGCTCATTTTTGGACACACTGTTCCAAACCTGAGTCGGGTTACTCGAGGCCCGGAGAGAGACCCTACAACCGCTCCAGGGGTTGCTGCAGAGAAGCCACAGCCTCCCTTACAAATTACCCAAAGCAGAGATGGCACCAGAACCTCCCCTGCTCAGAGCCTTTGGGGGAGGTCAGGGACATTAGCCACAAGCCACCTGCCCACAATGTGAAGCGGTAAAAGGGACCCCACATCTCAAGGAGCCTTTGGAGAGTTATATGTGACTGGCTCCCTCAGAGGTTACATCGAATCACTGCTGTTTACAGCACTCAGGTGGGAATTCCGATGATTCCTCCCTCAAAAGAGCTAAAAGTGTGGTGTGTCCACAGCCAGCGAAGTGGTCCTTGAAGAAATCAGCTCTCCACAACAGTGCACTACACCCTTCAAGCACAAATGATTGCTGTTTCTACCCTCAGTAGGGTACCCTTTTGAGGGTCTGTGTAATCTGCAGTGATAGATAAGGGTTCATACACAGAAAGTGTGGATATTTTGTTAAGTAACAGCAGGTTTGTACCAAACAGCCACCAAGATGGACAATCTGACCCCTTGCTTTTATTGAAGCCCTTCTTTTATTTACAGCAAACATCGAGGTTATCATGCTGCTTATGCCAGTAGTCAAATTAATTGGTGTTCTGGAGAAATCTATAAAAACTGGTTTCAGGACCTGCCAGGACCAGCGCACTGCTGCTGGTCAGCTGTGGAAATACTTTACTATCTTTGACAGAAAATGCCGTTTTTATCTGTAATCTTCTCTTACACTTTGTCTCAACAACCTGTGAAGGAAGAAAGAATTTGCACAAGATCTCTTACTGAACTGCCTTGCCAGTTTTCAGTACTTCTGCTGAGCTGGTTGAAAGAAAAATATACAGAGCAGAAAAGGATCCGTCAGTAGAACAGGGAGGAAATTGCATCCTGGAGCAGAGAAGGCTTTGAGTGATGTTGTCTTCAGCCTCCTGTGAAGCCAGGAAATTCACGGCCCTTTCCAAGCCCTTTCCAAGCCACATTTTGCCCACCTAGGTTATCAGACCCTATTAGAGTTCCCATCAGTTTTGTTCACTTTTTCCCTTGATCTTGTCATGTCATCTTCCCACGATCTTGTCATCTTTCTCCCATGACGCTTGTCAGCTCTCCTTTGTCATTTTTGCCTCCTCGTGGATTCCCAGTATTTGAGACAAGGCCTGTTTTACCTTTACAATACACATCAGCAGAATCAAATAAGGGTACCAAAAAACCTGAAAACCCACAGAGGAAACTGACTTATCATCCGTGTTAGATTTCAAAATTCTCTTCCGTTTAAAGAACAAATGTCTTTGCTGAAATGTTCGCAGTGGTGTGTCTTCTGGGACTAACATTGTTTCAGAAGCTTCTGGAGAAACTGGATTCATCTGTGGTTTAGGGCAAGATAAGCACAGCAGGTGTATTCCCTGTCTCCAGCATCTTGGATCCTCTCCAAGCGGATTTCCATCCTCCCCATTCCAACAAAGCAGTGATCACAAGGGTCACCAATGACATTTTCTTGGCCAATTCTCTATTCTTTTCCACTTTGGCCTCTGTTTGTGATACCCTCACATCTTGTCTCAGCTTTCATGATCCCCTTCTTCAACATTTCTTTCCTGGGAGTGCTTTGCATATTGAGCAAATTAAGAGACCTTCCCACTGGAAATTTGAGTCAAATCAAAGTGGGGGTGTTAGTTTGCAATTTTTTACTTTGAACCAAACTCTCCTAGGAACTTCTAACAGTGTTTTGTGGATTATCAGACTGAAAACAGCAGAGTTATCCCAGTCCCACATTCACCATGTGGTTAAGCTGAGGGACAGAATACAGCAGCACCTCTGCTCAGATCTCTGTATTTGCTGTCCTTGCTTCAGGAAGACACCAGGTTGAGCCAGACTATTGACCAGAGGGAAACTCCTTCTGAAGCTGAGCTTGCACAGTCTGTTCTCAGTGGGGAATGGTTTTCCACTCACTGCAGGTTCCAGAGCCACATCTTTGATCAAATGAGACAGCTCAGAGGAAAGTCTAGCAGACAGCAGCCACATATGTAATCCTAAGGGACTCCCAAAAACCCCTGAAACTGCAATGCAAGATTTTGAGGAGACCAGATAATAGAGGAATGATGTGCAAACGGCACAGGTTCGCTCAGGAGGAAGTGAATGACACCCAGCCACCAACATGTTGATGGTCACAGAACCACAGAACAGCCCAGATTGGAAAAGATCTCAAAAGACCATCTGGTCCAAGCCTTGATGGGAGAGGGAGCCCAGACAAAGCTATGTAGCACCTCAAACACCTTCCTGGGGAAGTTTGGCTGATTATCCTCATGATTCTTTTTTCTTACTCTGTAATATTTCTTTTTTATATGAAGATGATGGGATTACCCTGCCAACAAGGAAGGCCTTTTCCACTTCCGAGGATTTATTACTGACAATCCAAACAATGTGAGGGATTGTCTCATTTTTCTGCTGCTTTTTTCCTACTGTCCATTTCAAAGTTGTGGAGCAAGATCCACCCAGGTGCAGATGTCAAAAGCAATATTAACAAGGTCATCTCTGGTCACAGGCAGCTCTAGTTGCCAGTGGTAGCGTGATGCAGACTTTTCCTTAGTCTCAAAGCACAGCACTTGAAATACCCTGCAGGATGAAAACAATGCCCACCACAGCATTTCTCCCCTAATTTTTGGGAAGAGGGCCAGACAATCACCACAATTAGTCATACATTCCAAATGCAGTCCCCATTCTGAGTTTCAGCCTCTTGCCTGTCCTTGTGTTAAGGATGAGGCTATGATCTCCACCCCAAAGAGGGTCTTTGCCTCAGTCACACACTATCAATCAGTCTGGCTCTCAGTAATGAGGAAAGATTCTTTCCTTCCTTCCACCTTCTATTTGGACCTTCACCTTCCCAGCGGGATCATTTTATTGGGTAAAGGAAGACAGAAATAGACAGAAAGAAACATGTCAATATGTGCATTGAAGAGGAATTGAAAACAAAACATAATGAAATACCTGAAAGCACAAGGGAATTTGCTGGAAACTAGAGGAGAGAGGAAAAGCAGCAGTTATCACGCCTTTTACTGCTGCACATGGAGCTGGTTTTGAAAAGTTCCTTCTCCCTGTCCTGCCTCCCTCCCCCTGTGCCCCCACCCCTCTGGAGAGGGGAAGGTAGAAGAGGTATCATTACAATATTAATCACCTTGAAAAGGGTAGAAACTCAAGATTTAAAAATCCCTGCAAGAGGGAGAAGCGTCTTTAGGGGAAAGTTCAAACAGCTTCTTTTGCTTGAGGACTGCTGGAAACAATATGGCAATCATTAGCTTGTCTCTCTCCAGTTCAGGGTCGTTCATGTAATTCACACATGATGAACAACAGACATCCACATAGGTCCAGCAGCAGTATCAGGGTTGTCTCTCTTGCCAAGAACCGTGCCACTATAAAGCACATGTGTGAGCCCATGTGAGTCTGGAAAGGGTTAATGGGCTGCTGGGGGCTCTCTTCTTGGGGGGAGGTAAAGGAGGGACAGCAGTTCAGATGGAGAACAAGTTTCACTCTGACTGCTGGGCTCTCCATGGACATGGCAGGATGAGTTGTCTGGGAGGGTGGACAACTCTCCCACCTTCACCTGAGCCAGCTGCACTCGCCATGGCTGTGGCAAAAAGCCTCCTGGAATGCATTTGAAAGGACAGAATCAGACCTGGAGTGGAGGTACAAGAATCTACAAGTCCAGCTTGGGTTTTTGGGTTAACCCTGAAGCCTCGCAAGAATGTTTAGCTTAGGCTTCACTGCCCGTTCTTGAATAATTCCAGGAAAACTGGGTCATTTTTTACCCTTATGTGGGAGTATCTCTAGTGACAACCAACCTTTGCTCCCCTCAGACAAGGTAGATTTCCAAAACAACAGTTCCCTTTCTACATGGACCACCAAACACTTGGGGCAGTCTGCAGGGTTTTCAGGACAACCCTGACTGCCAGAAGCTGGCTCTGCACTCTACATTAGAGTTAAAACGAAACATGTCACCAAGCCAGAGAGTTTCCTATTCTCTGGCATCAGACAGATCACTACAAAAACAGAGGCTGCTGTCTGACCTGAATTCTCTTTTACATCTTCCCAGTGCCATGTGCTTGTTCTCCACACAAACATCTGTGCCACTGAATTCCTGGTGTCGTGCTGACCCGGAGCAGTGAGTTCTGTACCATAAAACTGATTTACTTTTAACCAGAACCCACTGCACAGTGGAGGAGAATATTTCCTGCTCTGGCTGTGGCACTGTCTGTTTGGTGACCTTGAACAGGTAGTGTTATCTTTCTTCATCTCTTTGTTAAACAGAGACACTGGCACTGATGACTCTTGTAAAGCACTTTGACATCTACCAGCGATAAAAAGCCAGGTGTTGACATTATTGTGCAGCAAGCATTCACTCTCATCTGCTTTAAATCTCTGCCTCCTTCGTTTTCATTGAATAACCCCTTTGTTCCTGTATTATGAAACACTGTAAGTGGACTCACAGAAGTGAAAAGTGGACACAGACTGATGGTGAGCCCCTCCTGCAGAGCAGGACTTCCAGGGGTGAAACCCTGGCTCCATTGACCCCAGTGGGAATGCTGCCAAGGGGCTGACCACTTTATTGCTGATTCACAGCAAATGATAGCAAAAGAAGCATTTCATAGCATTTTCTACCCTTGCTTCTTGAGGGTTTAGTCATCCCAAAAGTCACTATGAATAAGGATTACTCTTCCTTTTCAACAAATTGATCTCTCACGTAAAACCCTGCCCAGTTAATGATTTCTTCACTGCATGGTGGGGGTTTTTGTTTTTCTGGTGAAGTTACCACCATCTGTGGCCAAACAACACACTCAAGCCCAGTAACCTTTCAGAAAGATGACAGATGATGTCTGCTGCTCATTTCATGTGTTTTTTGCCCAGTACGGTCTCTGAGGAAAGGAAGAAGGTGCCAAAACTGAAATAAGAAAGATAACATTGGTAAATGTCAGAGCTCCCTGGTGAGTGCAGAGGTCTCAAAGACTTGGGAATGCTGAACAGATGACTCACTGGGAAGGGTTGCCACACGTCCTGTTTTTGACAGATGGGACACTGATTTATTGCATTTAGGATCCTAATGGCATTATAGTAGCATCTAGAGGCCTTGATAGTGAAGGTGATGACTTCTGGGGGCTTTGTGGGGTAGAAGTTATCATGCAGTCTGAGGAAACTGGATTTAATATAAAACTTTGAGGCCAAATCCTTGCATGAATATTTTGGAGCTGCTTACATCCAGGGCCTGGTGCTGAAGGGCATCTTCCTTACTGAAAAGGCAGATTTACTCATAGCTGTACATAAAAACATGCCAGTTCTCCATTGAAATGCTGTATATCTATTTTTCACATTTCTTACAGAGTCTGCTACATCTCCCAGTCATTTGGATGCATACTTCACACCTGTTCTGAGCTTAACTGGAAAATGCAGAGATTTTGCCTTAGTCCCATGGACAGATTTCAGAATTATTTCTGTTCAGGTCAGTCCAAAAACATTTTTTTTTCTTTTTCTGGCATTGAAAAATATGTCAGGTTGAAAAATTAGATATCATTTCCAAGTGAATAAGCAATGTATCCTCTATGTGAAATGCTGAAATCACGGTCCAACTTTCCCATATTTCCCTCTGCATTTTCAGCCAAAGCCACTGGCTGAACACAAAAGTATGTGAACAGCCCTAAATCCCACCCTATTTCTAATTGAGTTCACTATTCAACAAATAAATAAAGCCATGCAGCTCTAATGTAATGATGCTTGTGATGACATTTTCCACATTCTGCTCCAGATCTCCATGTCATTTATCCCAGCACAAGCTAGTGTAATACACCCTACAGCAGGATGAAGAGTTTGGAGTCTGCTACTGTCTGTGAACTAAAACAGACCTGGAGTGAAGTCCTGACCTCAGACAATAGCAGCTTTGCCACCAGCAGAAGTGGGACCAGTTTATTAGCCCAGGATTTCTAACTCAGGCATTAGAGGCTTGTATTTTTGACAGTTTTAATCCAGAAGCTCTGAGCTCACTACCATCATCTGTGGATGTGATTACATGGACAGACAGGATAAAGCTGGAGTAGTCAGAGCATTTCTGCTCCACTTCTGCTTCCAAATTTGAAGCTGTCACTCAGCTGGTCCTGTCCAGCCAAATAATTGTTCTTTTGGGGACAAAGTCCCATGGCGAACACACCCCAGTGACCTTCCATTTAACATGGTGCTGAAGGAATACTAATTTGTCCAATCCCCCCTCCCCTTCTTATCCAGTTGAAATAATAAATATTTTACTCATGATTTATTGGATTTCAGTTTGTTGAAAAGATCCTCCAAACAAATGAAGTTTTAATGGCAAAAAACACCAGCCGTAGAGCATTAGAAAATATAAACAGCAGCAGAGACCATTAAACAAAAACCACTTTGGATACAGCTGACACAGTGCTCAGCAATCTTCACCTCCTGAGGCCAGGGCCTAAGAGAGAGGGTCACAGCAAGTCCCTCACTGGAAAAGAAATCTGGAAGGATCACAGATTTGAGTCCTTTGGATGCTGAGGGCTGTAAGAGAGACTTTCGAAGAGAGCAGTCCAGAATTTGGGCTATTCAGGACCATAGGCAAGACCTCAATCACTGAATCCCAGAATGGTTTGGGTTGGAAGGGACCTTAAGGACTATCTAGTTCCAGCTCCCCCCTCCATGGGCAGGGAACCTTGCACTAGGATCAGGCTGCTCACAGCCCCACCCAGCCTGGCCCTGAGGGAGGGATTCACTCCAGAGAGGAAGAGCCAAGGCAACCCCCACACTCTCTGCTCCCTTCCCGCTGCCATTCCCCCTGCACACCATTTTCTGCCAGCCCAGTCCATCCCTCCAGCTCCCCTTCTCTGTCCTGTGCTCTCCTTCTAACAAAGGGGCTCAGGCTGGAGCTCCATCACTGCGCAGACACCTGTGTAGGGGACACCCAGCACTGCCTCACAGATGAGCACATTGCCCTGAATGACCCTCACTGTGAGAAGGGCTGATGTGCACCTCTTCAGGGGGAAGAAATTTGGGTCATTCTGCTCTGCTGTGGAAGGTGGATGCACCACCTGCATGCAGGTAACAGGAGTCAGCACACTGATGGGTACCACAGAGCAATTGTCACCCACTCCAGGGCACATCCAGCGTGCTCACTCGTCCTGTCTCCTTCACACAGCTGCCACTCCTGTCTCTGCATGGCTAGAAGTGAGTTCTGTGTGCCTGGCTTTACTCTCAGTACAGCCCTGGTTACTCCCCTGCCCTCCCATCACTCTGGCCAGCACAACTGGTTGTGCAATCACTCCTAAAGCCAGTGCTGTCAAAACGAACAGATCCCTCAACTACTTCTAGCAGGATGGGTTTTTTTCTGACTCGTTTTGACAGTATCAGAGTACAGTCGGTACTGAATACTCAAGGCTGGAGCAGGGAGAGATCAGGTGGAGAGACAAAACCCTCTATTCCTTCAGAGCAATCAAAGTCAAAGTCTAAGTAGAAAGGGATAAAAAAGAGTTATCCAACAACACAACACTTGTCAAGCCAAGTCCTCGGATGTTTCTGCACAAAGCCTAGGGTCTCATCTATCCACAGCCCTTTCTTAACTCACAGATGCTATTTAAAACAGCCTTGATGAGTGCACAGCTGGGTTTGCCACCTTTTATTCAAACAAGGGAAGCATGGACCAGTAATGTGTTCCAGAGACTGGAAATCAGGATGTTTTGATTTGAGATAAAGTACGAAACATGTGTGAGTGACCAAAGACACCCTGCCTGAGCCTTTCAGGAAATAAGTGATTTAAGACATTTTACCATAAGAGCAAGAGTTTACTGTCAATAAACCATTGTTTACTGTCTACACAAGAGCTGTGGCTACTACTTTATTCAAACATTCATATTTTGTCTACTTAATCCATTCCAAGTCACTGCAAACAATTTCCCTTTCATCAGCCGGGGATGCCTGGGAAAGGATCCTGTCTGCCTGTATGGAATCCAAGCTGCACCTTGACATTCCCAGCATGTCCAGGGCTCCAACCTGCCCCTCCAGCACCACATGTGCACTGACCTGAGCAGTCACCTCTTTCCTGCTCCCTTCCCAGCTCCAAGGGCAATCAGCAGGATTCCCACAGCACTTTTCCGAGGCCATGAAACAAAGTCTACCTTCCAGGAGTGTGGTCCCTGCCCGTACAGCTCATGCAAACTTCACACTTCAGCTCATCTCTGCAGCTCCCAGTCTAAACCCGTGGAGTACCAGCGTGATTCAGGTGCCAAGTAATGAAAAACAATGAGCTTCACTTAAATAAAAACAACCATTAAGCCCACAACAATCCGCAGCAAAAAGCTAGTTCTGCTCCAACCTGTGGGCTCGCCATAGAAAGGCTGACCCCACTGGGAAAAGTCAAAATCCATCTGATTGTAGACCACATACCAAATACTCACAATCAGATTTATTTCATGGTTTAGAAAATCACTAAGTCATCACTATGAGCACCACGCCGAGCTGTGTACTGAAACAAATCATAATTAAACTGCAGCAGACCAGAATTTTTCCAGGAATGAACAATGTCAGGAGCAGAAAGTAACCAATGTGGATTTGCAACAGATCATGCAACAATGGTTTCAGGGTAAAAAACATTCATTTGTTTGACTTATGAGCACGTTAATTTCATTTTTAACTAAAGATCAGGACAGGATTCAGGTTAAGGAGAAGGCAGCAAGAAGGATGAGGTAGGTAAGTGAAGTTCCTAAAAATAATCACCTATAATAGCAAGGGAGAAAAATAGAGAAATCAAAATACATTCACTGAGGAGGATGTAGATACAAACAGAAATAGCTCAAAGTTCTGTAATGAACAATCCCACATCAGTAATGAGCCTAATCCAAAGCCCATCGAAATCAAGGTCTTTCCACTGACTTTGCCCTTTGTGACTGCACGACAAGCAAAAACTTTTCCCATTACAGACTGTCTGCTACAAAATCTTTTCTGTTTCTCTACACATTTTTCCACTGTTCTTAATAAAGTAATTTTCTTACATTATGTTAATATTAAAAAAAAAAAAAAAGAAGAAAAGAGAAAGCCTTCATAAATACACAATCAAGCCTGAGGTAATTTTCCTAAAATAATTTTTAAATAAACTGTTCTATACAAACTTCAGTCACTTCAAAATGTGCTTTGAAACTGAAGACTGTGGAAAAGTTAAAGAAGTGATTGCTGATAAATAGTCCCATATGATTTATCGAATATAATATCCTTCCCCCCACAACAGAGTGATTTTTCAGATCCCAGGGCATGGACTTTTTGCCTGCTAAAAGATGTGTGCTGAGGTTTAATAAGGTATTTATATGCTAAAGAGCTTCCTCCTGTTCCAGAACAACGTATACCTATCCAGCATCAGCAGTATTCTCATAAATAGAAAAATCCCTTAGGATGAAACTGAGCTAAGCTGGTGGAATTATATAGAAATGACATGTAAAAAATACCTTATATGTTCCTCGGTGCTGTTGGAGTAGGAAGGATGCCCTGCTTTAGTCAGGTTGTAGCAACACCCAAAACTTTATCCTATTAGATGTGATTAAATGTGATAACATACATTTAGATGACTGGCTAAATTCCACAGAAATTTTCCTGGGATCTGAGGGGGAATGGGAGCAGTCACTACTTGATAATACAATAAAACAGCAGATGGAGAGCTTTTGGTGGTGAGATTATAGGGTACCATCTCTTAATAGCAGCTCTGAGAAGCCAGGACCCCTTTCCCTCTTTCAGGACAGCTCATCTCATTGTATTGCACTGGGCCTTAGGAATATGTGATCTGGAAAGACTCAGTGTGTAAAACAAGCCCCAAATAGGCAGCTTTTCAAGTCTCTGAAAAGTCTCTACTGCACCAGTTGCCTTACAAAGCACTCGGAACTCCTCCCTGGGTGAGCTGTTCCACTCTGGTTTAACACATGCAGAGATACCCAGCACTGGCTGTAAAGGATTAGCACTTTCTGCCAGAAATCACCCAGGTTCAAACAGACCCAGGCACATCCCTGTGCAAAATCCTCAGGTGTAACCAACCTCTCTCTCCTGCCAGAGCAGCTCGAACACGTGCGTGGGAAACGCACAAAAAACAAACGGAGCAGGAACCCAAACTTTGTGCTTAGTTTATTGTTAATCATGTGAGGAGCTGGAGTAGAAGTACTCCAAACCAGCTTTTCTTAGGACTTGTGTAAACCAACAGAGGCCTGATGTCTGCTCCATGGAGGGACAGCAGCTCCAGGCCAACAGCCACATTCCTTGGTGGGGTGAAATCATGCGTGTGCTAACCCAGCTTTTCACAGCCCTGGAGCTGGCCACGATCCCCAGCCCCACTCGGGCAGAATGCGGGCAGGAACAGGCAGATCCATCTGTAGCCATCTGCCAGATGTGAACTCAGATGTCTTCGGAGTGCTTGGAAGGACATAATGAGTGTTCCTTTCCTTGGCAAGGAAATGGCTGGGATGAGCTCTCTGAGCTCTAAACAGGAAACAGGTTCTTCACTTTCAAGTGGCTCAGTGAAAAATATCATCCGTAAGTGACAGTAATGCCTCTGCTCACATGCAGCCAGAGGATGCCAGAAATTCAGGTGAGAACATGTGAGAGCCCCAGAGGCAAAATACTGGCACAGAGCAGAGTGGGGTAACTGAGCATCATGGTCCCCTGGGCCAGCACAGCTGATATCCAGCTGCTAGGATCTTCCAAAAGTACCGAATTCAGGGCATTTTTAGAAGAGTCTAGGAAGAAAAATGAGAGGGCGGGGAAAACTACTGCAAATGTTCACCCTAAAACTTTCAGAACAACAACCAGCATGAAAACCTTTTCTGTAAGAAGATTAGATAAAGGTGCATTTGGATGGGGAACATTGATTGTGCCACACATCTCTGAAAAGGCACATAAATGTCCCCAGGTGTCCCAGTAGACCCAGGACGTGGCTAAAAAATGCTCTTGCAGCTGAAAATGGGGTGCGGAACAAGATGATCTTTAAAGTCTCTCTCAACCCAAACTATTTGGTGACTCTATGGACCGTAATGGTCACAAAGGTGAGGAAGGAGTCAGCTGAGTGTGAACATGTGGAACTCACTCACATGTCTCGTGTTCTTGTGTTTGTTATAGGAAAAAAAGGCTGAGTGTGGGTGGGTGGGCTGAGATGCCCCCACTCTCACAATGTGGAAACAATAAATCACAGGAAGCCCTGGAGAGCCACCTGTGATTTTTAAGTGTGAAAAACCCTCTTTCTTCTGACTCTATGATTCTACCTTCAATCTTAACCTCAGCCCAGCACAGGTTTCTTGGGAAAGGTCTCACAGCCCATAAAGCTCTCCCTGGGAAGGGAAGCCCATGGCTCTGAGATCAATGGCTGAACCCCTCAGGTCCTGTCTCGCTTGGACAATGTGGTTTTAGTCTTGACCCCACATAGACTTTGTCCCTTGACTGTTACACCACTACATCCTGCTTTGGCTATCCCAGACTCCCATGACACTCAGCCCACAGAAGGAATGTCACATCTTTCAGCACCCTGGTTCTGCTTCACTGACTACAACAGGCTTCCTTTGAGGCCGCTGCTGTCTCACCCTTCCTTGGCACTTTTTACCTGCCTCCGCCTTTCACATTTCTCTTTCCTCCCGAGATTTCCCAGCGGGAACCCCTGAAAATCCTAAATGCCCAACACAGAGCAGGGAGGAGAGGGAGACAGGGGAATTCATTGATCCCATCATGGCTAGACTTCAGGCAGTGGTTTCTGTAATTCCTCAGCCTTTTCTCCATCCTCTGGAAACGGGGTCACCGTGTTGATTTACAGACGTAGGAACCAAACGCCTCTCTCAGGCCTGGTGGGTAAACAGGCCCAGCCTCCCCAGCAGCCTTGCACAGCTACATATGGCAAGCAGAGCTTCACAAAGGCTTTTGTCCACTTTTCCCATCAGTCAGACTCTAGGAAGACAAACTGTGGCCAAGGTTACCTGATCAGTGACCCCCAGCCTCTGGCCCTGCCTCAGCAGGCCCCAGAGATCTCAGTGTCCATTCCCAGCCACACACAGATGCTCTCCCCTGCCAGGTTTTCTGTCCTGGGAAACATTTCAGTCCTTTTCCCTGGGAAATGAGGGCTGGAATTAGAGGCATCAACCTCAGGAGAATATTAACCTGAAATCAGACATTTTTCACCTTTTGTCTAGGCAGTAGACTTTTCCAAGCCAGTTTGGTCTCAGTGCCCAAGTTGGAGAATGGCATCCCATTCTCTCCATCACCAAGACAGGTAGGAAATGTCCTACAAGCACAGAGGAGCCAGTCAGGGACTGGGGACATCACCCTTTGCACTTCTACCATGAATAACAACCTTTATTTCTCTCTCCTCTCTGCCTGCCACAGTAGAAGTCTGCTCTTGGTTAGTGTTTCCAAGAGTCCCCTCCGCTATCCTTATAAATATGAAATACATGCTGCTATGTTTGCAATTATGGATGTTTAAATGAAATCTTAATTACTAGAAGAAGGTATTTTTAGTCATATTTACACTACCTAGAATGAACAATGACAATCCCTATTATGTCAGATGTCAAAGTATTTGTTATTGTTGCTGTTGTCACTCTTTTGACCAGCTCTTAAGCCATAATTGAAGCCATTTATAGAAAAAAATTACATTGTAGTCTCTGTTTCATTTTTTTGCAATAAAATCAACAAGCTAAACTCTGCCTCAGCTACAAAGGAGTTAATGTAAAGAATAACAGTGGGAACCATGCTCTTCTCAAAGGGATATTTATTTGGTTTTAAAGAACTCGTTCTTCATGCAAAGAAAATGAAGGTTGGAAACAGAAGAGAAACATCTGCCTGCTCCAAAGTTATGAGAAACCTTGTTGCACATTCCTAACCTTTCTCCTGTCCTTTTGGCCAAAAATCAATTATTTTTCTTTTAAGGCAGCATATTCATGTTGGGCAAGTGGGCAACCAGCACATAACAATCACTGTTCAGAGCTAAACAGAAATGGATTCACAAAAGAGAAAGGGCAGAATATATTTTCACTTCTGGGACTAAATTTTTCAATTACTAGAGACATCTCTCTGGATGAAAGATTTGATCTTTTCAGGTCTTTAAGATCTGGCTAGGCACAGGATGGTCACAGCAGACACTTAATTGCTTCAGGTTTTGAAGCAAAAATCAAGAAAATATCTTTAAAACTCTTTTGACATAATTTTCCCACTCTTTTGAATGAAAATATTTAGCAAAATGTTGATTTCTTTGAGATGGATGTTTATCTTAGCAAAAGATTTCAAATTTGTACTTATTTCTGCTAGGACTGGGCGTGGCCCCCAGCAACACAGCTTTGAACCCTGCTTTGAGTCATTTGGGCTGCAGTGTCCACTTAGATATGTGGAGGAAACTGAACACCAGCTCATGTTATTTATTAAATTCCATGGCCTGTCCAGGGGAAGAATAGAATAAAAGACTGTTGAGAAATCCTAGCATATCCAAAATGTATTACCAAAATATCTTTACGCTTTCAACAAGTCAAACTGAATGGATACTTTCATTTAATCAAACTGCTTTTCCATCTTTTCAGCTGCCTTTCCTATCTATTTAGAGGCATTTTTCTTGACTGGCTGAATACAACTGTAAAAACATCAGACTAAAGCACTTAAAGACACCAAATAATGCTTTTGAGAACAGGTAGCTTTACAGAGTCCAGAAGGAAATAGCTGAAAGCTAAAATGTTTGGTTTATTCTGCAGAAGTGGGGCATAATGAAAACAGCTGGAAACAATTTTGATGGCAAGCTTCTTTTATACATCTCAACATCTCCCTAACCTCAGCATTCACCTTGAGTACAAATTGCCCCAGCAACTTGCAGTCCAGGATTAAGAAACTATTGCTTATTTAAATATAGATTTGCTGGGGATATCCACAGGAAATTTGAGGAGCTACTTGCTGAATGCAGACCATTGTTTGCATTGCAGCAGCACGGAGCAGACTCCAGCAAACCAAGCACAGCGTGCAGGGCACGGTACAAATTTTGGAGGTGCCCTCCTGAGCTCAAATTGCCATAATTTTCCACGATTACCACATCACCTAAGCGCTCAGATCTTCATGGTGAGTTGAAAAGCTCCTTTTTCCCCCAGACCTCTCCCAACCCCATGCAGCTAATACCCAAAAAAAGGGTTCTCATCAGCTGTAGCAGAGGGGAGCTGTGGGCATAGAGGTGGATGTGACTGGTTCAAGGTTACACAGGGAAGCCCTGGCAGAGCCAAGAGTAAATCCACATCTCTGGCACCAAAGCCTGTGTCACAACCAAAGCCAGTGATCCTCTCTGATCTTGCTTCTCTCTTGCTCACATAAATATTTGCATGGCTAGAATAAAACCACATTGCATTTTTGTCCCCTTAGGAAAAACAACAAACACTTAAAATATTTCTGCAGTTTCCCCCCACAGCCTTTTTAAGGAGCTGGTGGGGAGAATATATTTTTATTTTTCTTGGCAAAGAAGGAAAGAAGGAGCAGCCCAGGTGGAGTCAGACCCCCTGAAAACCCTTCATTCTTCAGCTCTGCCTGCCCAGGCGTCACAGCAGCACAGCTTGAGAGCCAGCTCAGGTGAAGGGAACAGCTCAGCAGCAGCAGGAAGGCTTTTGTGAGAGGGTCACTTGAACATTTTCATGGGAAAGTTGAACAATCCTTGCTGGATTGCCCGTGCCAACTACAGCTCACTTGAATTGACCCACATCTGATTTCAGTACAAGCATGCACTGAATGTCTCCAGCAGGATTGTCACGGAGGATGAACGTGATTAATCCACGCCTCTCTGTCCTTCCCAGGAGCAAGGAGAACAACTCATTCCCTGGAAAAACCATCCAGAGCCATCTCTGGCTCTGCCAGTGGAATTTCACCTGCCTGTGCCAGCAGCATGCTCAGCTCTAGTATGAGTACCAGAACATGCTCACATCCACATGGAACAGCACAGGGTGGCAAAACTCCACACTTTGCTCCAAGCCCTCCTGACCTCTCTCTTGGGAGGACAACTGGTTGATTTTGCAGAAAAATCAAGCCCCCATCCCAACAAGGAGAGACAGCAGAGGTGCTTCCCTCCTGCTTCCCTGCAAGGGGGCAGAGGGGGAGAGGGAAGGCATGGATGTCTTCAATATGTTTGCCCATTGCAGGCCTTTATTCCTAACACATTTCTTCTTTTATGCAAAACATATCTCCTCTGGTTTTTGTCTCCTTGATTTCATTTTAAAATGCAGTGTTTTTATGGCATGAAGAGATAAAGATATGAGGAGGGGAGGGAAAGTGGTACAAAAAGCAATTAAGTGTGGTGGCTGGTTATTGTAATGCACTAAGGACAACCAAAACCATTCCCTCTGGAAAGGGGGGCCATTTCTCCTGCTGATATCTACAGGATTTTCACAGCTCCCATTAACAGAACTGGAAACTATCCAGGTAACACTCTTGTCTCGGTCAAAGATTAGACTATCATGTATGAGATTAATGGAAACCTTTCAAAGGAAGAAGCAGCATCACTGTTGGATCACTCCACCCTTGTCAGCCATTTGTTTAATTTATATTTGTGCTCCAAAATTCTTGTATTACTACATGAAGGTTCATAACTGAAGCAATAATCTGCTCTAAGGAGCTTTATTGAGTACATCTATGCTGAGCAGCAGAGCAGAAAGAAGTACAGGGAGGCCCTAGAAGTTCTGCTTTGGAGAAAATGGGTCACATAGTTTGGTTTTTTATAAAATGTGCTTTGGAGATTTCTGAGATTTCAGGATATTCACATCTGTCCAGTGATCCAACCCACTGGGCAAATCCTATGGCACAACACTTCCAGGGTGTTACTGTCCTCTGCTGTCCAACACATCTGATACTGGAGAAGTGCCCACAATTTGAAATTTTTTTTGTTGGAAATAGAAAAGCTCAGGTCCACAAAATTTTTTGGTGAACCATGGGTTATACAAATAACCCAATTTGAAAACTGAGATCAGGCTTTCTCAGGGAAAGCACTGCAGGCTCGGAGGGTATGGTACCACCCTCCCACCACAGGGCCAACTCTTCTTGCCAGCTGCAGCTCCCACTGAGAACATGCACCTGAATCCCTGAGCATTTCTGACTCAGGTTCAGTCCAAGACCTCCAACACTGACCCAGACCTTGACACACCTCAAAAAGGCTCTGGGCCACTCCAATTCCTTCTGTGCAGAAGTTTCCCAGCTGCTCCTGCTTCCAAAAGCAGCTGAACCAAGAGCCTCCTCAGTGCTCAGAAATCACCCTAAGCCACGAGGGTCTGCCAGACTCTCCTTTGTGATACCAAGGTCATCTCCCAAGAACCTCGCTGAGCTCAGCACCAGGTCCTGCCAGTGCCAGGAAGGATTTGGGAGGCACAGCTCCCTGGCATGCCGTGGGCCATGAGCACAGACCAGCACCTCGGCCCTGGTGATGGAAGTTAACACGAGCTGCTACAAGCTGGGACTACTTTCCATACGAATCTGGTCATAACATTAAAACAAACTATTTCCGGACTGCAATTATTGCACCTCATAGAGAAATTGCACAACACTGGAATTAACAACTGCTCGAGCGCATTTAATTACTAACAGATACCTTTAAACTTGTGGTTAGGAAACTGTTAGCCATTCCCAGAGCATGTGCCCCACCATCAAGTCCCGCTCTGAAGCATTTTCAGAATCTGCTGATCCATAAAATGTACCATTGGAGAAGGTTTGTTTTGGCAGGGGTCTTGGTTTTGTCCAGCAAACTAATGGTGTCCGTTAACACACCATTACATACCTCGTTAACATACTTGGCAACTGGGATTTCCCCTCAAGAATAAAGAAATCGTGTGTAAATCATAATTATTGTCCGCCTGGCAGTATCAATCATCACACACAAGGCACTTGTTCTAATTCTCTACCCACAAAATCGTTCCTTGCAAATGCAACTGGGGCTGTCCTTGCCCATGGCAACTTACAAGGAACTCACCAGCCAAGCCCTTGTGCTGTGAGTTTGTAACAGGCAATTCCTATCAGGAGGCAGAGCCGTGGATCAGGATGGGCTTGTTTTCATTGCTTAGGCCACAGGCTCTTTTGGGATACCTTTGGGGAAATCTTGCAGAGAAGGTTCTTTTATTAGAGGGGTTCAGCACTCAGTTTTTGGGTGAGTTCAGCTCCACGCTGTGACACCCAAGTTGCAAACTGGGCTTTCAGCAGAGCTCAAAGCTGGTCCTCTAAAGCTCTGCTGAGAGTCTGGCACTAAGAAAGGTGGCTGAGGGGTGAGACACACCCCCCAGTGTGTACACAGAGGGTTTGGTCCCCACTTCTAGATCTGAGATCCAGGACTAGTGGGTAAGATTTCATTCCTTGAGCTGATGCACCTAATCAGGTGACAAAGGCTTTCCATGATGATCCAAAATCACTCTCAAACCCGTGGGTTGGACATTTTAAAAACACAGCAGTGATAAAATAATAATACCAGCAATATGGCAGCAGATGTGGCTGCCAAGGAACATTATCTACTTTGTGGTTTGTGACACAAACTGTGATAGAAAACACTTGCAGCAAGAGAGATTGGCATTACAGCCAAGGAAATAATTCTACTGTGCAGTCAGAGCAAATAGAGGGTGGGGATCTCAGGCACTGAAATTTGTTGGGTATGAGAAGGAGTAACAACTGTCACACAGCTCTCAGCTCTGGCGTTGCTCTGGGGCAGAGACAGCGTGGACAATCTTGTGATCCTGCTTTTAGTACTCTGTGATTTCAACTCTCTAAAATAATGAAGTGCAGTGAAGTGCTTCCTGGACAGGAAGGGATGGATGAGCATTCCTATCAGCCAAGGGAACAGCGTTCCTAGAACACTCCTAACAGCCTCTGCCCTTCAAGGAGGAAAGTGGAGCAGCCTGAACTCACCACCTCCATCGCTTCTGCATTTGCTAATGAAAGAGAATTCCAACAGAATCCCTGCTTCCCCCCACCAGCCCTTGCCCTGCAATGTAATGGTGGTAATTTGGAGGCAGTGTTTAGTTATAAAAGCAACAACAGAAAAAAGAATAGAGGATTTGCACTAGAAACATAAAACATCTTTCACAGTTGCAGCTCGGGAGTCTCATGACAGTGAAGAATATATTTATTTTCTGTCTTTGCATTTGCACTTTATCTCTGGTTCCTTCCCAACACTCCCAGCCTGTATTGCTTGTAGAAAAAGAGATGTACTAGAGACTAAGACAGCAGACTGCAGTATTTTCAGGCCTTGATGGAAATCTGCAGTGTATTTTCCAAGCTCGTAAATCTCAAGAGAAGTGTTTCATTATTCTGTTCAGGCAGTGTGGAATAGCTGAGCTACAGATCCTCTTGGATGTTTCCTTTCTAGGCCATTCCACAGACAGGCAACATTCATTGCAGAAGTGCCCTTAAATTCTTTCACCAGCCCATTCCTCTTCAAACAAGTTAGAACTGAAAATTCCTCTTTCAAGTCCTGTACGATAAATTGCAACCTCAACATTCCAGCCTGAAAGGAGCATTTTTCCTCTTCAAGCACTTTGCCTTGTAGGTAGATGAGGACAAAAGCCATGACCTCCTCAGCAAATCCAGGACACCAGAAGCCAAAGTAAACAGCTTTTTTACAGTGTTTTGTTGTGCTTAGGAGTAACAGACACAGTTTTCTTGGAGAAAAAGCAGGATTAATTCTGTTACCTTCACTGTAAGTTAATGGATGCATTAATTAGCAACAAATATATGAAGTTCATATATAGATCCAAGTTAGCATTGTGTTTGGTAGTCCTCAGTTCAGGACCACCTCATCCAGGCACAAGAATCTGTGAGATCCTTTAATACTTTTATATAAGTGCAAAGGATATTAAATCAGCTTGTTATTAAGCCATCTGGAAAATGTAAGCTGCATTTTAGGAGTGACTGCATGAATTGTCCAAATGCAATGCATTTTTCCAAGCTATTCTCACTGAGGAAACAAAGGAGACATAGAAATACCTCAGAGGGGGAAAAAAAGCTCTTTTTTCTGGACTAAAAATTACAAGGGTGGTGGCTTTGGCCAAAGAAGACCAAGAAGTTGGTGTAGAAAGCAGACTCCTCACTCAGTGCACTCCATGCTCTCAGGAACAGCTTTGCAAGGGTCCGTGTTGCTGGCATAACCATCCTGTTTCTTTTGTCAGTGTCACATAAAGGCATTTCAACCTGGGGGAAAGGTGCTTCCAGTCAGACCTTCTCTCAGCTTTTAAAGCACTGACAAGTCCCCAGAAAAGAGCCCAAAAGGTCAGCCTGAAGGAAGTGGATGTACAGCAGTTTGCACTGTGGTGCACTGCACTTTAGGACCTGCAAAGACACAGACTTCAACCATTCCTAAGGAGCTTGGAGGCCAATGGGGAGCAAGAGCAGCACATCTGCTCACAGAGGAACACGAGTGAGATGAGAGCACCCTCTTTTATGTCCTTGCTGTAAAGCTTCTGTCAGGAGAAGGGAAGTAGGGGAAAGCAGGGTAAACCAATTAAGACTAATCATCAAGCAATAGATGAAGATTTGCTACACCTTTTCCATCTGTCTTTTTAGAGAAGGGTAGGCCTGTACTAAAAGATGAAGTCTTTGACCTTAAGTGATGAATGAAAACATAACTGATAATTCAAACCTGACATGGGGGAAGTTTAAAGAAGGGTTGTCCCAAATGGCTTCAGTATGTTCAAAAGCTACTGCCAGGAACATGGATATTTTTTTTCCTGTGTTTGTTGGTTGCTCTGCATTTAAAACATCTCTGTATGTTTGTTTTTCTTCCGGTCTTTTGTGGTTGCTTTGTAAACATCTGGGTTGGTTTTCTAGTCCTTTGTACCAAAAGCGTGTGTGTGTGTGTTAGTTTTGCCAATGGTTCTTATGTAACATTTGTGGGGATGAAGGAATTGGTTAAATCAGCTCCTTTGAAAAGCCATCCCAACACAAAACTATTCCAGGAGTATCTCATGAAATGTCCTCTTCCCCCTTCCATAATGTACCATCAATTTTTCCTGACTAGGTTAAAAACAGAGCCCTCTATTTCAGCAGTGATTACTCAATATGACATTTACTCCTTGCAATACCATGTTCCTGCTGAGTTAAGTCACCAAAGGGCCCATATGCACTTTCAGTCCAAATCAACTGGCATAGGGGAGTGCATTTCCCAAAAATGTGACCCTTGCATTTCTTCTCTACTCTATGGAGCACCTAAATACAGCATAAAAAATGTTAACCCCTCCCAGAAGTGTAAGAGTGAAATTTAGCAGCAGAAAATAAATTGCTCCACTGCCTTTTCCTGCAATAGATATGATGAGTTATTTGACAGCTACGTTGCTAACTTTTAAGCTCCTCTGAAAGCCCCTGCAGTTAATATTTTTATATTACCTCACACTAATTCTCCTCCAATAAATGAGGAGTTTTGTAGCTTTAAAGACCCAGGGAAACACTTTGTCTGTAAAACTCTCCTGTACAATCCAGCCCATAAATTTTTTACCTAGCATTTCCTACCATAAACTTTGGGATTTCAGTTGTTCTGTCACAAGTTTTCAACAAACATTTGGTGTGACTAAGACCTCTCTTGTTGGTGCAGGAGTCCAGCCCATTGTGCCCTCCATCCAGCTGCTGATCTGCCCACTGCCTGAGGCCATGGGTGCCTCTTTTCCAGCCTGAGGTGAGAGCCTACATCAGTTTTTTGGGAAGTCACAGGGAGCCGTATTTTAAAGGAGGACCCCTTTCCTCATTTCCCTTGTCCTCCAAAAGGAGGAAAGGTAGGTGTCCTGGGTTGAAGTATATTCTGTTACCATCTTCATGAGCTGTTGGAACCAGGTGGTGTTTTCCTTGCCTACTCCCCCTGGGCTATCTGCTGTTAATGGGCCATCAGTGCCTGGTCCCATGACTCAGAGATAACACCCCCCTGGACTACCTCCTGTTAATGGCCCATCAGTGCCTTATCTCATGATTCACCATCCCATTGTGAGATGCTCCGCCCAGAGGGAGGAACCAACTATTCCATCATGGATATAAGCTGAAATCCTGAACACCACAGCAGCACTTGCCTACTGGACTCCCAGAGGAAAAGAGCTACTGCCGGATTTCCAGACCTTTCTTTCTACAGGATCCCCGTGTCAACAGAACTGCTTCGCTTGGACTGCCTCCACCATTAGAGTGTCAGGTTGTATTTCTGACTTTGTCAGTATCCTTGTATTACTGCATTTGTTTATTTCTTTCTTTTTTTTTCCATTAAATTATAATTCTGACTTGTGATCTCCCACTGGTTTGATTTCAAACTAGTACAGTAGGTAAAAGGAGTGAGGTAAAAAGGGAGGAGAATACATGAAAGGAGAGCTATAAACACTGAAGGAAAAAGCTCTGCAGGAAGAGAGGAGCTGAAGAGGCTGAGAGTAGAGAGGTCAGTATTATGGTGCTACGTGGATTGTACATTAAAATCTCATAATGGGCTCTTTTCCTTAGGAAAAAATAATGTCTTTTCACAGGCTTTTGTGATTACAGCGTTCCCCCCTCCTCCATTCAGAAATGCCCCCACAAAGCTCAGTCTTCTTAATATGTTTGGTCACAAATGGGAACAAGCTGCACTTTCTAAATAAATATTTTAAGGGGTTTTTTCCTTCTCTTCAACAACAGAGTTCATGTAACAGATTATCTGAACCAAATGGGTTTACAGTCTCCTACTTCCCCAGTTCCTCACCAGTAAAACTACCACAGCAGAGGCAGACCACACTTCAATAACAGCAGTGCAGTTGAAAGAAAATGTGGGGTTTGCTCCACTTTGAATTTGGGTCAGTTTACCCAGATTTTTTTTTTTTTCCCACTAGACCACTAGGCAATACCAGATACATCCCTGCTTCTCAGGAGGCATCCTTGCTTCCATTTTGCACCCATGTCCCAAACATCAGACAGGTGGGTAAAGTTTTGGGGAAAGGGATGGAATGCTGCACATCCTGATCTCAGAGGACAAGTGTGGACACAGGGCTCTGAGTTTGCCCAAGCACAGCCACCTCTCAAACCACTCAGTGTTTTACATCTTTGCTGGCTCCCCAGGGCTGTGGTTGCAAGTTGTGTTTGTCCAGATACACGGGGGAACGAAGAAGTGAAAGCAAGCAAGGAGAAAAATTATGCTGTCACCAGGAAAATGTTATTCTGACCGTTACTGGAGTTAGAGGTAGCAGATAAATCTGTAATGATGGGGACAGACAATGATGGAGCACTACAGCCCTGACCTGAAATTTCCTGAGTTCATACAACATCTTGAGCTTTTATCCAGGTCACCAGATGATGCAGGAGGTATCTATACTCATTTCTCCTATTATTTTCCCTCCTATGTCCCAATAATTAACTAACTAACTAACTAAATAAATAAATGGTTATGATTTGGACCGAACATTGATAATGGAGTTCTATTGAACATGGAGGTTGGACCAGAGGACCCACTATGGCCCCTTCCAATCTTACCTATTCTGTGATAAACAGGATTTTGAAATATTCCAGCCAACATCCAGGGATTTCCCATGAAAGACTACATGACCTAATATCACATCTATGCTTGCCATGTCTGCATGAATCTAAGCCTCATGTCTTCTTTCTCACTATGCTAGCAGAATTCATTAAAAAATTTCAGGATCACTGGAAGAAAGCAAAGGTAGCACAGCCAAAACTTCTGTTTCTGTCTCAAATTAACGTTGTTTCTGTTCTTTGACTTCATGCAGGTGAAAAGGCACTTTTAGACAGCCAGATATTTCTCTGAATGAAGAATAAAACCACACTGGCTGTGAAGAGGGAAATAAACACACATTGGCAAGGACCACACAAGACTAAGACAGCAAATATTGCCCCCCAGCCCCCTCCATGATGCCCTGTCTTGTTCATCCCATAGATGCCAGCACAGAGTGACAAACACTCTATTGTCACTCTCAGATGATGAAGGTTCTCAGTCTGTTTTGAAAAACCTTGGATGATAAACATCACGGGTGACAAGCACCCCACCAGTGACCCCTGCAGATCTTCATCCCCAAGGCTAAAATACCATCCTTTCACAATTATGGGGTGAGACTAATCTGGTAAAGAGCCTTCAATCCCTTCAGGATCTTGCTCAGCAGATCTTTACCTGTCCTGGTGAAGGTGCCTCATGAATCCAGAGCCGTGGGTTGGTTTGGTGATGGCTTTATCTGCTCGTGTGCTGACCAACAAATGATGTGACACTCACATGGGCAAAAGCCAAAAATCTTTGAAGGGTTTAAGCACAAAGCCACAAAGAAAGACCTTAAAATGAACATGGTAATAAACTACAGGAGATGAAGGGCTGCTAAAACCAAATATCTGAAATTTGGAGAGTGCTGGTCACAAATGCAAAGCAATGATCTTGCAGACCAGATGTGAGGGGTCACAACTGAACAATGTGGTGCAAAAGAATCATGAAGAGGAAAAATTTAGTGAAGTAATAATAGGAGCAGTGGCAAAGCCCCTGAACTCTCTGAGCCAAAATGGGAATTTTACTCCCATACAAAATGGGAATTTTACTCCTTCAAATTTCTAAGAAAATATATATGGAAGTATTTAAGTCAGGTTCATACCTTGAAGAATGAAGGCTTCTTAAGCAGGAAACATATTGGACTCCTCTCCAGGAGAAAATGTGAACCTCTCCACCTCAAACAAGGTCTTCAGAGAAGCCTAACCTGTGAAGTCTCTGTTTCTGCTTGCCTTAATATTAGATCCATTTCAAAAACATGCATAGGCCAAATGCAGAGCAGTGCCCAATCACAAGAGTAAAATTCCACTTCTTCTGTCTGTACAAAAATCCAAACTTTGACAAAATCTGGAGGAGCCATGCACTTAACTTTTGTCTGTCTCTGAAGATCTCCAGGATAGAAAAAGCCCTGCATGTTCAAGGTCTGGAGTGTGTCCACAGCTCCAGAAATGAGGAGAAAACATCTCTGTGTCCAGAACTGAGGGAATGAGATCTGAATGTTTGTCAGTGGGAGAAAAAATATGAAATTCCAAAATGTGAGGTTTTTAAACTGGCTTTTAGGCTGAAACATGAACATCAATAATCTACTGTAACAACCAAATGCAGGTTTGTAGTTTGAAAAAAAGCAACAAAACTGTTTAATCAGAGCTTTTGTGCGTAAGCTCTGTTCCCACAGAAGAGACCCCTTTGTTGAAAGCCAAGTGAGTACCAAACCAAAAGTCTGGATTATGACAAGAGGTGTCACTTAATACCTTGCCAAACCTGATCAGATTAGCACTGTTCTTTCACACAGACACTGCAGACCCCAGATAAAGCCTGACATACTCACAAGAGGACCCAGCACCTGCAGATAACCAACACAGAGCCATGAACACAACTTCTTTATTCCTGGTGGGGACACCAGGTCCCTGCTAACCTTCCCACTTCCACTGTGGCTTTCTGAGTCGTTCCTGACGTACCCAGGCACATCTTTGGCCAACTGTTACAAATAACATGCCTGTACAAGGGTAACAGGATGAATCTGGCCAGAGGAAACTGAATAAAACATGACTTCAGACAGAGTCCCTCTTGGTTTTGCACTGTCAAGCAGCCAAGGCTACAGCTTGTAGCTGCATGAGGTGCATAGCTGAGATAAACAACCACTGGTGACATTTTAGGCCAGCTGAGGTAATAAATGAACACTGACCTCCATCACTATCTCAGATGAGTGGAAAATATTGGTCAATTGGCAGCAAGTTTCCACGAGCTGACTTAGGATAACAGACCATGCCCTGCTTTTTCTGTGTTTTCGTTCCTAGTTTTGAATAGCTTTTTGTTGCAGAAAGCCTTTAAACCAGAGAGCACACCCAGAGCTCCAAGGCATCAGAGCCAGAACTTGGGTGAGGAATGCTCTGACCTTGATACAGGACAGATATGGTGGCTGTAGATTATACCATTATTTTTTTTCCATGCCAAAAGGAGTTCTCCATGCCGCGCTCGGAAGAGAGGAAGTGGTGATAAGCAATGTTTACGTGTGGTGCAAATCTCTTTAACGTGAGGGCACGGCCAGGGACTGGCACCATTGTCTGACCCAGCACAGACCAGCTCCAGAGATGTTGGAAGGGCCATAACAAGGCAATTCTCCCTGAGGGATGTAATGCACTCTTTGATGGAGTTTGCCTAAACCAACCTCCCTAAAAGTCAGCACATCCTCTTGCTCTGTGGGGCAGGGTTGACCAGAAGCAAACTCTGTTGGTGTTCACCTGCTGCAGGTCTGCACAACAGCTCTGACAGTGGGAGGCAAAACCTAAGGTCATCCAGACAAAGCCAGGGGGATAAAAAGGCAGCACTTGTCAACAGGGCTGTAAAGAGTAGATCAGACACTGAGGAGGAATGTGAGCTCTTTGGTATAAACAGACCCTTGAGGTGAAGGAACGAGGCTAAAGAATTACCCAAATCTGGTCCAAAGGATCTTTCAAATCACCATGTGGCCCTGAAGAGTTTAACAGTGATGGTGTTTTTCTATAGGTTTATAGAAAAACCACAACCTGGCTGTGCTCAATTCCCTCATACCTGGTCTGCATAAAACATTTCTGCTACAATGGTAGACCAAAGTGGATTCTGTGCCTGTGTGTTCCAAACTCCTTCAAAGATGGGAATATTTCCTGCAGATCCAGGCTTTCTTTGCATTTTGAAGTCACAGAAACGTGAGTTTCTTTGGCAAAGTTTCCTGGTTCGTCTTGCTGGAGTTGGAGAAACCAAAGCAAATGAATCAGGAGCAAGATGAGTAAGTCCATATCTATCCAGTTGATAGCCATCTTACAAAGCTGTTTGAGGGCAAAAAAGTACATTGTCCTGTGTTGAATCAGGACATCATAACTAAAAAGTGTTCCAAGTTAAACACATTCAAAAACTGTTTGACTCATGTTTCACATTTAATTCTAGATCTCTAAAAAAGTTTACAAAAGCAAAGCTTGCCTGGACTAAACAACAGAACTGTATGAGGCACGTGGCATTAGCTCAGGATTCTCTGGCCAGCTTTCTAAATGAAGTGTTTGGATATAAGAGAAACACACAGATTTGGAAGTGGAATGGATAAGAGATTTAGTTTCTCCTTTTTATAATAGAGTCCTGGGCAAATCTGAAGGAGCCTGCAAAGCTTCAACAAGACATGCCTTAAAAGCAGCAGCAGCTCTGTCCACATAGACTGGAATTGTTAAAAGCAAGGCAAAAGAGAAGGATTCAACGCAGTGCTGGAGAGCTGCCGAAAAGCCCACATTTGTGATGTAGTGTTTGGACTCAGATCATGTTAGCAGGGCAAAATAAATCTGCAGAAAGTAAGAAAGCCTGGACAGAGCGGACGTAGCCAAGGCCCAGAACTGGTCACAGATTCAAGTGGTGGGTAGTTCAAAAGGGACAGGTTTGAAACTTTGATTCTATATAGCAAAAAGCTGGCTCTGCTGCTGTGCTCGGGGTTTATTTTGAAGGTCACACATGCATTAGAGTACCAAGGGAGCAAAATCTGAGTGATCAAGAGAATGGAAGAGCAAAGAGCACTATAAAGACTTCATTTCCCTCACAGGTTCTGCAATGGGCAGCTCAGTTACTGGCAGTGAGGATGTTATTTCTAATGTAAATATTTCGCTTTCAGCACAGCTGAACTGGGAGGGATTATAACAAGTAATGAATGAACTTCCAAATACCTCTCCAAGCCAAAAACCCCAGTGATGGCATGCAGAGCTGAATCCTTTCAATCATCCAGAAAGAGATGGAGAGGATTTTGCATGGCTCTTAGTAATTACTACTTCCAAAACTGCCAGCGATGCCTTTTCCCACCAGTCTTGGTCAAGGCAATTATTCTTCCAGGTTCTCACTCTTGGCCTACACCTCCATTGTCAAGTCAATGGAAGAATGACAACATCCACCAGCTGCCTGGACAACATCCAGCCTGGATTATTACAATGAAGCAGGATTAGAAAAGCAGGGAAAGTCTACTGATAATGCTTCCCCATTTGTTTTGATTCAAGATACTGAAGTTGTTCGGCAAATATCTGTGGTACGTGGGAGACTTCCCTGCACCCTGAACAGCTCCATGGGATTTGATCAGCTTCTGCTTTATTGCAAAATCAGAGAGCTGGGGGGTGATAGCTGGGTCAGACTCAGTGAAGATTTTTTAGGTTTAGCTTTTGTATCGTTTTCTCCTTGAAACAGAAGAAACTATTCCTGGAAATCACCTACAACATAATGGGGATGGAAAGTTCTCTGTGCAGGACATCGCTGTTTAATTTACAGCACATCATAATGTTCCCATTCCTCGTAATAACATAAGCTAGCACCCATACTCTCTTAAAATATGGTCCAGCCAGATGGCTTTGCATATTTACAAGTCCAGCAGTGAAATATCCAACGCAGCAATTGCTTATATCACACCCATTCTGTTAAAAGGCTCTGGACTATTATTCTGAAAACTAAAAGGACCACCCTGTGCTGAAATTTCAGGATATCACTGGACTGTGCAAACTGACTTGGGCATGAAGGATTTGTGAATGAAACAGCAGAGCACTGCTGTCCATCCTGCAGTGTGCAGAGAGGGGACCCAACAAGCAGGGAGATCTCTGCACGTCTGCACCCAGCTGCATGTCCACCTGCCCGCTGAGTTTGTACAGAATCACACCCAAGGGCTCAGCCAGTGCTGGTGTGTCTGTGGAAGTCTCACACCAAGAGATCTGAGATGAGCAGGCCGCTCAGGCCTCTCTGGAAGGTGACAAATGACATAGCAGCAGACAAGCTGCTCTGGTTTTATATTGCTCTCGCAATAGGATCACGTCTCTGGCCTTGGGACCATCCCTTTGGCCTCCTTTTGAAACCTTTGTGGGTGTTGATGTCACTGATGTCACACCCAGGCAGAACCTGAACTCAGGAACTCCTCTTTTTTATTCTGTTCTGCTTCTCTCTCTTATTTGCTTGCAAAATAATAGTATTTGCCTGCAGGCCCTTAGCAAAACAGATCCGGGGGAGCAAATTTTGTATGGTCAGATGTGAAGAAAAGACACAACATAAGAGAAGGTAATTTTGAAGGAAACCATAGTGCTTGGCTGACCAAGAACCCTCCCACAGCTTACAATACTTTGTAAGATAACAGAGGTATTTTCTACTCTCGTCCAAAAAAAAAGTGTTTTCTAGTCCCCAGGATCATGTGACTGATGTGGCTTTTGTTCCCATGCAAATAAAGCATTTAATCCTTGCCTTTAGCCCTTGGTTTGGGACACGAGGCAGGTGAAAAACAAAGCAGTGATTACAAACTCTTCCCTGTTCTGGGCAGAATAATGACTGCAGAAAACACAATCCCAAGTGCCAAGCAAAATGGCTAAGGGTAGTATTATTTGTCATTACAAGTGCAGAAAGAATACTAGCTGCCAGAAGCTCTGTGCAGGGATGTGAAATCCATATTGTTTGCACTTTTTTTCTGCTTTGACAACTAGAAATAATATTTTTCAATTGTTAGATCCACCAAAAGTTGTGGCAAAGCAGCCTAAAAAATATTCAGAGCCTGCAAGAGCAGCAGAGAGGCAGGGATCTGTGAGCAGCTCCACACACCAACTTTGACCATTTCTGTGGATCCTGGGCCAGGTCCTGACCTCATTCAGCTCCAGATAAATCCATAGCCATTCCAGAGGGGCTGTGGGGATGTGAGATCAGCGCTTGGCTGGTCGTGTTGGCTGAGCTGTGGCAGGTGGGCACTTGCCAAAGGACTCTGTAATGGGTCGTGTAAACACCAGGATTGCTCACAGCCATTATGTAACCTGCTGCTTTAGAGAGGGATTTACAGAAGGCACTGGTCCCCACGGCTCTCCCACTCCACCCCTGTGCCATCACAGAGATCCTGTGTCAGGTCCACCCCTTCCCAGTGCAGGTGGTGCTGTTTCTGGAATTGCACATGGACACTCTGTCTCCCTGCAGAAAGGGCAGTGCAGTATTTACATAACCAACAAGCCTCGAGTGAAACAGCTCTGGGCTTAGTTCTTACCCTCTCCATCTTCTCACCTCATGTCTGATCATCCCTCCTGGCCAGCATGGAGCTGCATGGTTCAGGAAGAGCCATCAGCTCTGGACTCTCTGGAGCCAGCTCAGCTCAGCTCAGCTCAGCCTGGGACAGCAAGGGAGAAAATGCCTCATGGAAAATAAAGACAAAATAATTCCTTAGGCCACCAGACACCCAGGTCAGCAGGAAGTGAAAGGAATGAAACTGGGGAGGGTAATTCTTGACAGCCACCCTTGCTCACCCCCTACATCAGCAAATTCCTAGATACCTAATCCTGCTCCCCCTCCCATCCCTACACATCCTTACCACCACCCCAGACCCTACTCCAGTCTTCTTCCCTCCCAGTTGATGTCCCATTAAGTCATGGCTGGTGACAATAACTATGAAAAAAAGCCCAAATTAAGAAAAACAATATTCTACTCTGAAAGAATAATCCACAATCCTCAGTTTAGTCTGATTCCTCACTCTTTTGCATACTTTAAGAAACATGACCATGTTGAACATACTAAAAGATTTATTTCTAATATGAAACCCATATTTAGTATTGGTTTGGCAGTGGTAGGAAGGAAACCACAGGCAGCTGGCATGGATTAAGTGTTAGTTGCTTGATAAACCTGGAGTAGTCAGAACTTCCCTACTGGATCTGCTGCCTTCCAGAGCTAAATATTTGAGAAGGGTGTCTTTGGAAGAGCAGGGCTTTGTTCTTAACATCTTAGCTGCAGGGATACCAGCAAGAGATATATGTTTGCACACATAAAACTTCTATTAAAAACAAGAACTGCCTGTAGCTTCTTTAGCATTCTCTCTGTAAAGCTCCCTGGGAACAGCTTTAGATGCTTCAGCACTACCCTTCTGAATCCTTCCAGATTATGAATATTACAAACACAGTAGCTCACTGTTTCCTGGAATAGCTTCACTATCTGAAATTTCCACTGTTTCAAGTTAGAGAATTCTGAATCTTTTTCTCCTGAGTGCCAGAGTCTGTTTATTGACTAATAGTCAACTGTTCTCTTAGGGAAATGGAAAAAACTCAGGTTCATGATGCTGCCACCTGAATGACTGCCATGCTTAACACAGTGCAAAACTTGAATTAGATATTCCAAATTACCAAATTCACTTCCAGTGACTCATTGGAAGTATTGGAGCTTTAAAACCCTCACTTGGTTGTAAAACACTGGCACCCAAGTGTTTCCACAAAGCTGACATGAGAGTCTTTTGAACATAGGCCAAACAAATTAATTTTGGAATTCGAAATAACATCCATAAGGATTTTTTTCCTATTTGTTCAGTTCTAGTCACTCTTTCTTACTGACATACCTTCCGACTTGAAGAAGGAGTGAAGACTCTTTAAAATGTCTCACAGTTATTCATTTATGAAGTGTGGGACAGAACACTGAAAATTGAGATTATTGCCTTAGAAATGTCAGTGCAGGTGTCTTGACATTCTCCATCCTCTACCACGTGTCCCAGGAACAGGCATTTGCTCTCCCACCACGCCATGGAGCACTGCTCCCTCAGCCTTGTAAACTCCAAGAGCTCAAGTGTCAGGACACTCAAGCCTTCTGCAACTCCCAAAGAAATTATTCAGTGCACAGACCAACCAAAACCAATAACCACGCTATTCCCAATACTTGCCTTCTGTTATATATGGCTATATATGTCCTTCCTGTAACTTGCAGTTCCACAAACTTTTAATTCCAGAAACACCACAGGATCCCTCGATTCCAGGAGATGGTGCTTTAAGGAAAAAAAACTCCAGAAGCAGCAAGGAGACCCAAACCATTCCCAGTAGCACTGGGGTGTGTCCTTTTCCTTTCACAGCATAATCAGGATTTATGTGCCTTTCTCCAATGAAGAGAAAAAGCAGATTTATTATGGACAAAGTCACCTCCGACAGTGTTTCTCCACAAAGCAAAAGTGATTAAACAAAATCCATCTTAGGAGATGCAGGAGGCTCCTAACAGGGCACCCTGCTTGCTTGTCATGGGAGGAGCATGTCAGAAAACAGGCTGATGTTTAGCAGGTAATCTTGGATTTCACAGCTCTAAGTGCAATTATATGCCAGATTTTTGTCACCCAGCCTTCCATTAAAGCTCAGATATTAGTGGTGTCAGATGCCAAGCGACCTCCCACGACCCCTTGGAAAGTGACTGCCACTAAACAAACAATTTGCTTTTCTTGGCAATGTTACAAGTGATTCCCATGAGAATGGGGCTGCTTTGAGCTCATCCACAGCAGCTCCAATTCACCAAAGGCCAGCGAGGAATTCTCCACACACCACTTGTTCTGCACTACAAAAAGGACCATGAACTGAACACAGCTTAGCTGCAAAGCCTCTTGCAGCCTGGCTTCTGTGCATGGAGAAGACTTCACCCACCACCAGCTGCCAAGACAGCTGCAGGCAGCCAAAAGGAGGTTGGTCTATGGGCATCCCTTCGTTCTTCAGGTGTATTTCCAACAATGCACCAATCCTCCTGCAAATATCTCAGCCTTTGGCTCACTTTCCCCACACACACCCTTCAGATGCCACTAAACTAGAAGTGCAAAATATGACTCGGAGAGCACATTTAACATAAGTAAAGAGATTAAGGGGTTTATCTGTCAACACTGGATTCCAGATGTTTTTAAATTGGAAGAAAAAACAGGAGGCTAAGAGAGATGTTAATTATAAGCTCTTTTCTTCCCTTTAAAATGTTTTTAAATATTGGTTGAAATACCTAACTTTTCCTGTAGGTTTTGGAGAGGGTTTTAAAAAAAATACCAGCATAAATTTCAGACTAAACTTCAGTGTCTGCAGTGAAGATCAAATATGTTTCTCCTGGTACATAACATCAGAGTTTCTTTGCATAACCAACCTTCACAGAGGAGTTATTTCACAGAAATCTCTGTGTATGACTTCACCAGTGACAAAGCTCAGGCTCAGAAAGATATTGAATTCCACTGGTTTTCATCCCTCACTCTCAATTTCCATCCCTAGTCCACTTATAGGAGCAATGAAATCATGGACCTACAGCTGGACCGACAGCAAGCTCCTGTGACAGAGTGAATAAGTTTTTAAAAAAGTCTGGAAGGAGGATGGGGCTAATTTAAAAACAAGAAAATCCTAATAGTGGTTAAATTCAAAATTTACCACTATAAAAAGGGGAGCCAGCCCCTTCTGTTTTCCCCATCTTCCATGTGGAGAACATCTATTTTAATGTTCCTTGGGGCTGCACCAGTCCTTCTGGGATTTACTTGATCGGTTTGCGCTGAATTTTTACTGTCGATTTCTCCAAGAGAAAATCTTGATTAATGTCCCATATCTAACACAGATTCTGCTCCTGTAGGCTTCATCTGCTCTGAAAGGGAAAACAGAAGACAGGACTGAAAGGCTGCTTCACTGGGATTTCCTCTTGGAGATGCCTATGTCAGGAACATCAGAGGGCACTTACCACCTTCCTCTTGGATATGAGTGCCATCAATCAACCTGATAAAAACGGTGGGAAAGGTTTGTGCCAGCTGAGCATTTCAGAGTTGAAAGGATCTGATGCTGCAGCACTGGGACACATGGCTTTGGATAAAAATAAAAGAGCTCAAACCAGTGGGTTCTTCCAGCACAGTAATTCCATTGAGACTGGGTGTTCTGAAAGAGCAATCATTAATTCTTTGACAAAACCACATGGTTTTGGGCAGTTAATGACCTGATACAAAGGAGCTGAGAAGTTAATGTGTTTGGGGGCTTTTATTGCAATAATTAATTTTAGCAAGAAAGAGCCCATTTTATTTCCTAACTCTAGATCTGGATGCTAATCCCCGAATTTGGGATGTGTAAAGAGAGATAAAATCTGATTCATTATAACATTCTGCAGTGATTATATGGAAGACAAAGACAAGTCCCCTGACCCATGTTCCCTATGAACACATGCCTTGAAAAATCTGGAGGTTTCTCACAGGATTTTGAGAAGTTTTCTATATTTCTACTTATACAAGTCACTCAGACAAGGACACTGAGAAAGCTGAACATTTCCAAATGCTGGGCTGTTGGAGCCTGTTGATGATGGAGGGCTGAATCCTGCCCCTGATGCACAGCTCCTTTGGGTCAATGTTGCAGTGAGCTTTCTTAAACTAGGCCAGTTTTACTGACTGCAGCCCCACTGGTGGTTTACTTATCCAAATTAATGATGTTAATTAGAAAATGCCTCATCGTGTCTCTTTCTAACAGAGAATTAACAACATTCACCTGAATTGGGGCTGTTTCATCATACATTTAATATAAGTCCTGCTGGCTCTGTTACTTGTTCCAGAATCACAAGTTTTTGGAAAATTTAACTGTATTCTGAGTCCTTTCCTCTTACCTTTTGTCTCCTTCCTGGTCCCATATTCTTTTCTACAAACCATTGAGTCTCTCTATGAGCAGCAGCACAGATAAATGTTTGATCAAGAAATCTGATCAGCAGGAGTGATGAGAGGTGACTGCAGAGAGCCCCCAGGCCAGGTGACACATCCCTTGGAAGAAGGGATGGGAACACTGAGGGCACTTCCCAGGAAGCCCTAAGCAATTCATAGGAATTTCAGAATTCAGGATTCATTCTCTCATAGAAGAGTTACATTCATAGGAGACAATCAGTTTCTCTTCTTACTGTTGATGGTATCCCAGAGTAATCCTGAAACATCCCTCATATGTTCCTTGATGGAGTACCTTTAACTGGGCCAAAATCCATCTTCCTGTTTCCACAAAGCCCGCTGACATCTTGAGTTCATATGAGGCACGCTGTGTTTTCTCTGGCACATCCCTGGGCCTTACTTCATTATTTTATATTTATGTGACAGCAAAAAAAAAAAAAAAAAGCTTATGCCATATGGATGTGTTGGGGCAGGAAAAAGCAACCAAACTCTGATTAAATCAATGGAGTTAACTGGAATACAGCACTGTGTAGGAAGCTGTGGAGCACTCTAGGAAGATGAAGACAGTGAAGCTGTCTCAGCACTCTGAGACAGTGAAGTCTCAGAGCTATGCAAACCAAACTGCTTTATAAGAAGCTTTGGATGGAGTACAAGCACTTCTTTGTGTGTTCTCATGCCTGATAAATCTATGAGTGGATCTGCCTCTCAAACTTGAACAGCTGGAAGAGCACTCAGTTTTTAAATCTTCGCTTATTACAAAGCATGGTGATCCTTCTTGGGATCCCTAAACACGTCCATATGTTACAACAATTTCAAACTGAACTGAAAGAAGATCCTATTCTCCTCAAGAGCTCAAGCTAGAAAGAGAAATAGGAGGATCTTTGTGTTTGAGAATGATGCCTCAAGTTCAAGTCAGATCAGTGCGTTGGCTCCTGCCCTTTTTAGCCAGATGCACTAAAACAAAACCAAACCAAAATCTGGAACCACGTCCCCTGGACAAAGAACATCCTGTGAGCTGGAGGCACAGCACATCTGGGGGCCTCATGTTGCTGCTGAGTAATGCATGACCTGGGGACACTGTCATTTTGTGCTTAACAAGTCTCCAGGGGGAAGGCTGACATTTGAAAGGGACCAAAAAGCTTCTTCATGTGATGCCAAGGCACCCTCTCCTGTTTCACTGGAAAGTGGGAGCATGTGAGCTGCACAGACATGAGCTCATGTAGCCACGCTGATGCACAGCCTCCCAGCCCCAATGCCAAAGGCCTGTGCCAAGACACATGGCATCTCACAGCACCTTTTTTTTCCTATTTCTCTTCTGCCCAGATGTCCATCGAATTCTGGACTGAAGTATCAGTCAAGGCGGAGGGACAACCACAGAAGCTTCACAGTCACTGCTTGGGATTAGGTCATTAGTCTTATGAACTCATGGTGAACTCATTAATGAATGAATTAATGAACTCAATGAATTCAATGAATTCATTAACTCATTTTTTAATCAAGAATTTCCCTATAAGCTGTTCTTTGCAACCCACTCACTAAACAGGTACCAGGTGTTTCTTGAACACTTCCAGGGATGATGACTCCATCACTTCCCAGGAAAGCCCATTCCAATGCCTCACCACCCTTTCAGTGAAGAAATTAAATTGCCTGAGGCTAAAAGCAGAAAAAAACCTGTCCCCCCAACACCTAAGGGCAGGCACACCAGGACTGCATGGGGGCAATCCATGAACACCAGAATTCCTTCACGTCTTCCTTAAAACTATCTTGTGTATCTCTGGGGGTGTTCTAGATCACTGAAACGCTTCTTTCCATCTCTGCACGGTGGAAAACTTCCAAGCATATGTTTAGACCTGGATTTTGCCAGAGCTGCTTACAGTTCATGGCATCCACGTGCAGTGACCTAAGTGCTGCCCTGGCTGCTTCACAGAGACCTGAAAAGGGGAGAAACCTCCTCAAGAACAGCTAAAGTTGTTTTCTGCCCCTGCCACTTCCAGAAAGAAGCACTGCTAAGAAGAGGTTTCACTTTTTAAAAGGAAACATGTTCTCAACATGGTTTTTATAAATGAAACCACATCACTTCTTTCAAAGGACGGCAAAGGAACTTGCATGCATGATTGATGAAGTATCCAAACACTCTTACAGGGGAAGATGTAACAAACGCCCGGGCAGATCACAAGCAACATGTCCCAGAACAAGGCCTGACAAACAGCACACAGCAGTAATTCCCATTTAGAACTTGACAGTGAATGTTTACTTAATGCATGTTTATTTTAATTGGAAATAAAGGAAAGTTGGTGATGAGTCTTTAGGTACTGGTAAAGACATTTTCAAGTGTCACACAGGCTGTGGCAGGCTAATTATTATTTTGTGTTAAGCATGAGAGCTCTGTGGATGTGACTGTGGAGGAAGAGAGCCATTGCTTTGGCTACAAAACTCATTTTGAGGAGACAATCAGGTTTCAGCAGTGCTGTGCAGACTCCCTGTGGCTTGCTGGCCTGTGTGTCACAGTCAAAGCTGTGAGGTGGTTTGTTCCACTCAAGGGTGGGAGGCTGCCAATCTTAAAAAGATCATTTTTGTTATTTGCAAACTCAAAAATTGCTTTAGGCTCGCTGGACATGCCAAAGCCTTGATCAAAATCCTGTCCCTTTCATGGGGACAAAAACATATGTTCACATTATCCCAAAAAGAAACAAGGGGGCATGGGGGAGAATGGGGAGGGAATCTTTTTATCTTGGTTTAGCATGAAAATACCATGCATGGCTGCCAGTTGTTTATCAGCTTTTCCAGATCAACAATATGTTCTTCCTTAAGGCCTTTCATTGAAGAGCTTTCTGTCAATCTAATTTGTATTAAGTAACCAAAACCAAATGGGGAACAGTCTCAGGCTCTGCACTTGTCACATGACACTGCTGTTTAAAGAGCTTTTTTGGTCACCAACTCACAGCAAGAGTGTTCTGGAGAATCTAATTCATAAATTCTCACTGGTTTCGCTTTGAGACACTTCCCATGTGATTCTGTTTTCTTCCTGTGCCAGAGGAAGGGGCAGAGTTTTTGCTTGGATCAGTCATCTCCACTTCTCCACTGGGTAGACCTGCTGCTGGTCCCCTCTTTGCATGGCTGGTCCCTTCTTTGCATTGTGTGCCCAAAAGTGAATAAAAACTTAAAGAAACGTAACAGGGGGAAATTCAGGTCAGGCCAAGAAAATCTGATCATGGCAGAAGAAGCACCAGGGAGAGAGAGATCAGGGAGAGAGGTCAGGAACCACTTTTCCAGCATTGGAGTCAGGGAAAGCAGCTAAGCAAAGAAATAGAAGGTGTCCTTATCTTCTGAAAAACACACCTGTCCTTCAGCTTTGCAAGATCTTCTGTGAACAAACACCGTGCAGGAGAAGATAGTGGTTTGCACAGGGAGAAGAGTAAATCAAAACAGGTCTTTAACAACTCTCTCCTCTGTCCCAGTGAAGGGGGAAAACAGCAAAAACAAACACACAGGATGTATCCCAGTCGGGGGTAGGAGAGAAAAGCACACAGGATATCAGCTCATGTAACTGTGATCACAGGGACTCTGTCAATCATTAAGGTGAAGTATCTGGTGCTCCTTCCTGCCCAGGTGAGTTCTCACATGCACTGTGGCAGGTCTTTCCAGATGGATGAGCCCTAAATGGCCACGGGCAAAGGAAGCCATCCGTGCTGTTAAACTGATGCTGAGATGGAGCAGGATAAGGCTGTGAAGGGTTGGCATTTGGAGTGACAACAGCAATCAGGACATTAAAAAAGGAGAAAGCCATCAGTCATCTCTGTTTCCCTCCTAACATCCTCTTCCAGGTGGTCCCTAGCTTTAGGCATCTTTATAATTTAAGGGTCACTGGTATGTGTTCTTTTCCATCCTTCTGGCAGTGGCTTCACTGATAACAGCCACAGATAACACGGGCAAAGAACTTCCAGTTCCTGCCAACACCTGCTTTGCACAGGGAGGTGTCAGACTTCCAGGCAGGGCTGTCTTTGGGCACTGTCAGCACTTGCAGGGCCGAGCCCTGACTCTCTGCTGTCAGAGACTGGAATTTTAATTCCTGTGACCACTTCCAGGGTGCAGAACTTTGCTGGATGGGAACATTTCTTCACCAAACTTACCCCAGCATATTCTGACCAGCCAGCAGTCCAGCAACACTGCACATTTTAAAGCATTATGTATATTTATATGTGGTCTGAAATTGCCCATAGTCCCCCTCAGGTCCACATATTTTGCCAAAATGGTTAATTGAGAAAAAGATTTTCCAGGCAAAATATCTGCAATACTTCCCAGCAAAAGCTACTGGAAGTTGCCACTGTTTGATTTACCTGAAAGGAACAAACCATGCTAAATTTATAGCAAGTGAGGAAGTTAGTTCATGTTTTGAGCTCCTTTTATCTTTATTACCAGAGCTGTGGCTTTTTTGTCCTTACAGCTGTCTGTCAGCAGTGCCCCAACAGAGGGCCCTCCCTTGAATTTCAATCAAATATTCTGCTTCTTGAGAGAACTTTAAACACACCATTTAAAAATAAATAGCCAAAGAAATATTTAGAGTCAGTGCAATTGAAACATACTCACATAAAGTAAGGATGGTGGAGAGACTTGTGCTTTAAAAAGGAAGATTTACCACATCTTAGAAAACAGATGGAAGCCAAAGGACCTGCAATTCTTACTGCAATTTCTCACTCCTCCCTGCCTTCCCCAGTGTTTCCATGACCAAGTACTTGCCAGCAGAGTGAAAAATCTTTCTTTGTGCCTTCTTCAGCTTTGAGCTTGGCTCTCAGTCTGCTGGTGAGCATTTGAGCAACATAACTCCTGCTTAGCACAGAAATTGTAGCAAAGTGAAACCATGGGACAGTTCAACATATTTAAAGCCATCACACCCAGTTATTTCTCTACTGAATTATCAGCATGGAGGGGAAGTGTGAACAGTCTCTGTAAGGTGCAGGATGAATGGACACTTCATAACTCTAATTTCCAACTGAAGCCACTACAGTAGATACACTCGAGTTACTAACATGATGACTTCCACCATAGCAAGAATCCAACTCCTTTAACATCAGGTGTAGACACAATTTTCAGTTTTCTTCAAGGGAACTGAGGAAAGGACAGAATAAATGGATATTTGCCCTCTGTCCCTGCATAAGGCTATAAAAATAAGTATCAGAGATGGATGAGCAATAAAGCGGTTGAACAACAGCAGAAAAGATGCACAGTTTAGCAATGTTTCTTACCCTAGAAGCAGCTTCAGATGCCCCACAGACATTATTTCATCAACTAATGAGGGATGGACACTGTGAGGACAGTGCTTAGAGGCCCTTTGAGATCTCCTGTGGGGGAGAGGTTCCTTTGCTCCCAGAGCACATGCTGCACTCACTGCACTGAGGTATCAGCTCTCAGCCTGCAGAGAGGAGCAGTGAATAGCACAGGGGAAGATTGCACATTCCCTTCCTCCCAGCCCAGTCCAGAGACTCCACTTTCTTACTCCAGGCAGTCACTGCTCTGACAGACAGCTGATGGAACCCCACAGAAATGCTGGATTGTGGCTGACATTCCAGCCTCCATTCCTGCAGCAGTTCTGGGCAGATCATCAGCCTTATCTTTGAGCTTCCTGCCTCATGTCACAGCCCTACTGTTATTCAAACACACTTTTGTATTTAATTTAATTTCCTTGTTTTTGTTTAGCTTTGATAAAGGAAAGGAAATCTTTTCTAATCGGCTCAAAACAAGACCATTGACTCAAGACCAAGTTCAGGGAGCTATCAGGGGCAACAGGATACTAATGGCTAATGCAAAAGTCTGAGGAAGAGTCATGGGAACAAAAGCCACTGGAGGGAGAACAACTTGTCCTTTAAATCCATAAAGAGGAAGTGGGATGTGGAGAAAAGTTCTGAGTTGAAAAGCCATTGGTGAGCTGAGAGGGAAACCACAATGTAATAAACTGAGGCTTTTGTGCATGTACATGTGCAGGTACATAGGTATGAATATGTTTGTATAGGTACATAGATACATGCACAGACATATATAGATATATATATAAATAAAATTAAAAATACACGTGACAAGGGGTTTTTGCCAAACAAGGATACTGGAAAGGAAGACTTACCCACAGTCACAGCACATCAAGGAACTTAAACAAAAGTATTTCTGGAGTTGGAAAATGCCTCTATCATCTCCCCTAGGATATAGTCACACGTATTCTCAGGACACCAAACAATCCCTTAATGTTGAATTGATTGCATGTCAGAGTGGAAGAAAAAGGTTTGAGAAATTGAAAATATAAAGGGGTCAGTTCTACCAATCTAGGTCAACATCTAGAGTTTGAAGCTGGCAGAGAATGGTGAACTGTGACCTTCAGTCCTGACAAACAGCTGTGAGACAGAGCCTCATCCACAAGTGTTTCCAGGAGCTTCGGAGAACTTTGGCTCATATCCCAGAATCCCTGCAACTTTCAGGCTAGATAAGGACAGAAGTGTTCCTACAAGTGAACAGCATAAAGAGTAAGTCCAAGTCATAAAAACATTGTGCTAGCAGTTGAGAAGGTTGGAATACAAATGCAAGTGAAGAAACAGATTAAGGTCAAACAGTCATGTCAGAATTACCCCAGTGTGGTGCATTTACAGCTCCTTATCTCCAGCAGAGACAATTTTATGCAAGAATTCACATGGAAACCAAAGCTGCAGCCATCAGAACCTTTCTAATAATCACCAACCAGACTTCCAGCCAAATTGCTTCCTTTCACAGTTCTTGCTCCAATAGTTCTAAACTATTTTAAGTCTTCCCAAATATATTTGCCCTGATTTTCACATTGATATCGAATATTTGGGTCAGGTCTACCTTCCAACCTACTCCATGGAAAATTCCCAGTGCACTTTTACTGCATCATATCTGCCATTATAGAAACCCTGTTATGACATCCAGCTTTTAATGCAGTGCTAGTTACTTATTTACTAGCTCTGCAGGCCCAAAAATTCCCTGGCTCTTTCCATAGTTTGCTAAGACTGTCAAGGGCATTTTTTTTTTTCCATTAGGACATTTTTTTCTCCATTGTTGCTAATTCACATCAAGGGCCCTTGGTCATGCTCAGCCATGCTGTCTCTTTGATCAGCACCCAGGTCAAATACCATGAGAACAGCCTTTCAAGAAGTGTTTGGCTGTTCTGTCTTCCATCATCCTAGATGCTGGCTCTGCCAACACACTGGCCAGGGATTTCATTACCCTTACTATATCAGGTTTTTTACAGACTTCAAGCTCGTCTTTATTAAATCTTCTCCACACATTTTCCTGTGCATTCTCCAAAAACCTATCCCAGGACCTTGTTCAAGTTGTTCAGTGACCATTCTTCCATCTAAGTAGAGATCCAACAACTTGGAGCTCTGCAGCTTGGTCTCTCACTCTGATGGACCTAAATGTTACCTGCAGGAAAAGTAACACCATTATCACTCTTAACCAGCATTGGTTTCCTCTGAGGTGTTCAAAACATTTAACATCAACATAATCCAGAAAAGCATTCCCAAGATGATCTTAAGATAACAACTGGGCTTTATTTCCTTCAATTTTAAGCACAATTTGGAGTTTGGTTTTTTATTTGCAGCACCTTCTGGTCTACAACTCTCTTCTGAGCTGTATTTCTTCTCTCTCATGACAGTTAACTCACCACAGTGGTCAAAAAGGAAATGTAAATCATTCAAATTCACACCATTCTGAGAATTTCACAATCAGAGCATGAATCCCACCCAGTGATATTAAAAGTTATAGGAATGATACTAAATCATCTCTCTGACTTAACCCTTCACTGAGGTCAAACAGGGCAGAATGTGCAACCTTTACCATTACAATCAATTCATATTTGCACCTTTTTAATTCATTTTTCAGGCTATCCAGACAATTTTTCTGCTGGAAGTCAATTTGTGACAAATGCACAAGATTTCTTATACCTCCCGAAAAGCTAGAGAGCAAACATATACACAGACATATATNATATATATATATATATTTATACACCCTGGTCACATTCTTCTCCTCTCCTTAGCTCTTAATGGATGAAGTCTCTCCTCTCCACGAACAAAAATAGGTTTTTAATAAAGCAGTTAGGACATATTAAGCTGTACAAAGATGGGAAAATACTGCAACATTTCTTCCATTCTGGTTTCTCCCTTCTAGAAAATTTGGCATATTCACTCGGAATTTATTCAAGCTTCCAAACCAAATCAGTTTCAAAAGCCTTTGAGTCCATGTAGGCCCTCCTGTTTTCAATAATGCAGCAGGAACACTATCAGCCCCTGGTGCTTTATTGGTCCTGAGAATTGTAATTGTCTCTCAAAGCTCCTCAAAATGTGGTATTTCTACAAAACAGCTGAGCTGTCTGGATTACAGCCAGTATCTCTTTTTTCCACCTCACTATTGAAGAGATCACAGTATTTTCTCTAATTCTTTAAAGTTGCACTGTAATTTCCACTTTCATCCTTAATCCTGCTCACTCCTTTCTCCACAGATGGACATTCTTGTAAAGTGCCTTCACATTATCAATAACTCTCTTCTTTCCTGTCATCTCTATTGTGTTTTATTATCTGACTTGTCATTTAACTCGCCCTCCACCTGTATTGTAATTCTCAGCATAAGCTGCCTTCTCATTCTGAGACAAAGAATTGTCTCTGCAACAGCCCTTTCAGCACAGAGTTTGAGCTACAAGTTTCCTCCCTGTGTTTCTAAAAAAAAAAAATCTCTCATTCCTTATCAACAGGTTTCTAAAACCCCAAACCTGATCTCAGCTAAGACCAGCAACATCTGGGGTTTCTGGATGTGTCAGTTATTTTGTCTTGTCTCATGGACTCACAGATTTCGTTGTGTTGGGTCATTCTCAGCGTTGCTTCTTTGAGGTCGTACACTGAGGAACAGTCTGAAGATCCTTGGGATATAACCTTGTCCTTTGAATAAATAAAAGTGTCAGACTGACTGACATCAGCTTCTTGTAGTCTTACAAATGTTCCACTGCTCTTCACGACTGTTAGATATTGCAGAACTGACTCATCTGTAGTATTTAATAACATTGGAAGATCATCCAGAACCCTTTCAAATTCCACATAGGATGTGCTTTTAATTTCATCAGAAGGCAATTATTCCTAATGTAAGCTCATACAAGTCATTATGAACAAAACAAACTGTGTGTTATCCTTCTATTCTGGGGAAAAAAGAAAAGGGTGGGGGACATTCACTGATAGCTTCAAAACCAAGAACTTCAGAACTCTGACCCCCATGATAAAAACTTTACCCATTTCATGCCTTTGAGTCTTTTCAGGTCAGTATTTTTCAGAAGAGAATTTTGTACTGTGGCTTTTTGCAATGACAGGATGCTATGGAGGTCCAGTCCTTCGTCTTAACACTTCTTTACTGTGTTACAAAAAATAAGTTGGAGACACTCATTTTTCAAACAATCAAGACAATGTAGGAGACTTACCTGTGTCATATCTTTTGGAGGCTTTCTGGCCACATCTCAGGGAGCTCAGAAGTTCCATGCTCCCAAATCTCTGTCCTCTCCCTGTAGGTCCTCTGTCCATAGAACTGACTTACTGGGGATTTGTTTGTTTGAAGGTTTTTTCCAGTGTTTAACTGAGCTTTATTTGTCCTTTGTCCTACAAAATATCTGACTTAAGAAACACTTCTGGCCCTCTGTCTCCTACCAACATTGTTCTTGCAGTCACAGAAGGACCTTCCAAAACATCACAAATCTGCAATGCATCTTTAAAGATTTTGATGCCAGGTGTTTGTGAAAGCCAACTTGGATATCATCTGAAACACAGAGTGTTGGAGCCAAGCCTCACAAAATGTTTGAACATGAAACAGTCTGGAGCAAGAAAGTGACAACCTTGATCCAAAGATATTTTCACATCATTCTCCTTGGATGCCAGAAATACACCGAGATTCCTTTATTCTCCCTAAGTGGAAAAGGCACAGGTCAGCATGAGTATCCCATGAGGAGGAGAGGGGATGTTTCAGACCACTTTAAACATAAATCTGAGTTTAGAACACCATTACAATGAACAACCAGTGCATGCCTATACCATTGTGCTTGGCTGAATGCAAGGAGATCAGTTCATTTCAGTATCATAACAGATCCTGTAATGCTTATTGCTGAAGTAGTTGTTTCTGTTTCACAGGACAAATTCCTACACTTTCAGAGACAGCAGTTTAATCCTGGCATTGAGAAGTTCATAACATTAGTTTTCAACCTGTCCATTTTCTTAGTGTGATCATGTTTTGACCAATGAAAAACATATGAAATCCTACAGTTTATTTCCTTTTCTTTATAGGGTTATTATTTTTTTGCTGTCCTGGTGCTTCAAATGAGACAACTTCTGTGAACCTTGTTTGGAAAGAGACACCATGTGCTTACACATCCCAGGAGTCCAAATTGTTCTGGTGCTATACTTAAGGTTCTTCATTAAAAACAGCTGAACACAAATGGAAGGGATTAATGTCTTTGTTCCTTAATTATTAGATCAATATCTATGTATAGCTGAGATTATTTAATTGGGGGAAAGGCAATATTTTTTTTTAATGATGAAAATGTTTTTAGCACTAAACTCATGTAAGCAGAGACGCTCACAAACTAGTTTGAATCACTTCTGTTTATAGTTGGTGGCACACCTTAACTCCTGAGTTTTGGGAAAGCAGCATTTACTGCAAGAGGAGAGCGCACTCAAAGTGTTCAAAACATTTTAAATCCACAGTTCTCTGAGTTCCTTATGCTGAGGAAAAGCTTGAGAACAAGGATTTTCAATTGTGCATTTCACCTGAAAAACACTGGGCAAGACCACTTAAATACTTCCTCTCTCTATATCAAGATACGAAGCAGAATTATTATCTGACCTATTCGTACAAAAACAATAGAAAGGGCTCAATCCTTCCAAAAGGGCAGCCTGGGATCCCAGCAGAGCCAAAGGGTAACTCGGGGTGATCTCATCTCAACTGCGCTGACACTTCCCCTGCCAGGAGCAATTCTCTGCAAAGGGACCTCCTGCACAGATAAGGGTAGAGAAGCCTACTGAGCATGTTGTTATTCCAAAGGCTAACTGGTGGAACATATGGATGTCGGGCAACTCCTGGAGACCATTGCTCAGAGAGAGGGAGAGTGCTTTAGAATCAGCTCCTGGAGCTTTTGTTCCCAGCCCACACAACAAATTCACATTTTCTTCCTTCTTGGCGAATTTTTTCCCATACAAATCCATTTCTCTGGAACTTGATGAGAGCTTCTATGAATAGGCATGGGCAAGATATGCAACAATTAAATAATTATTGAGTTTACAGTGTTGGTACAATATATCCTATATATTTTTAAGGGTGCCAGGACAAGGCTGTGTAATGAAAATTTGACTTATAAAAGTGTCATTCAGCAGCTCTGTATTCACAGTTGTGATCAATGTTAAGTCCTTGACAAAGACAGAACTGAAATTCTGTGGATGCTTTGTGCCTACAACCAGTAGTTTTCTTCAAAAGTTGCTTTTGTTTAGAAGAGGAGTCAGGAACAAAAGGGAGGCTGAGAAAAGTTGCAGCAATTGCTTGAACAGAGGAGTGTTTTCTCTTCTAGAAAGCTCCTAAACAACTTTTTCATCAAGAATCATAGTATCTCTGAAAAGTTTCACAGGACTTTAGGCAGCAATTACAAATGCCTATAAAGCTTCACTGTCTGCCTAGATTGGAGAGATTCTGGGACACTTCTTGCTCTTTTCAAGTTCTCATCCCCAGGCCTGCTAAGGAAACTTCGTCCTTCCCAAAGCCCCCTCTCTGTAAAGCCAGCCAGCCTCCATTTGCTTCTGCAAGCATCATTTTCCTATTAGAAATTATGTTTTTATTACTCTCCTATCATGCTGAGCAGTGGGGGATATTCCTTCTCCAACAGCTGGAGTGCAAGGCCTCTTACCCTGTGGGGATTTGGCAAACCAGTTGCAAACTCAGTGGAGCAGGGAGAGAGATCTGCAGAGAGGATGTCTTGACTGTAATAGCACACAGATCGCTCCCTTCCCGCAGAACTAAAACCAGGCCACTATTCTGCTTTTTAAGAGACAATAGGTCTCTTTCTCCCCTCCTCCCAAACAGGCCAGGCACAATAGCTCCAAAATGAAAACCTTTTGTGAGCGCATATTATTTGGTTTCAAGCTGCCTGGAGTATAATGATGATTTTTTCAGCTCCTTGCAGCAGCTGCCAGCATTTCTGTGCAAGGAGATGGGAGTACTGAATATCTTTGTGCGTGTTATTTGCTATGATTTTTAATCTATTTTTTTTTAAAAATCTTTCAGAAGACTGTTTAGGAAATTGCTGCCAGCCTTCCTGGTAACCCCAATGCATTTTCCTTATGGAGGGAAGTTCAGCAAGGAAAGCCACCAGCTAGATTTAGAGAACACTGACATATTCTGTGCTACAACAGAAACTGGCAAATTTTAGGGAAAACTCTAGAGAAAGAATGAGGAGTGGGGAAAAAAGCCTCTCAGAAACAATGGAAAGGCTCTTCTCAGACTCATATGAGAAATATTGTTATTTAGAAAAGAGTAAAACTCACTATTGATTTGTCTTCCTCCCATCCCATTCTAAGAGAGAAGCTCCTGGAACTTACCTTTTATACATTCCTTGGATGGGGTTACAGCCAAGTGTGAGTAAGCACTAATGCAGCTCCAGGTATCTGGCTACATAAGTGGTTTTCCAAGGCTTAAATTGCTTTTTTGGAGGGTAATGGGGGCAATGTCAGTCCTCTTGTGACATCTTTGGTAGGTACTAGCTAGGAAAGAAATAAAATAGAGTGGTTTTCTTTTGCTGTTGTTTATTTTTGCTTAAGTTTTTTTTCCATTGCACTACATTTTTATAGAGACTTTTCTTGTAAATGAATCACTTCACTCCCAGACAGAACAGAACAGAGCAGGGACTTCACTGGCTCACTTTTCTGCCACGCCAGAATCATAGGACAGGTGTGATTTTGGTTTCTGGCACATGGATCCTTTGTCAAAGACATCTGCCTTAGTGTCTGCTGACCACTGAACCCAAGGGCTGCCACTCAACCACATCAGCAAAGGCTGAACTAGAATCCCCCAGTATTCAATACTTTTGCATAAATTGTCTCACTTGACTACCAAAAAAGTGTACAGCAAAACTAAGGCCATACTTTCAGCATGGCACAGGGAACTGTATTCCGCCTTGAGGTGAGGCTGACCCAGGCTGATGATGGAGTGCACCTCTAGAAAACTCAAAAAAAAGTATTTTTTGGCACTAAAACTTATGGTTTGCCCTGCCTAAAGTTTATAAACCTATTGCCTCAATTTGGCGTGTGAAAGTGAAGCAGAACTGGTTCTTTTGGAGGAAAGGAAGAAGGTGCTTGCAAAGGACTTTAATTTCTGGGTTTGTCCTGCTTGGAGAGGAAAAAGGAGAGAACCCAAACCCAGAGCATTGTAATGCCCCATCTTTCACAGCAAGAATGGGATTTGAGTGTGTTCTGGCTCAGGGCACTGCAGTCAAACTCTCTCAACCTTGCTGAGCCCCAGGCTCTGGTGGATTTTAGCTCAAGCCTCTCCCCAGCAGCCATTCCCAGTGTTGGCAAGCAAGGGAGCAGAGCTGCCACTATTCACTGTCACAGCCTCAGCCAGGGGCCTCCTGCCTTGTGATTGCTGATTTCAGTTCATTTCTCTGATTTACAGTTTCCTGATTTGCAGGTTGTTAAAATACTTGTAAAAAACACTGGTCTGGAAAATGTTCCTAAATAATTATGTTGATGACTAAAAATCAGGCTGAAAGGGCTTTAATTCATAGCAGCTTACACAATAAGGGAGATTTAGGGAGAGCTTTTATTCTCCACTCATATTTTTAACGTTTCATTCATGTTCATATCCTGTAGTACAGACCCCAAAGTGAGTTTATATGGCTAAACTTTCATTCTACAATCAGGAACTCGATCATTCTCTGGAAAAGCTTTCTTAGGCAAGTAAATTTTTCTGTCTGAAGATTAGTGCTGTGTTTATGTCCTGGAGGGCTTGTAGGGAATTGGAGTATTTTCCCATTTGGAAGGGGTTGGGGGAATTGAAAGGTTGGTGTTAAAACAGGGAGTCCAAGCACCAGTGAGAAGCTGAGGTCAAGAGGTGCCCCATTTAATTATGCAAATAAAGATCACCACTGAGGCCGTGCTCAGGGATTTGTGCAGTACAGCCTGACACATCCTGGATCTGCAAATGAGCAAGACACAGCCAAGACTACTTTGATTCTTACCTTTGGTGTTGAGCAGAGAGAGATCTGTTGCCATTAGCCCAGGCTAATGTTTAGGCCTGCAATGGTGTCATCTCAAGTTTCTCATTTAACCAGTCCCAGCTGTGTCAAATTCTTCCTGCTGCAGAGCTGGAAGTTGTAATTAACCATTGAACCTCCCAAAATGTATGACTGGTTGGCTCTATTGTAAGGTCTGGTTAGGACCATTTTGACATGTCTTCTGCTGGAAAATGTCTCTGTTAAAACTCCTCAGAAATGCATCTGTTACTTAACACCAAGACAACTCAGAATATCCTGAGTGAGGCCTGGCCAGCATGGAAGATGGGTTTACCACATCCCAGGGGAATAAGTTCAGGCTATTGCGAGCTGTTTCTGGTTTTGTAATGACTCCCAGCAGGGAAAAAGCTGGAGATGCACAATTTTTTGCCAATGAGATAAACATTCTCTGCTCAACTCCGTTTGCAAGTCTTACGTTATTTAAAGGTCTCGAAGAAGTTAACACAAGAACAAGACTGCATTCAAACAAGCTCCTTAGGTGGGATGGAGCAGTTTCTGCACTAAGGGAAGGTGGATTACAGGAGTCTGTCCATCAGGTGTGATGCCTTAGGTAACAAACATCTTCATGCAGTAACAAACATCTTCATGCAGCTTTGCAGGCCAAGGCTGTTCCTGAGCTCCCATCAAGAACACAGGCACTCCCCCACGGTGCCAGAAGCTCAGGTGGGAGTTGACTCATTTGGAGAGAAACAGAACTTCTGGAAGCCTTGCTAATACAGAATTCCTAAGTTTGGAACTTGCTTAGCAACTTAATGTATTAACAGAAGCATTAAAAAAAAAAAGGCCTCGGTTAGTTAGGTGCCTTGTCTGCCAGGAGGCAGAGCTGAAAGGAGGAGAACTGATTTCAGCTAAAACCAATTACCTTGATGAGAGAAGCAAGGAGGGCTGTGAAAACACTGTCTCCTGGTGTATTGGAAAGTTAGATGTGGCCAGCATCTGCTTTTGTCAGGACAGAGCTAAATGACATGACCTACTAGCACCTGCTATGACTTGCCAGACTCCTCTTTGTAGGTGTCCTGGTTTAAATGCTGGTTTAAGCACCAAGCATAAGAAATCTAATTATATGCATAAGGGGAATATGGATTTATTGAGGAATATGGAAAGGAACTTTGGGGTAAAACAGGTCTATACTTAAACTGTTGCAATATAAAGAGACGTTTATTATTAACAATAAGTGAATGAAAAGTGAAAAAAAAAGAAATTATAAGATATCAAAGCAAACTTTTAAACACCTTTCTTTCCCAGTGCCTCCCTCTTTACCACAAACCTCTCACAAGTGGAAACAAAACAAAACATGGAATTCGGTCAGAGTTTTTTTGGTCAGCACTTTTTTAACTCTTTTTTTAAGAGTCTTTTTACACTTAAGGAAAAAAGGTTCCTCTGCTGTGCCATAGAAACTTCACAAACAGTCAGCCCAGAAAACAATCTGTTGAAGTGAAAAAGGTACCTCTCCCATGAAAACTTTGCAGTCTTCCCACACCGCCAAGTCATGGACCATAGAAAAAAAGCCATGGGGTTTTAGTTTTTGAAGAACAAGTTATCTCAACCTGAAAGCAAAGGTTCTCTGCTTTGAATCTCTAACAGCTTCTCACAGCTTCTGTATGGCCTGGCGTGGGCCTCTCTTTAACAGCTTCTCACAACTTCTATATGGGTTGGCGTGAGCCTCTCTTTAACAATCACAGACTGCACAAGAATTTCCCATCCCCCCAAGTTCTTTTTTTTCAAATGGATTAAAGGTTTTGTTCCCTACACCTTGCAAGAAGGATTTTTAAGCTCCGCGTCAGAAGCGCGACCGCGCTCTTTCCCTGCCATCAGTTCGCGTCCATCCCACACGGTCTCACACTTCCCCTCTGCTTTGGAGTCGCCATGTTCAGCTTTGTCCCCCGTGACTTTACCTTCTCTTTCTTCCTCGCTGACTTGAAAGAAAGGGTGTCTTTGTTGGCTGCAGCATGTTCCTTTGATGTTCCTTTGGTGTTCCTTGGATACAGGGATGCCACTCCTCAGCCCTTGAGGCCAGAACAAAAAAGGAACTTCCAGCGCTTGCCTCTATTTAAATATGTGGTTGCAGAGGTGTTAACAGCCCTCTCATTGGGTTAGCAACTTATCCATCAACCAAGTTTCAACCTACCATAGTAGGATGGAGCATCCTCCTTGTCCTGCCCCCAGGAAACGTTTGTCAGGCAGCTTTGGCTTTGTTTCATCCTTCTGCATCTCATCACACCTCCTTGTGCACAACAGGGATGTGCTAGAATAATGTGTTAGCCATCAGCTTGGAAAATAGCACACTGAAGGAATTTCCTTCGGTACTGTATCATTAAGAAAAAAAAAATATTTCTTCTACTAGAGCAATTGATGAAGCATCCTGGAAACAAGGTCTTGGTCAAAAGTTTCCATTGAATTTTAGGGGAGTAGAATGGTGGTGGAAGATGACCTAATTCTGATAAGGAAGAAAGGATGTTTTGGGAATTGGCATATCATGGCCTTATGACTATTATGGCTACAGAATGGAACAGAAGAGCAACAGCTAACCAGTAACCCCAGGTGAATTTGCAAAGTAGATGCATATATTTCCAAGGGACAGGCATTTGACATGTGATATTTGTAGTGCCAGATTATCTGACTGAGTGCTCAAACACTCTGAGATCAGCAAATTCTACCCTCTCCTTTAGTAATTTCTACAGGAGCAAGCAGTTTAATTTGCAATTATCTCCTTGTGTCATTTTAGTTTTCTCCTTGTGTGAAAGGGTGAGAATATGGAATCAGTCAGTTTTAGGATGGTGGTGAGGGTCTTGCCAGTGAAGTCTGCTCTGCTCTACCACAACTTCTGCCACTTATATCCCTTAAGGGAGCCCTTAAGGAACTCCCAAGGATACAGCATAGACGGAGGTAGAGAGTTTTTAAAAGCCATTTCCACTGAGTTAATAACGTGTGTGAATATTGGATTTTATTATTTCCCCTTTGACTTTATGACTATTGCAGATTATTCAAAAAGCAAACCGAAAAAGCCCTTTATTGCCTGGGTTTGTTTTGTTTTCTAAACCTGTTACTCTTTAAAGCGTCATGAAGAGTTCCAGATCATACCCATAACAACAAGAATGCTTTATGAATTAAAAGAGTTTGACTGCAAGTCTGAACACGGCTATAAATAGAGGGGTGGGAGTCCACATGGAGCTGTAAGGTTCAAGAACCCAGTGAAACTGTGCTGTAACTCCTGACTGAAGCACCTCAAGAGGCTGCCAGCTCTGCTAGGGCTGCCTGCCCTCTCCAGACGACCTTCCAAAACTGGATTTATGATCTCCTGATAAAAAGATATCAGGATAATATCTTCCTGATCCTTTGGGTCTTGCTAGAAAACGTGTGTTCTTGGAGTACCTGACAGCCTCACTTTGAACACCGGCAGGAAATAGATATTGGAGAACACAGAAATAAGAAACTTTTATTTATTATTATTTTTATTTTTTGTTTATTATTACACCTGATCATTGTTGAGCCTTGATACTGGGGACTAAGATTTGGGAAAGGATCCAAATTGGCTCTTCCTCATGAAATCCATTCTCCTGTTCCCACATGAATGTTAAGGTGAGCATGAAGTCCAATGTTTCAGTTTTAAATCTCAATTCCCTTGCTTAGGTTCTGAGCCAAACTTTTCCTGGGGGAGAGACAGGCACAGAGTATAAGAGTCCTCCTTCCAGGGTACCTATTTCTGCTAAATGTGTGATGAAATTACAGCTCATACTGAGTGGTAATTAAACTAATTAAGCTGCAATGTGTCCCCACCCTGACCAAGTACATGTTTTTTATACAGCAATCTTCACTAAATACTGCCAAGGTGCAGGAGGCACCATGACCTAAAACTAATGCCTGTGTCACCTGCATTTCAGACAGACACTTCTTCAGGTCACAGACTAGGTCTAGTTAAGTCACCATTTTTCTTCCCTGGTGGCTCTCTGATTTATTTTAAACCAAAGCTTTTAGATTCAAAAATTACTGTAGATATCTAAAAACTTTTTTCCCCTGCCATGCTCCTCCAAACAACTCTATTGAGCTTTTCCACCCAGAGGCAACTGCACGTGACTATTTACATGAAGTTTGACAACTTAAAATGCATCTTTTGTGCTAGTTTTCCAGTAGAGTGGGCTGCTGAGACAGCTTTTTGTGACTTCAAGGATCATCTTATCAACAAAAGGGAAAAAAAAGACCATTAAGTACACAAATCATAGTAACTTCAGATAATTGTAATTTGAGTAACTGTGAAACTGTCAATCAAACTGATTGCACCTGTTTAATGTTAGTAAATATTCTTTAGAAAGGCTATTCTAAAGGCTATTTCTATTAAAACATGATGCTTCTGGACCAGAAAGAAATGTTAATCCATAGGTATTCATATCTCTGCCACTGACCACTTCGATATTAGCTGAACACACAATCCAGACAAGGATTAGATTTGCCAGTCATGGCAAGTCTATTAGCAGTAAAATTCTGGAGTAAAAGTAATTCCAATGTGTCAGGCCACTCCTGCAATGGGAATTCTGCATAAATCATGGCAATATCAAACATTCTGTAGTAATAAAAGCCAAACTAAGTAGTAAGTGACTTAAAAAAGGCTACTGGCTTGCTTCAAATTATTCCAAATTAAGTCATTCTTGAACTTAAAACCTTTGGCTTAAAATAAACCAGAGAGCCATCAGGGAACAAAAACCTGAGTGCCATGAAAAGTGAGCTCTGGGATCGTGGATATGATTCATTTTCCCCTTTTCCTTTCCATCCATTCAGGAGCCAGCCAAATGCACCTCTTACCTGGACTTTCTTCACCCTGAAACTCAAGGGTAATGGGAGGAGCAGAGGAGCTGATGTGGCAGGATGTTTGTAGAAGGCTCTGCTGTGAGTGTCCTGTGAAAATACATATATATATACATACATATATATATATATATACACACAGGTACAGTGTAGTGATAGAAAACCTGGGCCTAAACAATATGTCTGGGTGGTATTAATATGGGATTTGCACAAAATCAGATGTCTCCATTTCTTTTAAGGTGGTCATGGAGAGATCCCTCACACACACACACACACACACACATACTCACATAACCCTCTCAGAGTGTGGCACCAACATCTGAAGCCCCCATGGCTGCAATTTTTGTTGTTGATGCTCGTTTTCATCACATCTAATATTTGCTCTGAACTGACTACTCCCAAGAACGTCACTCTTCGCAACGTGTATGGATATTAATCTTCCAAAGAGGAATTTAAATGCCAGAGTGGACCCTTCAGGCTAATATAGGGGAGGTGATGCCCTGTCTGTTTTTAATTACATCTAGCTTGTTTAATGAGGTAATGTTCTGTTGTGCTGGGTTATCTCCTGGAAGACAGGGCAGCAGGCGAGCTGCTGGGGAGGGACACTTGAAAAACATCACAGGCAGGCTGTTTAATGTTAGCACTATCATTCATCACCCGGGCTCTTTGGAGAGCCTGACAGATGGAGCACGTCCTGTGGGGACTCCATCAGCCTCTGGCGTGCTGCTTAATGCAATTTAGCCAGATGTATCAAAGCAGCAGGCGAGACCCTGCTATTTGGACAGCATTTACAGCATCCTGGGCAAATAGTCAGGAAATGTTCAATAATGTGCCTTGCACAAGTGTGGCAAGAAGCAGATTCTCAGAGTGACGGGTTGCCAAGAGAAATCCTGGCAGTGCCTCACTCCAGCTTTCAGTCACATGCTGGTTTTGTTGTTATTGTTTGAGGGCTTATTTTTGTAAGGGCTCTCTGAGTTTGAGGTTTCCAAAGACCGGATTTAAGGTGTCTTGAACATGCCCATCTGGTTCCTGGTCAAGAGGATAAATGTGAACAGCAGGATCCCTGGAGTGCTCAGGGATTTGGGCACGGGGCCTGCTGGAGGCCTGGGGCGCCTTCCCAGCAGACACCGAATTCTGCAGCAGCCCAAACACTCTGCTCCCGATGCAAAAGGGATCAGTGGTGTTTGGGCAATGGGAGAGCAAATACCAGCACAGACAGGGAGTTTAGTGGGGCCTCTGGCTGCATCTCTAGGCTACAGAATCCAGTCTGGTATGCTGACAGCCTCTGTTTTGGAATCCAAGAGGGGCTCTGCAGAGAAAGGTTCAAGTAAACCTAACTGCTTGACACTGAAATAATAATAATTCCTGAATTTTGCCATATGGGCTTCTCCCACAAACCTGAGTATACCCACAGACCCGTCTTTGGTTCTCAGTGTGGAACGCTGTGTCTGTGAGACCTCTCCATCAGTTGCACTGTGGAGGATTGCTCCCTCAGGAGAGCAGAGCCTGCAAAATAGGGACTGCAAGTACCCTGGGGAAGCAGGTTTCTGCTCTTTCTGCTCCATGTCTTGCTGCCCAGACAGGTGGCCACTGCCGCCAGCTGCCAGAGAAACCCTGGCCATGGTGGGTGCTGAAAGCAGATGGGGTTTGTGGCACTGGTGTTCTGCTATTTAAGTCTACAGCTTCTTTGCCAGCAAAGGAAGAAAAGAGCATGGTTAATGCACTGCCCTGTGGGCTGCTGGCAGAAGATGTTTAACTTCTAGAGGGGGAAACGTTCCAGCGGGCCTGGAAAAAGAATAGTTGTGATGTGTATTTTCAGCTTTAAGGCCAAAGCCTCATTAAATTCCCAACGCAGAAGCAAAGCTGTCTGTCCTTTACACTGATTTTTTTAAATTATTATTATTCTTATTAGCAAAGCTCTCCCCAAAACCACTCTTCTGAGGAGACCCCCCACTTGTTCCAGGAGCCAGAACTGTAGCTGGGGTGAGGGACAGACACACAGCCCAGACACCTCCCCATGTGCTCTGGTGCCAGCTTCACCTGTGAATTCAGCTTTGGCTCAGGGCTGGTGCATAAAGATGTGAAATCCATCTGAGCCTTGCAGTCTTGGAAAGCTCTTTGATGATGTTTCCAGCAACAGAAATGTAGCATGTGCAGAGCCTTGCATCCTGTTGCTAATAAGTCTGCTTTTACACCATTCTGCTACACTTACTAACTTTCATTTACATATTTTTCCAATAATGTTTTAAACAAGTGACTAGATGACCATAAATCCTGGAGAGTGAGGAGTGCAGGGTATGTTGGAAGAACAAGTGCTTGGGGCTCAGTTTAACCCTTCAGTTCCCACTAGAAAAGCCAGGGCCAGAGCAGCAGTGTCCTGCCATGTGCCCAGGAGAGAAGGTTGGCAGGGAAGGGTAAATGCTTCAAAAGGAACAGAATTTCTTCTTGTGCTACCCCAAAAAAAATAGAGAATCTGATGCTGCTGCCAAACCCCAAAATGCAAATCAATGCAGAATGGGGAATTTGAAATGTTTTGCTAGCGAGTACACACCGTGGTTCTGCATCGATACTCAGCTGTTGGTGAAATCCCATCCTGGATTTAGCAACCAGGTTCACTAAACCAAAAGGCCTTCCCTGTTTGACAATATATGATGAGGCAAAGGAAATCTGGCATGGCTTTTCAAGGCAGGACAGAACAGGGACAGTTGGGTGGAACGTGTCAAACACCAGCACCATCCAGAGCTGCACACTCTATGAAAAAATTGGGGATTTTTGGGGTGGGAGGGTACCAACCCTGAATTTCTAGGTTTGATTTCTTCCCCCTACAACCCTTGGAATTCAGCCTCCTCACTGAGAGAAATGGTGACAGCCTGAAAGATTGTCCAATATATATTATTATTTTTTAAACATATATACACATAGTTGCTTCCAATTACCCAGGAATAGCTGTTTCCTCTACTGAGCCAGCTGCATAGATGGCTGAACAATCTGTCTGTTCAAACATACTTCAGTCAACTTTCTCTAGCTGATTTGGCAAGAATTTTTCTTCCTACGACTGGATCTCCTCCAGTAACAACTTAGACAGCCTTTTGACTTTGGGTCATGGCTGCATGACACTGAATCCTTTCATTTGTCTCTCTGCAAGTAATGATGGGAAAGTCAAAAGACTGCCATGCCTCTGGTTGGGAAAGGACAGTGTAATTCTTTGTGCCACGCATCTAGGTGTCAGCTAATTTTGCACCACAAAGCAGGATGGATTATCTCAAAAAACAGGGGTTTGGACTGGCACTCAGAGGTTCAAGCCCTGACACACCCCCTGGGTAATTCACCCATTTCTGCATCTGGGTGTATGGAAGTAACTTCTCACCTCAAAAGGTTTCTGTAAGGATGATGCCCTGTTATGACTGGAGGGCTCAGTGTAGTGATGAGCATCAGGGGAAAGAAATCTCAGTTCCAAACAACCACAAAAGACCTGCAATAAGATCTGCCAGCAGCAGTGAGGGTGAGCAGGAAGGGACAGTGCTGTCACCAGTCTGCTCCACCTTTCCCAGTCTCACCTTTTTGTGACAATTCTACTCAGGCTGTGGCTGTAAGCACCATGAAAACCTCTGGCACATACAGCACGGGCATTTTACATATGCAAATTTACCCTGCTCTCTCTAAAACATCAGCTTGGAATGACAACCATTCTTAAATATTTCACATGCCCCATCTGAGAGGCTAGAAGAAAATGTGGTCTTGATTAGCAACTGTTAATCCATTTCCCTTTCAATTAAATCTTGTTGTTCCATATACAGAGTGAGACCACTCAGTTTGTAATGTTCCCAAAGTTTATGTTGCTGCTTGGCATCAGGAAACCAGACCCCAGCCTCCAAGGCTGTCATCCTAGGAACCTTCACAAACAGTGAAATGCTATTTTGACAAAATCAGCACTATTCTGCAGCCATTTCCCTGATGACTTAGTGCAATCTGCTGGGACTGAGTTTGATAAGGGCCCCTGATCTTAGCAACGCAGCTTAATCTCCAAAAGCTGGGTTTCAGCACTACCTAATCACATTGGGCTCCTTTGCCTTTGCCAATCCATTGTGTTGCTGCAGGCTTCAAAGATTTTGGTGGCATAATGACATCTTCAGACCTACCTTTATGTATTTCCAAAATTCCCTTCCAATCCCATGTGCCAAAGCATATCATATTATTTTAACTGCCAGCTCACTGTTGTAGGGGCACCTTCCTTCATAACTTCTGCTTTGCTTGTAATGATGAGATCTCTTGCAGATGCAGTTAATCAAAAAGATTACAATCACTCCAGAAACACCTGCATTGGAAATAAGTCTGTTTTTTATTACTATGAATTCCTACTGCTGACAAGCTCTGGGAGGAGAGAATGGGGGAAAACCCAAGATCCCTCTGCACAGCTGGAATATAAATGTGAAATTTTCTTTCCATTTCTTTTTCTTCTGTAAATGGTTTAGCTGCTATTGATCAAGATTACCACCAAATAAAAATCAGAATCTACTAGCTTGTGGTGTTTTGTGTAACACACTCATAAAACAAATTTATGCCTTCACCACTGGAACAGGCCATACTTTTTACTAAGATATGTACAGAACTGGAAACAGTGTTCATTGTCAGGGCTCAGCAAACAGACACTCAGGAGCAGGAAGGATCCTGTACTGGGATTCCATATTGCATAGGCAAGACAAAATATTTTACTTGTTCTCACAGCCTGCATCCTTTTTACTCTTATGAAATTAAGGATAAATATAAAAGAGCTCATTAGTTGTAATGAATAGGTTCAACAGGAAGCAGAGAAGTCAGAAGTATTAAGGGAGCAGAACAAAGATGTGTAATTCATTGCAGGGTAAAAAGACATTCTTTAAACTGCTGCAAACTCTTCAATTAGTATCTCTATTACTGTGAATCTCTTCTCTCCAACTGTTGGGTAGAGAACAGCACAGTTTTTCTGAGAAATATGAAGTTTTGAACAAAGCCCTACGGTGGTAAAGTTGACAGAGTGTTTCAAAATTCCGAGGTTCAGATAATAAAAGATCTTGGGATCCTGAAAACTGGCAAAACAAGAAATAAAATGCCATTCCTTACAGGAAATGGAAGAACATCCACATCCACCAAGGACAGAATGGCAACAGTCTAAGAAACAACTCAAGGCACATTTATTAAGGAATGTTAATTTATTGAAATCTGCAATACTCCGAGACTCTGAACACAGAACTTCTTAAAAATTAAATATCACATTTAAAAGCTGTAAAGGATGCTCATAATTTTTTTAGCATTTTTAAAGTAGATGCTAAATGCCACTTCTACAGTGATCTACTAACACAAAAAAAAAAAGAAAAATCAAAGTGTCTCCTAGGGTCAGGACTGAATTCTCACTGCACACATAGTCAGTATGAAATGGTTCCAATCCACAATATCCTGCTCTTTCTCACCAGATAACAACTCAAACCCAATATATGCTCAAAGGAATGATTTAGTGGGGATAGTCTGTCCCACTGCTTCTGCAAGAGCTACAGAAGCAGAAAAGGTAGCCCCTTTACTGGCTCTTGATAATAATATTTTCTTTTACCTTCTATAGGTTCTTACCTTTCCAGATCCAGAAACCATCAGAGGCTGTGCCAGCACAGTTACTGACTGGTTTTAGATTGATCTATTTGTCATGCAGCTTCATTTAAATAGGAATTGGTATTAGATGACTAAGAAAAGGAATGGCCCCATTGGAGAAGATGCTCCATTAATAGCAAGGTGACACTTCATATTTTGAGCAGAAGTATTTAGGGCCAGATCCAGCAAACCACTTAGCTACCTACAGTTTGAGGTGGATGTGTTACAGATATCAGAATCCAGGAAGACAAGACACAAACTTTGCCTAACTTGACAGTTTCTGAACTTTGCATTAAAGACACACAAAGTAAAATACACATAGAGTTTTAAGACCATTGGAAAACAAGATAATGCCTTCTGTGACATGAGTAATGCTGCTTCTGGCCCTGGCAGAAGCTCCTCTTCAACAGGAGAGCTGAAAAATCCCTTTCCCTCATCCTAAGTTGTCTTCCAGTATGAAATTAGAAGAGGTGGATCAGAAGGGCTAAAGGAGGATTAAAGAAGGTTTAACCCTGGGCAAAAGAAGGTTTAAAATGTTCCTCTCCCACTTCATGAGGTTTTATCCCTGTGGTCTGCTACAGAGGAGGCTGCCACTGCTGTGACCCCCTGGCTGCCTTTAGGAGCAGGCCTGGCCAAAGGAGCAGTGCAGCACCACAGAGCTCCAGGACACTTCGGGCTGTGGAGTACAACCTCAGCAGGTTGGTGAAATCCAGCCTGCAGGAGCCTTGAGTAACCTGAAGTAACAAGAAGGGAAGTACTTCAGGCATCCTTTCCTCTTTGCCATTTCTCCTGGCAGCCTTTCAGAGCCCTCAGCAAGCTGGCTGAGGTCAGTGCTGGGGCTGGGTGACCAACTCTTCACTCAGGGCATAACTTGGTGCCCAGCACAGGTTAGAAATGGCAACACAGTGGTACCCAGTATATGGATAAGTGTTCAGCTGTCACAAATAACCACTCATCCACTCACAACCAAGCTCCATTTCTTCTTTCCAGAACACTGCCAAGGTTGCATTACTGAGGACTGTCTAAAGAGGGGCTGCAGGAACAGAAGGACTTCGCCTAACAGGAGATAGGAGGCCACTGAAGTAAGTCATTGCTGACTTCAGTGTACTTAAGCCAGACTTAGCCTGTGGTTAAATATACAAGTCCTTTGCCCTTTAAGGCTTAAAGTAAATTTGCCTTAAACTACTGCGTTGGCTTACATTACAAGGTAAATTATGAAAAATAAGTTGGCCTCAAAGCATAGTTTTGCTTAGCTGCTCTGGGCATGAACCGTTTCACTTGGCCTCTGTTTTCCAGACCACCTATCTCCCTCACCAGGAGGATGAAGAGAAAATAATCAAGAGGGGCTGGAGCCTATTTAGACAACTGGTCAGCTCCTTGCAAAGGGCTCCTTCTCGGGTAGAAGACAGAAGATTCACCACAGAGGAAAAACAAAGCCTGCTAAAGGCTGATCATGATGCTGTTTCAACACTCTGATGTTACTGGACAAAAAGGAGCAGGTTTGTGGGTTTGACCAGCATGGTCAGGACCTGTGCCTCCCTTCTTCTTCTCTCCTCTTCCTCTGGCTCTCCCCTTGCCTTCTCCCTCGTCTTTACTACTACATTTATGTAAGTGCTGAACACACACAGAGTCTTGCACACCACAACTCTCATCACACCAATCACTTGACAGTGATGATCCCAGCACCCTTTATGAGATCTGCAACCAATTACAGCTGAAATCAATACAGATCCATCAATATAAGCTCTTGAGCTTTACAATCACGGAACAGTGACAGGAACAGCCTGCATCTTTTCTAATAACACGACCTAGCTGACTCAAAAGGGGAGCTGTATTAAAATACAGTACTGCTACAATATGTCATATGTAAAATGTCATATATAAAATTTCATATATAACAAGAGGGAACGAACAAACTACAAAGACACCTCTGTAAAGGCATTATTGCTCTGCTATTGAACAGTGCCTTTCAACAGCAAATCAATCACCAGTTCCCTTAAATGTACTTAGCTCCAGAAATGCTGCCTTTCTCATTTCTGTTCCCAAGATTGGCCCAGGATTGCATTGCCTTCCCGAGCTTTATGACAGCTCTGCAAAGGTGACACACTCCTCCTGATCTCATCAGCAAACTTTTCAGTGGCTGCCTTGCTGCTGCCTCTGTTGGTCAATCCACGCAGCTCTGAAACAGCAGGCGGGGCTGGCTGCGCCTCGCTCACGTTTCGTGTGTGCCCCGCGCTGGGTTCATGCTTAGACTTGAACTACGAAAAAAGAAAAATTAAAAAAGAATTTATGATCTCATGAACCTTGAGAGCAGAGGCCCTTGAGCATCTCGTGAATGACAGCAGCACTCTTAAGCCTGGATCCCCGCCCGCGTTTTCCATCCAAGAGGACTGAGGGATGTTTGGAATTACATAGCGAGGAATCTAAACTAAACCAGGTGTCTTCCCAGTTTTGCCAAAAAAATAGTTTGACACATACTAGCTTACAAATAGATGGTTCTGCCAGATCAAACAATGATATATTACGCTGACCACTCAAACAGCCCAACAATGAAGCAATTTTCATGAGGATGCGATACTTTTTTTACTTTTTTAATTTGAAAATAATAAACAGATTGGTTTGTATTATCATGAAAAATGTGCTAAAGGGTAAGGTCTGTGAAGAAAAATCTGACAAGTCATAGGTCATAAGATTTTCAGTTCAAGCTTGTTCATATTATAGTGAAATAAATTATTGCTGAAAACTCCTTTCCAAGAGTTCCTTTTTGATTGGGTCTTGGTTTTAAGATGAGCAAGTGTTTTAAATATGAGCTATTTCCATTGTTTGTGAGCAATAAACATCAGGCTGAATAGAAAAGTGGAGACCAGAAGTTATTCCCACTGGTGTAAAAGAAAAGCTAAACAGTATTTCCTCCCAACCACAGAACACCCTTTATCTAACTATCATTATACAGATCACCTGTCCACACACAGGCACCTGGACAGGGAGCTCTCAGCATCATACAAGGCTTTTCTTTCTCCTACAGGTACAACTCATAAACCCAGATGGGACTTGGGAAAATTCAATTCTGATATGACTGACTCCAGCACGACCTGACTCCATTTCTAAGATTTAATTCCTTTCACTGGAACCGTTTACCATTTAATTCTCATTTTGTTCTTTCTAGAATAAGACTGTTTGGATCGTGATGAGCAGTGTCTCACACGGGACAAAAGAGATTTTGAGGGGAGATGTGATGTAGAACAGTATAATTGCACAGGACCAAAGAGTGTCTGCCAGAGGTGGTGTCTGCAGCAGAACTACTCAGTGTAAATGATTCATGGAGAAACCTCCATTTGCTGATAGGCTCTGGAGAGATGCCTGGATGGAGTGATAAGGAGCTGACAGGGAACCAGCCGTGCTCAAATGCCTTGTAGTTCATCTAAAGTTGCAGAGAAAATCTTCTCCCACATTTAAAGTCTTTGGGACCCTTCCAGTCATGTCTTTCTCTTCTGACAGTCTTCCAGCTCCCTGGGACTTTCTGGCCCTCCTCAGCATCCTCTTTTGTCTCCTTCTGCTTACCCAAGGACAGTTCTGTTGTTTTTTCAGCCCATTCCACTTCCACCCAGGAAGGTTTTGGGGAAGAGGCCGCAGGTGGAGCAGCCTGTGCTGGGACAAGCTCCCATCAGCTGCACCTTCTCCTCACTCAGGACCCACTGGATCCTTTCAGAACAAGGTTTTATCCAACACAGCAGACTCAGCTCTTCCCCAGTGGTAGTTTCTAGCAGAGCCCTGTGCTCCAGCATGTGAAAGTGCTCTACCGCATATCACACATTTTTCCAGGCTCCACCACAGTGTCGGGCTTAATGAAACACTTAATTATCAGACCTCAGAACTTGGGGTACCCCATCCAGACAAATGGATGATCTGCATCAGGGCCTGGCTGTGTAATCCTTCCTCTGCCCCACTCTTTCTCCTGGGAACACGTAAAACTAACAGGCTGAGAAACAAAGAGTCTACGTGGCTGTGGCTAGGAATGAGGTCATGATGGCAACTTGTTCTGCCAGCCTAAGGAAAGCCTGGTTACAGGATCCAAATAGCTACTCGGCACCTGAGAAGCAAGGAACTAAATCAGAAGCCAGAAACCTAAACGTTAGTCCCAGAGCTAGAATAGGAAATACCGAAATTATTGCATTCCTTGGTTGAAGTAGCCTTGCCTAGAAAAGGCAGATCTAGCTGGAAGAGTCTGGTGCAATGGGACACAAGCAAAGGATGGAGACAAGAAGACACCACTGAAATGGCACCACTGAAACTGTGGCTTTTGTCCCCATTTCTGCTTTCAGAGCAGCTCAGTGAAGTCCACCCCCAGCTCTACCTTAGTGCAGAGACGTGGGACCAGCACTCTAAATTCTTAGGTACCTCAAAAAGTTGCATCTTCTGGGCCAAAGAACGAACACTTCCAACTGTAGTGGCAGCACGAAGGTCTCGCAGTGCCCATGTCACCGAGAAGCACAGGGGCTTTTGTAGCACTGATCATTTGTTCTGTATTGAGTACAACAATTCACCCAGGAGTCTTTTCTCCCTCCCAGCCTGCCAGGCACAAAATATTCCTCAGTTTCCTTTCCCATTACAAATTTAAGATCTACCTGCAAAGCATAAAAAGCTTGCAGCACAACAAGCATGCAGAGTGAGAGGAAGAGAGGTTGTGTCTGTCGCTGCTCTCTGTAGATCTGTTTGGTAGCTGGGAAGCTGGGAGGTGGCAGGTTTTCAGTCCTGATCTACTGTTATCTGAAATGGATTGCATAGCTCCCCGGATTTTTTTTTTACCAAATCTGTAATGCCACTGAGACAATAGTTCTGGTTATAAGAACTCTTTCAGGGTGAAGTGAAAATTAAAAATAAAAAAAAAGAAAACACCCTTGCTGTAGAGTATCTGGTGTTGATCATAAAGAGAATAAATACTATTTGCCCAGAGAAAACAAGATTTTTCCACTAACCTCTTATTTTGCTTTCTCAGCAAATTTTTCTGTTTTCTCTAGTCTGCAGCCCTTCTCTAGCCAGTAAATTCAATATCTTGTGAGATCTAGAGAGAACAAAGTGAGCATTAGACAGACAAACAAGGAAGGGGTCAATTATTGTATTAAAATCCCCAAGTGCATTGTTCTAGCACAAATTTCACATTTGCTTGTGCATGCTTTTAACTGATTCCTTACTTTGTACCTTATAAATGGGCACCAGATGCCAGAGAGAATGATCAAAATTGCAGTGAAACTCGAGATCAAATAAGTTTTTCCCTAAACTAAACCTATTTTTAAAATATCCTACATGCTTTCCCCTCCAAAGATTCAACAGTAAAAAGACCCTTTCCCCCAATCTGTCACCTTAAGGGCTGTGTACACAAAAATCCCAAAGACTTTGTGGCTCCCTCCCTATCACTCCCCTCTTGAGGCACTGGAAGGACTGGAATTATCCTTGTCTTAAACTCACGATTTAGCTTTCCTTTCCCAAACACAAACATCCAACAGCTGTAAAAATGGCACCCACTCAGCTGCTGACTCTGCCAGTCCTGCAGTGCTCCTGCTCACGTCCATCTGTCTCCTCCTGCCACGCTGCAGCACAGCAGAGAGTGCTGAGGAGGTAGGGCAGAAGTTGACTTGCTACCCATGTGTGTGGGCCAGTAGCCAAGTGATTGCACTTTACAAGCTGGCCACAGATCCACCTTTCATGTCGAAACATGGGGAGAATTAGGCAACTTTTTAAATTAAATAATTCTTCAATAGTTGTTCTGTTGGTTTTTTGGTTTTTTTTCTTCCTGAAAACTTTTTTTTTTCAAATTTTTAATTAGAAACACCTTATTTCTCTCCTTTTAAAGCCCTCCTGGATTGAGTTAGTTGGGTCAAAGAACAGCAAGTTCTATACAAGTAAGATCATGTTAAGTTACTGAATCTTTTTGTGAACTATCTGGCTGCCTGTGGTGTGGCCAGAATATCTTTCCCCAGCATATGAACCTCAGAGAGACTGCAAGTCTTTCATCAGACACTGCCTTTTAAGAAAAAAGTCCTTTTAGATATAACCTGAGGTGTAAAACCACTGATTTACTTCATGCTCCTTCAAAGTGTATTCCTATCCTTATTTTTAAACACTTGGGATATTGGAACCAATCCCATCCTCTGATAGAGTTCTGTCAGGAAGCTGAGCCTGTCCCAAGCAAGGCCTACAGAGCTTTCTAGAAGGTGTCACCTCTGTCCTTCTGTAAAGCAAAGAGCCACAGGTTTCTCCTCTCTTGAACGTTGTGGGAGTTTCATTTTCCCACCAAAAAAAAGAAAAAAAAAATAACCAAAAAAGTTGTTCTTCTCTGATTTTTCTGAATGTGATGGGAATTTGTCCCTCTTCTCAATCCAGTAGTTATATATTTTAAACCAAATGTGACAGCTTCAGAACCTGGATTAGTTTGGCTGATCATAAAGAACTCTTCCAGCTATGACCCTCCTCAAAGGACAGGAGCCCTCAGTGGTCGAGTGAGCATCCATCCAACCCTTAGGGACATAAGCTTCAGATTGCAAACTGTGTTATTCCAAGCTGAGAGAATGTGCAGCACACCACCATGATGGGTCTTGCTCCCTTGGGAGAATGGGATACAGCTCATCTCCATCCCTCAGGAAAACAGGAAAAAGAAATCTTATACAGGTATCAAATTTACAGTTTCGGTGCTGGCCTATGACAGAAATCTCCCCTCCTTTCTGTAAGGGAAAAAATAATTGAAAGGAAGGAAGGGAAGAATCAAGAGAAGTTAGAGGAGATGGAATTGCTGCGTCACAGAACTCTGACTCAGAAACTGTGAGTGGTTGCAATGTGACAAACTTCACACAGCAGCTTCCCTCAGTCCCCATGCACACTCATGCCCTGGGGAGCTTTTTTTCAAATATGTGGTAGCTTTCTCATGAGTTACAGAGTAAAACACTAAAATCTAATTGCTTCCCATTCACTGTGGGCTGTCACAGGGTCAGAACACACCAACAGCAAGTTATAACCAGGCAGCTGACAGATGCTTGCTCCTTTAGATCAGAAGCTGACCTGAGTCCTGCTCCTTTTTAAGCCATCAGAACCTCTCTGAGATCTTTCACTATGTCCTAGCTAACAGTGCTCCTTATGACAGCTATGAAACACCAGGGACTGCCTAAAGTAGACACCTGTGTCCTTTTGATTTCAAGTTAACACAGCCCTCAAAATGGGGGTGGGGTGCTTAATGCCTTTGGAAAGCCTGCTCCACGTTTTTCCATATACTTGGATAGTGCAGAAGCACAGGGAGTAAGTTTGGAAAGTCTCTTGCGTGACCTCCCACTAAAACTCCAAGGCACTATTCAATAATGCAGCCTTTTGGAAATTTTTGCATGCTGCTTACAGAGCACCAATCATTCTTTTGACATAAACAGGAAAGGTTTTTTGCATCAAAGCTTGATAGGTAAGAAACCTTCTTTCTCCATATAATACAGAACAACTTCCAGAGCTGAAGTTGCTGAGGGCCAAACCCTACCAGTGGGAGCTTTGCCATTTGCTTTATTAAAACCCCAGTGTGGCCCTACAAGAACAGTATATACTTTATAACTGCAACTTGAATCCAGTATTGTTGCATAAAATATTCTCTCTTCAACTGACAACACCAGAAAATTTTGCCCCCTGTTGCACCTCAATATTTGTACTCCACATGAAAGTCTTTCAGGCCACACTGTTTGCTGGTGGGCTCAGCCCACAACTGGGCTCAGCCCAATTTGTTCAGCCCACAGTTTTGCAGGTGAGAGTGATGAATTTACCACTCCATCTTAAACATTTGAAATTCCACCCCCTGTTAAAAGACCTCTTTATTCTTCTCCTCTAAGTTTTGGAAAGGCCCTCACAGGATCAAACTCTTCCACCACTTTGATGACTATTAATGATGTGCACTGTCAGGAGCTGAACTTAGCATGGAAAATGTCCTTGGGTGACCCAGCAGCAAGAGGTCATCACTGTATGGAGAGCACTTAATCCAACACCACACCTCCTAATACGCCTTGAACTTGGCATTTCACTTCAGTGTGCAAAATGTTTGGACTCTCTGGAATTCAGACCATTTAACTTCAAAGTTCAGCCTCATTTGGCTGCTGATGGGTAGTCTCACCGAGTCATCCGTGTTTACTCCTAAACAGTCTGCTCCATATCCTGTTTTCTGGGATGTTTATAAGCTCTCTTGGGATGCTCATTGTGTCTCTCCCCTTCAAACAGAACATCTTAAGTTCAGGCATTCTCTGGGTTGACACACTGGGATCCAAGGGCTGGAGCACCTCTCCCATGGAGACAGGCTGAGTCGATCAGCCAGGAGAAGAGAAGGCTCTAGGGGACCTTAGAGCACTCTCCAGGGCCTAAAGGGGCTACGAGGGAACTGGAGAGGGACTTTTTACAAGAGTGACAGGACAGCAGGGAATGGCTTCAAACTGTAAGAGGGCAGGTATAGATTAGATTATAGGAAGAAACTATTCCCTGTGAGAGTGGTGAGACACAGGCACAGGCTGCCCAGAGAAGATGTGGATATCTCATCTCTGAGGTGTTTAAGGCCAGAATGGAGCCTTGAGCAAGTTGGGATAGTGGAAGATGCCCCTGCCCATGGCAGCAGGTTGGAACAAGACCATCTGGAAGGTCCCTGTCAACCCAAACATGATTCTATGATTTGGAAGTTGGACAACATGTCATTACAGCCCTGTGGATGCACTTTAAATTCCCTGATGGCCAAAATATTGTAGATTAATTGTCATTTACCAGGTTTCTGGTGAGGATTTTGCTACATGCTTAACCCCCACAATACCACAGCTGGTCAGCTACCAGCCCCCAGATTTGTCTACCTGAAGCTACCCCCAGTATATCTGCAGCCACAGCACAGCCATGACTCCTGCCACATCTTGCTGTGATTGGATCAACCCAGACTATTACCCTGGTGCAAATCAGCTACTGCAAATAAATGCATTCTCCAGTTAGCCCCAGCACCCCACTGGTATTTATAACCAAGGCCAGTGGTTACAGCCAGGCATTAGTGAGCAGGCAGGTTCCTATGGCAGCTTTCTTCTGAAGGGCAGCAGAACAGGCTTTGCTCCCTGTGGCTTAATTTGCCTGTGTGGAGCCCCTGGAAAGCCAGGCTGCTGGGAAAAGGGTAGGATAAAGCCATAGTGCAACAGCATTTTGAATGGACTGAAAGGGGAGGGGGAGAACAGGGCTCTGAACAGCCAGAGGCAAGGAAGCCACAGTGCTCAGGTGAGTGAACCCTGGACAAAGGTAACCACCAGGAACAGTCAATGATTATCCAACACACACAAGGGCACGTCAGACACAAGCACTCCCATACGAAATCCTGCTCACAAGAATCTGCAAATGAGCTGACACTAATGAAAACAAGGGGCTTGGACGCTGGATGGTGGCAGGAGGAAAAGAGAGGCGGTTTGTATAACTTGCCCTTCCTGCCCAGACCTGCCAATGCAGCTGGATTCTGACTTGCAGCATCATCACTTTTCCTGTCTTGGCCTCCTGAACCTGCGAGCAGCCCCTCGCAGTGACCTGCCAAACCTTTGCTATCCAAGCTTTTCTCCCTTTGAACAGCCTGATAAGGGGCCAACCTGTGCAGTAGCTTCTCACTATGCCCTGAAGGGAGAATACAATGAGGCCTGAAAAGCCAATTGCACTTGTTACCCGAGGCAGCTTTTGAACTCTGCACGGAGGGGCTGGAATGCCCCCTTCCACTTAGCAGAACAAAGGGCAGCCAACCTGCAGGGGTTTAAATCTGAAAGTTAAACATGAATGTGATTAATGTGTGGCTTTGAATTTCATGTATTATTGAATTGTATACATTACTCCAGGCTCAGAGGTTTTTCCCTTTTATTCTGCAACACAATTGTAAGTTCTGTTTGGGAGAGGTGCAGAGCAGAGAGCACCAGGCAAAAGTACTTCCATATGTATTCCCCAAATTCTCTGCCTGAAGGACTTGATCGAGCTGGGATTTATACTGTGTTCCACTGACCCCGAAAAAACAACTTAAAACAGATTTACAGAAGATGCACTGGAGCTCATTGCAATTGAAACACTGGATACTTATTTGACAGCCTCCAGGAACCCTTCCAGGTCCACCCTTTCCTGTGAATCTGCTAAAGCTCCGGAAGATTATCAGAGTTAAGCGAATGTGCAGGATGCCGGGTTTTAGGAGACGGCTTGCCTCTCTTAAGACCCATAAAAATGATCATCTCATGTAACCAGTGCTCCCACTCCAAAGCCTGAGTCCTTGATCCCATTTAAGTCGTAATCCGCTGATAGGAGCCAGAAAGCTGGACCACACCACTCCTGAATGATCCTGCTGGCTTTGGTGGAATTCTGCGTGACCAGAGCAGGATCCTGCCTCTTACTACTGGGGAAACCTTTAGCATATTTTTAGAAAGAGTTCATTCATCCCATTCATGACATACAAGGGGCAACTGCAAACCACACCTGGACACTTCCAGTTTGGACTTTTTCGTTCTCTCTATGGCTCTTGGGCAAGTCTCCTCCCTGCACCACAACATAACGCAAGGGTAACAGAGGTCCTGAGAAAAACTTGAAAGTTTTATTTTAGGGAATACAGCTCTTTTTTGATTGGAGGGTTTCCCTGGGGAAATCTTAAGTGGAGTGTCAAATGGTCAGTATCTGCCAGGCACTACCTGCCTTTCCATGGCAGTGGATCTCCTCCTGCAGGTCCTGTGCATTTCCACTCACCTGTCTAGTCTGTGCTGTGCTGGGTGCAGCTCTCATTGCATTGGTGATTCTGTATGGAATCAAACAACGTGTCTGTGTAAATGATGAAGCTGCACAGTTCCGTGCCCTGGCACTCAGTGATATGATTTTGATCTCCTGAGAAGTGCCTTCAGCTTTGCCTGAAGACAAGGCACTGATTTCTCTCCCAATATCTGACTCTGCCAACTCCTGTTGAACTCATGCAGTGCAATCGCAGCCCTGGCGTGATGAGTTGGTGGAGAATATTCTGCAGTATCCAGACAGATCTTCAGAGGACTGTTTTCACTTGGAAAAGACCCTTGAAAAGAGGGATTTTCTATTGTATCACACAGCACCACTCAGCTTGCTAAGGTTAGTTCTACAAGGACCACCACTACAACATCCAGTGAGCCTGCCTTCCATGGGACACTTCTCACTGGGCTGGGCAGGGAGGAGCTGGAAGAAATGTCAGATTATATAAAGAGCTCTCATGTTCAAAGCTCAGCTCTAGATGGCTTCTCATAATTTTGCATGCCAATTTGCATCTGGAACTTCATTTGTTTGTGGGCTGCAATTGCTGCTTTTGCAGCAGGAGAGCTCTCTCTCCAGGAAGAATTTCTCACTCAGGATGAGGACTGACCTTTGTTTTGGACAGGAATATGAACTCCATTGCCATTGGACACCTTTGAATCCTTGTCTCCTATGCTTTAGCCATTACTTTAGCCTATTACTAGCCAGAACATGGATATAGTTTCTCCCAACAGCACTAATAACTTCCCTGGCTTGCCAAGCTTGTTACAGAGTAATGCTTCTTTAATTCTTTACTTCCCAACCAAAAGGTCCAGACAGTGGATATGGGAATTGTAGCAGTGGTTCTTAGACCTGATATATGTCCAGTCCTAATTTTCCTAGAGTCTCCCAGAAATATGTATAGAAAAATTATTGACCACTTAGGACTTTTGGGAGCAGGGAAGCCCAGAACATCTACCCTTATCCATGGCCAGAAACCAGCCCTGCAACTTCATCCTCCATCTGAAATCTGGCAAACACTGTGCACTTGCACTTCCATGGAGCTTACAGAATCCAACTGCAGCTCTGAGCTCTGAACTGCAAAGACTAAATCTGTTGCTTCTCCTGCTCATCTCGGTGCAGTACAGACACAAACCAGATAAAACATGGCAACCACATTTCTGTCAAATGAATGAAAATACAATTGCCCTTGGGACAGAAGGGCAAATAAGTTTTGAGCAGGGGACTGGACAGGAATGCTATAGCAGTTCTGTTATTCTCAAACCAGCCATAAAGCACATGCTGATCTATCAGTCAAGAATAGCAAAAATATAAAATACCTTTTGGGCCAGCCCTAAGAAACCAATTCTTTAAAATCTCTGTATCTCCTCTGCAAAATGGTATTTCCAACCCTCACATACTGCTGTCAGCCCAGAGAGCTGCTGGTTAGCTGGGGATATCTGCATCACCTTTGCTATTGTCTGGCAGCAAGGCCTGACCCACATCTGAACTCATTCAGATATTTCAAGATATCTGCAGTTTCCCCGTAAGCCCAAAAGTCCTTGCTTAGGACACCCCTCTCCTGTGCAAAATAAACCAATTCTCCCCATTTTATTTTGGCATGGCTGGTCCTCCTCCAGCCTCTTAATTAACACAAGAGGGAAAAATAGAAAGTGTGACAAGACCCACCAGTGGCCTCTCTCTGTGTGCTCATGTGGCTCCATCCTCGGGGGCTGACCCAGGGCACAGCCCTGCTCTCCTACATGTATTTTCCAGTGGAAGCATTTCTTTTTTCCTTCTTTGGATTTGTTCAGGCTCCGAACTTCAAATTCATCAAAACTGTCAGGGACCATTTGCAGGATGGGAAGATATGGTGGGTCCAATCAGCGTGGGTGTCACAAACAATTATCCTCCACAAAATGATCCCAATTAGTAAACACCCTGCTAACAGGCCACCTCCCCAAGGACACTGATTGCCTGTGACAGTGTGTTTTCAGGATGTCTGCTGGAAAACTACAACTCGAGCCTTTGTGGCCTGGCTCCTGGGAAATTCCTTGTTAACCCTACAAAAGAATCTACACATGAATAATTAAAAATAGATTGGAGTAAAAATTTAAATTACATTTAGCTTTGTCACCCAACCCCCTTTATAACAAGACCTACTTCTCATCTGGAATAAAATGGAAATTCTATTCCCTGTCTCGGCTTTTATGAGGCACTCTGTGTTTTGATGCTTTGCTCTAGGCTTTTGGATCTAAATAAAGATTTCAATATAAACACTCCCTTCCACTTTCTCCTTTTTTCTCTCCTTTTCTGTTGGTGCAAAATTCTCAAAGAATTGCCTGAAGGACCAGATCAGCGAGTGTTTGAAACCCAGCTGCTTACTCCTTGCTTAACAAATGCAGCCTTTAACAACCCAACAGTTGTTTTTAGGGAATGAAATCACAAAGACGGGTACAAAATGAAGGTACAAAACTAAGTGTTTTCAAGAGTAACTCTTTGACCACCCAATTACCTCCTGGAACGGACTGGTTGTAAAGCTGGGATGAGGCAGGAAGACTGATTTGGTTAGAAAGGCTGCCTCCCCACCAGCCCTCTTTCTCCACTCCCTTGAAGGAATGGGCTTCAGTGCCACACTCCACTTCCTTTCGAGTGTGCCAAGTCTTCCCACACCACTCAGTAATACTCTCACACCCCAGAGATTTTGGCAGACTCCTGCACAGTCTCTCTCTTTCTCCCCTGGCCTGGAATAAGCAGACTCCCTTCTTTAATATATGGGGGCAAGTAGATTTGTTTAACTCATCCCTCATACTTTCAGCTCTGATTTCAATCAGTTGATTAGTAATTTCTTGTCAGTAAATTCTACCCCAGCTGTATCTTTGCTAGGGATAAACTGCCAGATCTCTGTCATTTCCATGGAGCTCTGCCACCTTCCCCAGTCCCAGTCCAGCCCAATAACCTGACTCCAGCTATGTTGCTGTCAGTCTGTCACACACACCCAAGGGCCCACTTTGCTGTGTCTCACACTAAAGCTTTCACAGTTCCTCCTTTCTAAAGAATTTTGCTTTCAGATGTTTCTCTCATATAGAAAAACTACTTTTCCTCCTCTAACACTCCATCACTTTCCCACCAAAATGACCAAACTTCCTGGTTTCTGCCATGCTTCACGTACAAGGTACTCAGTAATGTTTGAAAAACATCGCACCTAAAACTGTCATTAAAATGCTCTTTACTGCTTGGCTAATGCACAGGAGGAGCCCTCAGTGAAATGGATGAATCAAAAACTTTCATCGGTCACATTGGTTGAAAATCTGCGTGACCAGAGCCGTGTATCATTTGTCATTTCTACTAATCCACATGACTGAGTTCCTATTCAAAACAAGCCAAACAATCTCAGAGGGAGGGCAAGATCTTGTAAGACCCTGTATCAAATGCTCTACTAGGCTCCAACTGCAATATATCTAAGGCAATCCCTTTGTCCAGTGCTCTGCCTTTGCATGATTGAGGGTGAAATTGCATAACCATTCCCTCCCTGTCTCCCCTAGGCACAGCACCCTGTGGTTTGGAGCAATTTAAGACTTAGTTCAAAAATTTGTCTCGCTTTTCTCCCATCTTGGTGGTCCACACTAAATCACAACCCTTTCTTCTTTGCTTTCTCACTCCTTTCTTCCTGATCCATTACGGTCTCAGCATCCAGAGCTTCGCCGTTCTTTCTCTTCACCACCAAACTGCAAAAGTAATGGGGACAAAATGTGACAGGACATCTCTGGTAAGACCAACTCACTTTAAAAAAACCTTGACACTGGACTCCTATCCACCACCCTCTTTCCAAAAGAGGTTAACAAACACTCAGAATTCCTGTCCTGGATGAAGACACTGTTCAGCCTTCTGTAAAACTGCAAGAGGTGTGGACACTTGTGAATTTGGGAGGAAAAAGAAGGCTGGCTCTCTCCCAGGGGAAAGGCTTTGCACATCAAGCTTCAGACAGAGAATCTGGCCCTGCTTTAAAGAGGAGGGACATAGTTCTATTTCTATCAGGGACATTGTGTGAGCAACTCCCTCTGAAGCCAAAGGATTTTTGCCCTCAGATATGCAAGGGCAGAAACCAGGAGCCATAGAGTCAGCCCTGGTGCCAGCTGATGGAACAAGCACCCTCCAGCTATAGAAAAATAGCTCCCAACACTAGGATAAAGCTGGAGCCACTGGAGTGTCCTTGCAGACGCAAAGAGATTTATGACCCAAAAATTCAAACAGAAATTATCATTGCAACCACTGCTAATGCCAGGAGACATTCATTCCCTGCCTATCCATCCTGCTTGGCTCACAGATCCCAGTGGTCCTCCCCAGGACAGCCACACAATCTATGTTAAGAGCATTTGGCTTATGGGGATGCCACGAATTTTCTGCGTTCCCCAGTGCACACACTGGCCAAGTAAGTCTTGATTTAGCTGCAGTAATCTCTGATGCCTGTTCCCACAGAGAGAACTGTTTATTTTATAGGATCTCAAATAGATGGTAATAAACTGCCTGCCTATGCATCAGAACAAGGTCTCTGACCCAATCTGCTGCCCAGCAAATGAGTATAAATTCAGCAAGCCCCAGGCCTGCAGTGAGAGCCAAGCCTGCCCCATCACCCTGGGCTGCCAAGCTGGCTGTGTTGCTGTAGTACAGGCAGAGAAAGCAAATGTGGCCTCTAAATGTGACTTGAGAGAGGATGGGACATCAGGGAATTGCACCTTTGGAAGGACGGCAGGCCCTAAATGCAGATTTAATATTAGCTACACAACCAAAAGGGAAAGACTTCACAGCTTGGCCAGCAGCAGCTTCCAGAGCTTTGGAGGAGCAGCAGCACTTTGGCCTAAGATGGAAGCACCCACACACGAGCTGGAGTGCATCAAGGCACCTCTCCTTCACAGGAAAAGGGCACTGACTATGTGGTGCACTGCAGATCAGCCTGAGAAATGGGAATATTCTGGAGGAACTCACTTTCTGGCCATGAGACTTCTGGGCCACGGGACTCTGATGAATGTCTGAGCTGGTTTTGAAGTGTTTTACTGCAAATGGCCACTTTGACACTACCACACACGCATAAACTCACAGGTTTTACAGGAGGGCTCATGGCATTTCCAAAGCCAACAGCTCCCCAAAGCCTCACATCCAGCCAGCCAAAGATTTGGCATTTGGTCACTGTGCCTTCAGCAGCAGCTCCCTGACCACACAATGCTGAGATCTTTGGGACTCTTTAGGACTGAGGTCTGTGTAGGACTGCGGTCTCATTTCTGTCCACCTAGCCAGGACACAGGCAATGGAATTTTGACCAGTTTCATGAGTCTACATCAGTAAATTAGGTGACACGTGGCCCAGCATAAAGCCTACGACAAACAAGAGGATCTTCCAGGATGGTCTGAACCAGCAGAGAGAGCTTTTACCAAACCAGCATGATCTCTCGTGTGGCTGCAGTGTTTTGGATTCAGTATTAACACCCCAAAGACAGATTTATGGTATCACTATGTGAGGACTTTGTTTGAACTCCTCTGGTTTAAGCCTTGATTTAAGCTTATGCATAATTCATAATGGGGATGATAACAGATGGCAACTTGTGAAGCCACAGGAACTCAATCAGTTGTGATCACATGACAACACCCTAAATAATTTAAGTCACGTCTTACTGCAAGATCTGCTCTGCTGGGGCCCTGTAACAGAGATGCTGATGCCACACTGTGGGAGCCATCCTGCAAGGCAGGATCTGTTACCAAATCTCCCTGTTTGAGAAACTGAGGCACAGAGAGAGGGGCTTCCACATGCTGGCTCCCTGAAAGCAAATCCCTGGTGTCTTCCTGCTCCGCTGCCCCAGATTCCAGCCATGAGGCCCTGGCCTCTCCTTCTCTGTGTACTGCACATGTTTACAAAGATATTTGAAAAAGTAAATTCAGACAAAATGCATTACTTTAAAAAACAGCCTCTCTTACACGGCATAGTTTCTAACTCCGAGAAAACTCTGCAGAGAAGTTTGTCCTCAGACCAGATGCCTGGACGTCAGAATATCTACTTCTTCTTTAACTACAGGACAAAACTACCTTTCCAACACATGGCTTTAACCTCAGTGACATGGAGAACCTTCAGTGTCTCTGTGAGAGCCAGAAGACCCTGCCAAACTCCTCGGCAACTTCAGGAAGCGGTGTGGGATGCAGGGAAGCAGGGGGTTTCTCTTAAGAGTTTCAGCACCTTGCTTTTCTTTCCATCAATTTCCAGGTGGCCACATGCACATGAAACCTGGGGCTCTGCAGGAAAGTTTCACTCCCAGTGACTTGAAGCAGTTTTCTGAGTAAAACCACTCTTTAGGAAAGAAACGTTCTAAGAATAATCCAATGTGCTCTGGATTACAGAAATGCTTCTACTGTCACAAGGGACAAAGCACCATAAAGAATATAAAACTTTAATGAATTGTTATTATCATCTCAGCATACTTTGAGAAGACACACTCAGTTTGAGCCTTCTCTGGCATTCCAATCCATCATAATCAGCACAGTCAGTCCTGGCTGCAGCACTGGCTGCTCACCATGAGCATAATTAACACAGAGTGCTGCCTCCCGCCTCCTGACATATTACTGGGAAATAGGGAGCGCTGCCTGCACCACATTCATCCTTAAACATCCCTCGATTGCCAGACCATTTTCACTCTTCATTTCTACAATCACGGTCCTTTTCTTTTTAAAACACTTCAAGTATAAAAGCACTCACGAGCTGAAATTTTCCTATGGTAACTGTTGTGGGCACTTTCTGAACAGAACATCTCCCAAGCAGAAAGGAAACTACCACCTAGAAACACTTCCCAGAGGTGATTGAAGCCCTGTAGCTCTAAGCACAAGGCATGGAGTTCTTCGCCACACTGGTTCTCACCAAAGCACAAGCGTGTGCTTTCTCCCTGGTGCAATATTAGCACTTGGCAAAGGTGTTTGGAGAAATAGCACTACATAAAACAAAACCCTGTGTGTACAAGATGGACCAGATTCTCAGGTGGACTAAAGCCTGAATTCAAGGCCGCTATGCCAAGTGACATGAGCAGAGATATGTTTCCTCTAAACCAGTGTGTTAGCAGGGAAAGAGAGAGGTGGATGGCAACAAGACTGTCCTGATCTTCAGACAACAAATGCAACTCACAAGATACCTCATGCCTTGATGGTTCCTAGAAGAAAGGAAAGTCCTTTTCAAAATGATAATTATCCCAAAATTTTTCACAGATGAAGAAGTTTTACTGTCAGAACCCGGCCATGCAAAATGTCTCTGTGCTTCCTGAAGCAGGGACAATCCTGCATCACTTTGCTGAGTGACTCCAAAGGCCAAGAACAGCTGCAGCCAAGGGCAGCCAGCACTGGAGCAGATCCCAAGAAGAGTGTGATCCACAGGTTTAACTGTAGACACTCAAGAGTGATTTTTTCCATTTGAGTTTGGACCTAAGGAAGCCCTGCTCTTTTAAGGAGCAAAACCCAACTTTGCCACCATGAGTGACCAACCCCAGACAAGGCTCACAGCCTCTCCTCCACCCCCCTGTCCCCAAGGCTGCCTCTGTGAGAGCCAGCACAGAAAAACTGCTCTTCCTGGGGTGGGATGATGAGAGAAACCTCTTCCCAGGAGCAACAGGTACTGCCTCCCTCAGTGACCTTCCCTGAGAGGAGGCACTTTTAACAACGCAAATTACCCAACTTGCTTTCTTCAGAAGGAAGAGAACCACAACAGTCACATACCCACCTGCTCGGGCTCCTTAAGGAATGACTCTTTCCATCTGAAAAAGCAATCTGACGCCTCTTTTTTTATTATTTATTTCAAGCAAGTAAGAACATGTCAGTCTTATTGCACAAACCATGGCACTAACTTCAAAAGCAATGAACCTTACACTTCACGCTTATTACAGGGAATAGAACTATAGAACATTTTTTTAAGATGGAGAACTGGAGTGATGGACTGAACTTAATCTCCTAAACAGGCCCAAAACTCTACTCTGAGCGCTCCCAAACTTCAGCGCAGGTCGTGTCTGGGTTATGTCTCTTGGTCCCGAGCCAGTCCTTGACATACTCCCAACAAAGTGGTGCCTTGGCTACCTCCCCGTGAGGACAGAGACAGAGCAAAGCACCAGATACTGCAGCACGGTGACCTTGGGCGATAAAACCGCCCGAGGAAAATGGATAGCCGGGGCTGCAGGGAACAGCTCCAGAGGAACCGGTGCCAGAGCAAGGAGTGCCAAGGACAGCGAGCTCGGCGCACGGAGGGTGGCGGAGAGACGGAGGCTGGGGCTGGGAGTGCGGGGTGATGAAGTTGAGACCATCCTGAGAGGGAACGAAGGATCCATAGGCTATCCAAGAGTGTCCTCTGGTGGCAGCAGGCACAGCAGCCGCGGTGTCAGCGCTCCCGCCCGGGGAATGCACCTTCCCTTGTCTCCCAATTACGTGCGTGACTAATGGAAGTGAATAAACAACCGTCCCTAAGTCGTTTTGGTCTTGCCCGCAGCTATAAGGTCAGGGTATGGGTTTGGACAAGCTGAGGCGTGAGAACTGCAAATCAAATCGTCCGGACTTCCCCAAGGCTACCTGGGGGCTCGTCCAGGCTGGCACCGGCAACCTGAGCTGCACAAGCCCATCCCTCAGCAGGGAGGCTGCCACAGTGTCCTTTATCAGCAGCAATCCCAGGCTGTCTTCAAATCCTACCTGGTAGCACTGGGAAAAAAAAAAATCCTTTGAATGTTTTTCCAGCTTTCCCTTTTCACTATAAAGAAAATGCCGGTTCAAAGGCCCAAGCTCAGAAATTGTAAATTACTAGAAAAATACCAAGTGGAGATTTGGAATCCCAGGCCTGGAGAGTGCCTTTTCCTCACGCTGGCACAGCCAGGCAGCACCAGCACGGAGCAGCTAATTGCCAGAAGGGTGCAAGACCACAGGAGGAAGCACCAAGGCTGGATATGGAGGCAGGAACTTCCCACTTTCACACAGCTGGTTCCTCACCAGAGTGGGAGTCAGGAAATCACCACCAGTGCAGGTGAGCATTCCCTGCATGGCAGACTCCCAAAGAAGATGTCACAAAACTCACAGAACACAAAGGTCACACACACACTGCCCAGAAAGGAGAGATGTAGGAACAGAGACAGGAAGGTGGAGTGAGAGAGAAGGCATTTCTTCCCATGATGGCAAATCTGTCCTGAAATTTCTTCATGGTACTTTCCCTGCTTGGAACTTCAATTCCTCCCACCATAATCTGATTTCTGGTTGTCTACAGGCCGAGAATGCCAAGTGTAGGTCCTGGCTTGAGAAAACCTATGGGCTGCTAGAGAAAAAGGCAAACTCCAGAAACAGGAACGAGGTGTCTCTCCTGTTTACCAAACCCACACGTCAAGGGTGTTGCTAGTGTGAGCAGGACAGAGAAAACCCAGTGCTCTGGGGCTATGACTGACCCATGTCCCCCAGCACCACGAGGGCAAGTGCCAGGTGTGCTCTGTTAGCCAGCAGAGGTTTTCACATCTAATTCTGTGTTTTAGCTGTCGCAGGACAAGAGTGGGTCAGGTAACCAGTTCCACGTTAACCCAATGTCTCTCTGCACATACTGGCCCCCCAAGATTGCCAGAAAACAAAATCAGACACCTCAGTCCCATCTGTAAGAATTAGGCAGAAAGAATACATTTTTTGGAGAAGAAATTGCCAAATTTGCAAGCAAACTGAGACATCATTTGAACACCCCTTCCTCTGAACACTGTGTGCAGTCAGGCTTCTTTGCATCTGGGGTTGGGAATGCTCTTCAAGGACAGGCACTCTCTGCTGTCTGGTGCTGTGGATAAGAAGTGATTTTTTTTTTTTTTTTTTAAGGCATAAAAAAGAGTACCAGCCTGGCAGAGTGCTGAGCAGGTGTCCTGTACCCCAGGACAGTGGGTTCCTAAACAGAGATATGCCAGGATCTTTGCAAAAGCAAACTGAGAGCAAGCATGCTCCCTCTGTACAAGCACACAAAGCTTTCCCACGTGGGTAACTCTGCCCTGCCCTTCCCTCTGCTTCCAAAGGAGAGTTCCCTGAACCCTCCCTCAGCCTGCCCAGGTCTCCTCCAGAAGCTCATGGATTCAGGCAGTCACTGGGAGATGAATTCCCCAGCAGCACCAAAAACCCAGCTCTACCACTGCCTTGCAGGTGTTAAGATTTTGACTTTGCCTAGAGTTCAACACATTGGGGGCATAATCCCTGGGGGCTTCCCAGCTGCGGGGAGGGTGGAGAGACAGAGCTACAGGCACACAGGGAGATTTGTAGCCCATGTGGGGATGTGACCCCTTGAGCAAGGCAGGTAAGAGACATGAGACATTTGGGAAAACAGAGTTTTTTTGCTTGGTTTTTTTTTTGGTTTTGTTTTGGTTTTGGTTTTTTTTAAGAGCTGGCTCTGTGACTCTGTGTGAATATAGAGATATCCATCAACCTGTGCAGCCTCAGGACAGCGGCTGCTCTGAGACACTCTGACCCAAGCACTGCCTGTTTCCAGCTCCTGCTCCTCCAAGGGTACGTGATGTGAGTACACACACTTCCAAGTCACAGTGAGTTTTCTTGCTGACAGTAATTATTTTGATGAAAGACAAAACATAAGAGCACAATCGCACTGGAAAACAGCTGAATTTTCCTCTCCCCCCCCAACTCCATCTTGCTGTAACACTAAATTTCTGTAATCTAAAAAAGAGAGAAAGAATGTTAATGAGGTTCTCCAGGCCATGAAAAAGATTGAGCACAATGTCAGACACTGCCAGGACACAACATAACCCACACGAGGGCAGGAAGAAGAACAACATGTAGCAGAAGTGGGAAAATGTTGGACCAGTACACCCCACTTGTTAGAATACTTGTATGGACCAGTGCAGAGCTCAGCCTGAATCGCAGCACCAGGGACAGGTTCTGAGTGAGCATAACCCCAAAAGGGGTAAAGTCAGCGATGTCTCTTTCAAACAGATCTCTGTTCCCAGATTGCTCCCACATCTCCATTACATCTGGAAGTACAAATTCTCTGAAAAGCTTACATCATAATTATGATTTTCCAACATTTACATAAAACTCTCATTTACAAGCAAAACCAGATGAAAGTCTTCCATTGCATGCTCAAGAATCAGTCTAGCAGACTTCTGTGGTTTCTTACATCACTTTCTTGCACACAATGATAAAATCACTCCTCAGCTATTTTTCTCACAGTTAATTTCACACAGTGCTGAAGCCTCACATAAATCTTGCCATGAACTCCTGGAGGGAGTGTTGGAATCACCTACAAAGTCTGCACCTCTGACCGAGTTTATAAATCACGGCACACACCACATTCCAGTAATCTTCCCTTGGCCACCGGGATGCTCAGGAAAGGCAGGTTCCTCAGCCCAGCTCCAGAGCCCATCCACAGCCAAGGGAGGGCAGTGTGTCCTGCAGATCCAGCAGTCCGGGAGCTCTCAAACAGAGAGAGTCTCATTTCCTCGCTACAACCACAACACATTAACCTTCTTGCAGCAATTAGGCTCCTGCTATCCATTTGGGGTGCATCTGTGTCCATGTGATCCTACCTGAGCCTTCTGGATATTGAGGTGCTGGCCTCAAAGGTAGGTAATTTCCCTCGATTTCATAACATCACAGAATCACTGAATATTCTGAGTTGGAAGGGACCCATAAGGATCATCAAATTCCAGCTCCTGGGTTTACTAAGGTTTTACCTCAGGCTGATGTTAACTGGGAAACTTCATAATAGGTATGAAAGCAATGTTTTCTGGAAATAACATTAATCAGCATCCTTAAGCTGAGTGTGAGATATTTCCAAACAAGCCTATGAAGGCAAGAAAAGATAACATTACAAACAAAATCTGGGACTCACAAAGGAGAATCATGTTCCCACTGAGGACAGGCTGAGAAGCTTTTCTGTTGTTAGTCATCAAGTCTTGGAACTTGGAAAGGTAAAAAACAATCAGATGCACCAATAATCCTGCTATATCAATCTTGCTCTGCAGGAAACTGCCTGCTTTAAAAGGGGAGGTCATTTGCAGCTTCAGGAGAGGAATAATGGAAGCAAATAGCTGTATCTACTCTCATAAGAATTTTTAAGAAGTACAGACACTAACTCCTGTGTTCCTGGGACTGGACTGCTCCAGGAAAAGGGCCATTCCCTCCTGCACACCAGGCTGCATCTGCTCCAGAAAGGAAAAGTAGAAGCAAGTGAAGGCTGAGGTTGGATGAAGCCCAGGAGAGAGCTGAGTGCGTTTGCTGTGTAGAAGGAGCAGAGAACAGGAGAGGGGGCTGTGCAGCAGGAAAAGTGCTTCCCTCTGCCCTGAAGATGGGAGATCACACTGGAACAGACGAAGCTAGTGGAGAAACAGCATGCTGCTTCTCCATTTCCACATCTGCCCCCAGAAATCCACCCCATCCTACAGGCAGTGCTGAGGCTCACAAGTGGTGGATTATTTCCAACTCTGCCACTAACCTCCTTTGCAGTATTGGACAGATTCTCCCCTCCTGGTGGGGATTACTCTTAAATCAGAGCACAAGCTAGAGATGTAGGTTCTCTCTGCACATTTATGAATAGCTCACCTACACATTTCACAGGAGGGCAAATGCCAATAAGCAGCTTTAATGGCAGCCCCGACAACGACAATGGGAGCAGCAAAAACCCTGCCACCTTTCCCCAGCTTGTCCTTTCTTCCAACATCCATCACACTAATAAGGACAATTAAAACCTAGGAGAAGCCCCAGGACACTGACAATTAGTGACTGTAGGCCAGGCCTGAAATATAGTCAAGGATCAGTGGTTACAAGTCTGTGAAACAGGCTGGGCAAGTCATGAACTGAGCACACAAATGACACCTTGGGTCCTCGCCTCATCCTCTCCACAAGCCTGGACCACATCTCACACATTTTCTGCACCACGCTGTGTCCCTTCTTCTGCCCACGCAGCAGGCAGAGCCTTTAACTTGCCAAACAGTTTGGCACAGATCACAGTGTGGGGGAGAGGAGAGGTTTCAAGGCATAAACAAAACAAGCCCAACCTGGCCGGGGGAAGGAAAGCAATTCATCACTTTAGATCACGTCAGGACTCCCAGCATTGGGACGTGCTGCAGATCAGGGCTGTGCCTCTTGGCTGGACCCTGTGAGCAGACAAACACAGAGCCACAGCCTTCCCTGTGCATGACCTAGTGCAGCAAATGCTTCTGTCTGTCTGTCTGTCTGTCCTCCACCCCACAGCACAGCCGAGGCCCACCCCTGAGTGCAGGGACAAAACGAGTTGGATCGCTGCTCTGCACCACATCAGCAGGAACTGGCTGCTCTGAAGGCTCTCAGAGGAATGTGCTTGTTAAGCTGGAGTTTGTGCCCCAAATCCTACAAGCCAGCAAGGTTTTGCTAGGTCATCTGATAAGAACCATCTCCAGCAGAACCAGCTCGGATGCTGCTACTGGTTTCTTCCAGCATTACTATGAATTTAGCTGATTTTTAGCAAATACATTTTAAATTATTGTGTGTCTCTGCCCATTTGCCACTCTAAAAGAAAAACCAACTGTAAAACACAGAAAGCTCTTTCAGTCCTTCAGCACACAGAGCACCTTTCTTTCCACTGGGGTCTCTAGCTTTGACAGAATCAGCCTTCAATTAAACAAGATCCAGCCTGGCCAGCAGAAGGGGACTTCTGCTGCAAGACAGGATTCAGGACTGCTCAGTAAGGAGGATTTTTTTTGGATTTTAAGGAGTAATTAGGATTTACAGACTGGTCAGAGCCCACAGCACCAGGTGCAATAAGGATGAAGTAAACAGCCTCTGCTCCATAGGTTTTTAAAAGCAGCAGCTAAATGCAGCAGGGAGAAGCAAGGGAATAATTAACGATTATCATTATACCACCATGTAGTGTCTGATGGAAATTGCCATCATGATTATTTGAGGGCTGAGGGGAATAAGAGTTCTATTTCATGCATTTAGGAAAAAGCCTGGATGTACTTGTGAGAGCGGCGCACAGGCAGCAGAGATTGCAGCACTTGGGGCGGGCCGATGGCCCTGCACAATGTAATGAAACATTAAAAAAACAAGGAAAGCTGTTGCTGCAGTTCAGGAACAGATCAAAGGCCGGGAGCACCCCAGGAGTGAAAAGAGTAGCTGATAACAGGGTACAGTAACAGAGCTGATACATGGGTGCGACTCAGCCCTGAAGCACCTTGCTGGTGCAGATAGCGAGCCTGGGAATGAGTCACTGACAGATCAAATGCCTGGTAAATGGGACAACAGGGCTGTGCGTGCCAGCAGGCAGATGAGGCAGGAGAAATCCTAGGCTTTAGGCTCTCACAGCCTCGAAGAACCTCTTAGTGCTTCTGAAAAATTAAGCCTTGTGTTGGAAGCAAAAATACTCACACGCTTCCACCCCTCCTGCAGTCCCACCTGCAGATCCTGAAGCACTGTGCCGAGGCCTCTCGCTGGCACAGGACAGCTGCAGCCTCCCACCCAGAGCTGAGTCCCAGTTCCAGCTGCCCTTCGGCCAGCACTTCATAATCTGCATGAAATGTCAGAATCTGCCTGAATGAGAAACGGAGAAATCCTGTGAAAACGCAGCCGAAGCAATGGTAATGTTAAAAACATTCAAAAAGGGAAAGAGGTTCTTCCATCAGAGCCCCTCTGCCTAAATACCTCCAGATTTTTAGTCAGGATAATGGTTTTCACCCCTCTCACCTCCCAAGTCCAGCTGGTGCCAAGCAGCTGCAGAGTTTTAGTACAAAATCCTGGCAGCAGGAGCACAACTTTGGGTTTCAACATCACTGAGGGCAAACAAGGCAGTGTTTTGATCAAGAGGCAGAGGTGCCCTTTAGCAGCAGGAGAGGGTTAGGGACCAGTCTTTAATATAAACCATTTTTTGGTGGTGATTTATGCCCAGCACCATACAGGCCCATGCTGCTGTGGAATGGAGTAAAATAAAAAATAAAAATTGTTTCCATTTGGTGATTCCCTCCCTCAGACTCCTTCCAACCTATTCGGTGTTTCACTAATTAGAGCTTTAAAAAAAACCCAAAACCCTGCAGCTTCACAGACTTGTTTCTCAAGCTTCAGTGCAGAATTTAGACAATGAGAAACTGAAGAAGCAGGTCTTGCTTTAAAGGTCAGCACCTAAATCAGAAGGAATCTGCAGAGGGCAAGAAGCCAGCAAGGAGCTCCCTGTTGCTCTATCACATTGCACCATTTCAGTGTACACCAGGGAAGTGCCAGCTGCTATTGTTCCTGGATATCAGATACACACACACAACATGGAGAACAGCCTTCACCCTCAGAGCACTGCGTGTCACTACAGGCTCTGTCACCACACCCTTAGCCAGACTTAGGGAGCCTTTAAGTTGAATATATCCCATTGGAGTTGGACTTGCTGTGCTGTTTTCTACCTTCCTAAGCAGTCTCCATGCTGTTCCCCACCACAGTCAATGCATGTTTGCAGTGAATTCATGCTCCTATCCGCAGCTTTACTGATTGTAAGACTGCGAATTCTCCAAGTGTTGGGCTGGTATCACAACAGCCAAGACATTCATGGTGCCACACATCTCCCTACAGCAGTGTGCTCACATCAGTGCCTCCATGACACAGAACTGAGGGATCCCTGCAAGGGGACCAGCAAGCTAGGCTGGGACAACTCGAGGACGAAATAATAGCACCTCAAATCTACCCTGTAAAACTGTATGGTGCCTCAAAGACTTGTTCAATGCAACAAGACATCTCCATTTCAGACTGTTGCACTTCTAAAATGTCACTGCCTGAGCCCGTCCCTGCACAAACGGGGCTCTACAGTCAACTATTACATCAAGTTTCGTCATTAACTTGGCTGTAGGAGAGAGCGAGCATTCAAGTGCCTGCCCCTGGGTGGGTCTCTCGGGGTGCTGCTGCAGCTTGACACTGAATATCCTCTTTGTATCGTTTCTCCCCTTCACCAGCAGCTCAGCCAGAGCCTCTCCAGCATCAGAAATAATTCTGTCCTTGCAGCCCATCTGTAACCGAACTCACATGTCAACACATCATTTATCTAAAATGATGGTAAAGAACTGTAACCAGTACAGGGAGAGAAATGATCTTTTAAAGAAGTGATTTTACCTACAACCACACACATTAAAAATGGATTAGTCATAACTGCAGGTTTTTTTCAGGGCTCTGTTCCAAACCTGACTCTATTGAATGGCTTCACTCTGCACTTCTGCATCTGAGTGCTTTCAGCTTGTTTTAAAGTTTGGCCCTAGCTTTCATTTCCCACACCCTGTAAAGCTTGTTTCAAGAAGAAGGAACAACCTCTTTGCAGTTGTTTCGTTTTCCAGCCCAGAGCCGTGGAGATGTGTTGTGAGAGATGGTTTGAGTTGAAAACAAACCCACACAGTGAAGCAGAGGGGGCAGATCTGCTCAGCCCCTGGAGTCAGCTGTTCTCTCCTTTCGGTCCTGTTTCCTTTAACATACTGTTCCACTCTTTCCACGCTCACGTCATGCTGCTTCCATTCAAGGGAAACAGTATGAAACTTCATTTTTGTATTCAGGAGGCCAGCGGGTACCCAGCTTCTGCTGCAGAAAAACGGTCACAGTTCAGCTCCTGTTCTCTTTGGACGCTGGAATAACAACAGGGAATAACTTGCTGGAGGAGGCACAGCAACACCACGAGATCTGTTCACCTTCTTTCCCTTTCAGCCCCATGATGGTCTGTAGCTGTTGCAAAAATTAATACATGTTGAGGAGCTAATGGTACCCCTCCATCCCCCAAAAGCCTTTTTAGATGCCCATCTTAAAAGCACTGTGTTAGAGCTAAATATTGTAATTATGATTACTAGTGTGCACGAGTCCCAGCTTGAAACCACAGGAAGCTGCCTCTTTGCAAATCACTGCTGACAGCAGGCAAAGCCTTCACGGCTGCCCCAGCTCAATTCTCCTTTTTCGATGGACAAAAGCTGTGAAGGCAGCAAAAATTCCTACCATAGACAAAGTCTAGAAGTGTATTGCAGGAATCTGTCAGCTGATGCTTGTGAACAGACTCACACACTTCCTGCGTATGCTAAAATCTTTCTGTGAGGCTGCGCAGCTACCTCAGTAGTCGAAAGCATCTGTGCATCTACTTTGTTATTCCTCCATTGCAACTGTACCTCGGAGGAGGGTTATGTAGTTGTTCTCAACACAAACACTTTGAACCCTGCTGCTAAAGGCAACCAAACACAATTCATCAATATCTACATATCAGAAATGCGATTTTCAATAAGTCAGGGGGATTTGCACTACCTAGTCCCCAAGGCATTTCCTTAAAATCTACCTATAACATTAAGCTTTAAATAAACTAGAAACAGGAAACTGGAAGAGACTGGGTGGGACAAGGAATACAAGGAAGGAAGGAAGGAAAGATAATGTCATTCCAGAAAACCTAAATTAATTCCTTGCAATGCTGCACAAATTCCTGGTTCTGCAATATCCAAGATACTCTCTTTTTGTGGATAGTAAAGAGATCATATTACTCCTTCTGTGCTTATGTACTGTACAGTGGTAGAAACCTATCATTAAATTTTGTCCTGATTTCCCATATTTAGTCATTATTTATAAACAGCAAGTTTTAGCTCATGCTAAGCTTCCCTCAGTAATATGGCACTTCTAACAAAATACGAGCAGGATACTCTTGTATGCTGAGTAAAACATACACATGAAATTGAAGATCTGGTAGCAACGTAATGAACTTTAAACTCCCTTCTATCCAAATCTCTGAGTATTTATGTAACAATCATGGCTAGGGCAGTACAACAAAGAGGGAAACAAAATCAGGGTGGCACTGGTGTTTTCCAAGTATATGAGATTTTCGCTGGAATTTCCCAGCAGCTGTAAACAACAAGGGAAACCTCCAAGTTCAATAAGGCAGAGAGTAGTTTCTTGGTTTGGCTGTGAGTGTATGTTCCACCCGAACAATAGCGCTGTTTCTCTTTGAGGGGAAACACTGCATCCACTGTTTAAATAGCAAAAGAGCTGTAAACACAGGGCTGGCTTTAAAACAAGCTTATGAAGAAAAGCTTGAAAGCATTCTCATTTAAAAGACAAGTGATTCAAACACACCTACTGTAACATTTCTGCGGGAGTCATTGCAATTCTCCATCACACTGTATTTTTAAATCTACCTGGCCACACCATGGTCAACCCAAAAAGCCAGGATCAATCTTACAGCATGGCCACTTACCAAAACAGTGGTTTCTGTTTAAAAATGTCTCTTTTCTGTAACACAGGGGTTTCTCATATCAGACATGCCTCAGGATACACAATAGGAGGCAGTCAGCAGAAAGCAGCTACCTTCCACACGGTAAGGCAATCAAGTAACTTGTAACTGTGCATCACATCTAACTGGAAACCACACAGGCACAAACTCCAGGTTATCCGAAGGCAGATCTTGAGGATATTTGTTCCCCCCTTCAGTTTTTTTCCTTCCCTTTTCTCCTTGCAGCTTCTGGTGCCCCACAGAGAAAGAATCACTCACTACTTTCGTTGTTCTAAGACAAGTTTGCTTTCCTTCTCCCTGCAGCTTTTCTAGATGTGGCAATGCATGAAAAACATTTGCAAACTGGGACTTCCAGGTTGAACGACGTCTAGAAAAGGATGCACCTGCTCCTTCACTAAGCTGGAATGTGTGATTTTGTCCTTCAAGCAATCTCAAGAGAGGTGATGTCAGTGAAGTCTGTAAAAAATGCTTTGAGGACCAGCACCCCTCACTGTCAGTTATGTTGAGCTGCTGTGTCCATGTGTTATTCTCACATATTGGTAAATTCAAATTCCCTCCAAACTTCTTTCAGGACAGCTGGACTACAGAGTGTAAGTATCTTAATGTCAAATCCTCTTCTTCCTTAGTCACTTGGGATTACAATTAGTTCCTTCCTCATTTGTGTAGTTTTCATTAATTAGCTTAGCACAAATTTAAGGAGAACTTCCTGGAAATAAATCTAACAACAATAATGACATCTAATAAATGTCTTACTTTTTCCTAATAACTTTCCTTGCATTGGTGGGAGAAAATGATGCCAAGTGACTTCATCAGGCTGTGAGGATTAAACCATCATTTATAATATCCTTTAAAAATGAGAAAGTGTCATTTAAATGTTAGTCACATGAATAAGCAGTGAGTCAATATTCTGCATATTAACTGAATGCATTTGAAGTGCTGGACGTTTTCTGAAGCCTGCCAAGATTGAGCCAAAACAATTTCCTTTATAGCTGGAGATCAGCCTGAAGAAAGACCTTCCTAAGATCCAGAAAGTGAAGATCAGAGTCATATGCACATTATCTCCATTCTACTGAATGCCAGCTGAGAGAAAAAAAAAATCAGAGAGGATTGAGCAAAACAAAGGAGCTATGAGTACCTTTTAGGAAAGTAAATAAGGAAAATGAGATCAATGGTGCCATACTGCAATCTAAAAATTAATCCAAAACTTGCCAGTCCAACAGACTGATCCATCAGTTTGTCTTTTTTGGACACCAACACCGAGCTCTGAAAGTTCATGTTAGAGACCTAAATATTGTTTGTGTCCCCTACAACTGAAACTTTATTTTATGTTGAATGTGATTTGTATCTGAGACATCAGGCAGGGGATTCTGGATTCCTAACCCCAGTGCCTTCAGCAGAGTCAGCCACTGCTAACGCAAAATAGTTTGCCTGAAAACATGAGCCTCCAAAACAAAATGTTTACATCCAGATACCAGCACTGATCTTGACAAATCTTTTATCTGTTTCCTCCTTCCTCCTCTTCTCTGGACACAGAAAATACATTGTTACAATGAGGTAATAAATTTTCCCTGGGAGAGTGCCAGGAGATCCAGATCTACTGGCTTCTGTGCAGTACAAGAGTTCACCAAGGGTATTTAAGCAACGTATACAACTTTCTCTCTGCTTTGGGCGCTAGAATTTTTTTTTTTTTTTTTGTACTCAGCTTCATTCTGTATACACAGAATGCTTTGGGTTGGAAGGTACCTTAGAGATCTAGACCCAACCCCTGCCACGGGCAGGGACAACTTCCACTATCCCAGGTTGCTCCAAGCCCCATCGAACGTGGCCTTGGACACTTCCACAGATCCAGGGGCAGCCACAGCTTCTCTGGCCACCCTGTGCCAGGGCCTCACCATCCTGACAGGGCAGAATTTCCTTCTTATATTATAGACTTAAAGAATGTAACTCCAGTAACTCCACGGTGTGCTCCTGGGAGCCAGAGCATCCTCTCAGCACTTCCACTCTGCTCCCAGCCGCCACTCCAGGGGCAGGAGCTGTAGGCAGAGGCCGGGAGTTCGCTTGGCCATAAAACAGACTTCATTCCGTCAGCCAAGGGCACGGCTGCCCCCGCCAGCCCCGCTGCTCGCTCCGGCCCTCAAACACCCACGGCGCTTTGCCGCCCGCCGTGCTCCGCCGGGACCGCGTCACCGCCGCGCCGGCCATGCCCCACTGATCAGAGCCGTAATTAACGGCGGCACTAATGGCACCGGCAAGAGCCCCGCCCCGGTAGCCTATCCTGGGCTGCCCATCCCCGACATCCTATCCCGGGCAGCCCACCTCCGGCAATCCGTGAGACACCGCCAGGTGCCGGCGCCGGTCCCGGTATCAACACCAATAGCGGTCCCGGTCCACATCCCCAGTCCCAGTCCTGGTCCACATCCTCGTCCCAGTCCCCATCCCCACCTCCGGTCCCGATCCCGATCCCGATCCCGATCCCGATCCCGATCCCGATCCCGATCCCTCTCCCCATCCCCATTCCCATCTCCGTTCCCATCCTCGGCCACGTTCCCGTCCCCGCCCCCGTTCCCATCCCGATCCCCATGCCGTTCCCGTCCCCGCCCTCGTTCCCATCCCGTTCCCGTCTCCGTTCCCGTCCCGTCCCCATTCCTTTCCCATTCCTTTCCCATCCCGTCCCCATCCCGTCCCCGCTCCCC